>OX393557.1:57412107-57897107 GCA_947650365.1 Chamaelirium japonicum
ACCCTTAGCCGATTGATTGTGGAGGCCAGGGGCTCCCCTTTGGAGGGAACCTCTTACATATCCCTTCTTTATGAGGTTTTATGCATATCTAGAAAGGTCACGACCTCCTAGACTTAGACCCTGGTCTACCGTGCTCCCACTAGGATTATAAACCTTCCCGAAAAGTATTAGTATCCTTGGAAAATATCATAGTCCCTACCTTGAATACTCAGCTTTTGCCTTTCTTGCAAGGATCACATTACATAGATTCCAAGGATCCCGATACTTCACTAGTTTGTCCATAATCCTAAGATCTGGAGCCTAGCCTAAGGTCAACGTGGAAAGGACTCCCACTACGATGATGCCTCGTTCACAATTTGATGTCTGATATCATAGTAGACCTCATCTCATTACAGGTTTCGATGCTGGCCAAATAGGGACATCCGACAACCTCCGCCGGACCTCAACCTAATGGTGGCATAACCAAATCATGATGAGTTCATACTACCATCAAACGTTATCTAGAAACGGGTATCACACAGTGAAATCCTAACCTAACTTGGTCGCTAGGACCACGTGGGGAAAGGGCATCCCACTAGGGTTATCATACTTCTTATGGAGACATTAGTTAATTATCACTAAACAAATCTAACACTGCGTCTATCTCGGTGCACAGTACTTGGCTACCTGAACTACCACGAGGGCGGTTACCACTTTTCCTTTTAGCTAGCCACCGGATTCGCACGTGTTAGAAGCATATAGAGACACCGATGAATCCATAATTTTAGTACTAACCCTAAGCCTGATCTAGAGACTACCTCACAAGCAAGAATGATAATCACATTATCATCGGGGTTCTCTAAATACTGAATAAAGAGAAACAACAGAGAAAGCATCCAAACTGAATCAAGTCCAGGGTCCGACCCCTGAACCTGAATAGCACAGCCAAGATATCCTGCTCTTCCGTTCTGCACTATCTCTGACGATGATCCCCTTCATCGCCAACGTGCACGCTTTCGCCGGATCTTTGCACGCCATGGTACCGCTTGCCCGAACCGCGGATGTAGCATCATCTCCTTCTTCCTGTGACCGAAAAACTAACACGCTCCGAGCAAGTGCTCGTTCGTGTACAATTTCGCTAGAAAGAAAAGAAGACAATCTTAGAAACATGGTCAGGGAACCGAGGATGGTCAACCCCTACTCTCGCCCATCTAGAGCCTTACAATCCACAATAATAATCAATACAAAATTAAATCCGGGGTCCGACCCCCGGATGCATGCAATCACAGATTACTATTCAGCGCGGCACCTGCAAAAAGACGATACATAGCACAATCCATATGCATGATCTACGCCGAACCCCGACGAAAACATATGCCATCATATGTTCACATGATGTTTTCACGAATTCATGCATGAAACATACACCAAAGCGTGCTCTGATACCAATTATTGGAATTGGGTTCCGCTAATCAGAGTCGCAGCGGAAGCAAAAGAAAGATCCATAGATCATACGGTGTATGTTTCATTACAATTCGTGATACAAAACAATCTACATGCAATCTATGATCTTAGCATATGTGCGGACACCCTAGAGGCATACTACGATCTACGAAAGACATGCATGCATCTACTTAGGTGTTTAGATTCATCATACCTTATGGATCTATGATCCGGAGATTACGGAACGATGAAGAACCGCACTTAAATCGCAAGGGAAACTGTCGGATAGCACATTGTCCTTTGCGAATTGAAGAATCCTCGAAATCCCGTCTCTGAGTGCAGGGATTTCGAGCCGACGGAAGAATCCGTTGCGAAGATGATGGCGAGCCTCGAGATTTTCTCCTCCTCTTTCTCCTTTCTTCCTTCTCCTTCCTTCTTCTTCCTTCTCCCTTCTTCTTCCTCTCTTTTCCTTGGCCGAAACCACAAAGAGGGAGAGGGGATGATAGGTTCGGCCACAAAAGAGAGGGAGGCACTAGGGCCGGCCCCTCCCCTCTCTATTCCCTTTATAGGGCCGGTCTACCATGGCTCCAACTCCAAGGAGCCTAGGGCCGGCCCCTAGGTGGATAGGGATGAGGGGGGATCAGATTTAGATCTTCCGGGTGTCTATCGGACGAAAACGCCCTTCACGAAAAGGGGAAAACTGAAAGTGAGATTGAGTGAGGTGCGCTACTCGGAATCGAGTTCCGTCAGTGCCTATGAGCTCCTGGAATTATTCCGCTCAATCTAAGATCTATATTCAATATGTTCTGAGCCATATTTTAGTATTTACCAAAATACCCCTACGGCCCGTAACACATGTGAATTAGGTTCTTGGCTCCGGGCTTGCGCTCCATCGAGCTACTTCGCATCCAACGTATCCAATTAGGTCGGGGAACAATTCCTATACGCAAAGATAGGGTGAAACCTTCAGGGTTCGAGATCTTTAGCTCCAACCGGATCCCTGATTAACTATTCCGGTGACACACCGAAAGTTCCGTTAATCAGCCCTAATCCGATTAACCCGCGTAGCCACCCAGAGTGCGACGCGAGTTGAACTCTAGTGATCCTAAACTTATGTTACTCCCTCGTAACCCTGTTCTCTAGTATACTCCGATAATCCTTAGTCCCTCCTATTACTGGTGCCATGATACGACTCGGGCGGTAGGGAGCACCGTAAGATCCCGATCGATCATCTGACTAGGGTTTGATGACTTGTCATCTATAACACCACACACCTTCCGGTGCTATGCCTAGCATCCGGAACATCGTCAGTCATACTGACAACCACCAGGCCTGGGTTAACTGTGTGGACAGATTGACTCATCAAAATGCACCCATCCAACACTGGATGTCGGATAACCTGTAGGGATTACATGTCACTCAAGCGCCAGCCGAGTAACCCAACATATCGTGGTATTGGACTATGGAAGGTTCGCACACGTTGGCACATCAAAACACCACACAACTAGTTGGCCCAGTGAGCATGGTCCCTCAGGGTTAAGGACATATTATCTATAGTAGTAAGACGGTTTCTGCACCAGTGTCTGAATCACTGAACTGTGCACCGTCTTGGTTCCTGTTCAACACGATCATCGTGCTTGGTCAGGTGAATGGGAATCCCACGTTCCTGTGGTGGAGACTTCACCACATCCTCTACCTGCCAACAGCTTATTCTCGGTGAAGCGACCAGCATCACCAAAGCTATGAACTAGTTCTAGCTCTACATAGAACTGGTCTACTGGGTCTCCCAAGCATGGATCCTCCATGAGCCTCAGTGGCCTACTGTGTTCCCTAGGGTCCTTTTATTATATGAGAATTATCATATACCATAGTAGTATTCTAATTAAAGCAATAACCAAAGTCATCTTTATTAATGTTAATACAAAAAATCCACGCTAAGGATACACGAGCTACAACATGAATTATAATGGTTATATTCGTTTGTACAAATGAATTAGAATGACTACATTCGTATGAATGAATTATAATGGCTCATACGAATGATTTAGAATGGCTACCTTCGTACGAATGAATTAGAATGGCTACATTCGTACGAATGAATTTAAATGACTACATTCATTCTTACGAATGAATTAGAATGATTATATTTATACGAATGAGTTACAATGGCTCTTATGAATGAATTAGAATGGCTACTTTCGTACAAATGAATTGGAGTGGCTATATTTGTACGAATGAATTAGATAACCACATTCGTTCGTACAAATGAATTAGAATAGCTAAATTCGTATGAATGAGTTAGAATGGCTCGTACAAATGAATTATAATGGCTACCTTGGTACGAATGAATTAGAATGACTACTTTCATTCGTACGAATGAATTAGAATGACTATATTCATACGAATGAATTAGAATGGCTACATTTGTACGAATGAATTAGAATGGCTTATACAAATGAATTAGAATGGCTACCTTCATAAGAATGAATTAGGATGACTATATTCATTTATACGAATGAATTAGAATGACTACATTCATTATTACTAATGAATTAGAATGGCTACATTTGTATGAATGAATTATAATGGCTCTTACGAATGAATTAGAATGATTACTTTCGTACGAATGAATTAGAATGGCTACATTCGTACGAATGAATTAGAATGGCTCTATTCATTCATACGAATGAATTAGAATGACTATATTCATACGAATGAATTAGAATGGCTCGTACGAATGAATTAGAATGCTACCATCGTACGAAAGAGGGTATATTCATACGAATGAAATAGAATGGCTACATTCATATAAACGAATAAATTAAAATGGCTATATTCGAACGAATGAATTAGAATGGCTCGCATGAATGAATTAGAATGGCTGCCTTCATACGAAGGAATTAGAATGGCTACATTCGTACAAATGAATTAGAATGGCTACATTCATTCGTACGAATGAATTAGAATGGCTACATTCGTACGAATGAATTAGAATGGCTACATTCATTCGTACGAAAGAATAAGAATGACCACATTCGTACGAACGAATTTGAATGGCTAGTACAAATGAATAGAATGGCTACCTTCATACGAATGAATTAAAATGGTTACAGTCATAAGAATAAAATAGAATGGCTACCTTCGTACGAATGAATTAGGATGGTCATATTCGTACGAATGAATTAGAATGGCTCCGTTCGCTCGTACGAATAAATTAGAATGTTTACATTCATACGAATGAATTAGAATGGTCTGTACCAATGAACTAGAATGACTACCTTCGTACAAATGAATTAGAATGGCTACATTCGTACGAATGAATTAGAATGGCTACATTCGTTCGTATGAATAAATTAGAATGGCTACATTCGTACGAATGAATAAGAATGGCTCGTACGAATGAATTAGAATGGCTACCTTCGTACGAATGAATTAGAATGGCTACATTCGTACGAATGAATTAGATTGGCTCGTACGAATGAATTAGAACGACTACCTTCATACGAATGAATTAGAATTACAATATTCGTACGAATGAATTAGAAAGGCTAAATTCGTTCGTTTGAATAAATTTGAATGGCTACTTTCGTACGAATGAATTAGAATGGCTACTTTCGTACGAATGAATTAGAATGACTACATTCGTACGAATGAATTAGAATAGCTACATTCGTACGAATGAATTAGAATAGCTCGTATAAATGAATTAGAATTGCTACCTTCGTATGAATAAATTAAAATGGCTATATTCGTATGAATAAATTAGAGTGACATGTACAAAGGAATTAGAAGGGCAATATTTGTTCAAACATAGCCATTCTAATTTATTCGTACAAATATAGCTATTCAAATTCATTCGTACAAAGGTAGCCATTCTTACTTATTCGGCTGAGCCAGTCTAATTTATTCGTACGAATATAGCCTTTCTAATTCATTCGGATGAACTAATGTAGCTATTCATTTTTATTCGTACGAATGTAGCCATTCAAATTCATTTGAACGAAGGAAGTCATTCTAATTCATTTGTATGAGTCATTCTAATTCATTCGTATGAATGAATATAGTTATTCTAATTCAATCGTATGAATGTAACCATTCTAATTTATTCGTATGAAGGTAGCTATTCTAATTCATTCGTATGAGTCATTCTAATTCATTCATATGAATGTAGCCTTTCTAATTCATTCTTACGAACATATATAGCATTTTAACTCATTCATACGAATATAGCCATTCTAATTCATTCGTACGAAGGTAGCCATTCTAATTCAGTCGTATGAGCCATTCTAATTAATTTGTACCAATGTAGCCATTCTAATTTATTCGTACAAATATAGCCATTCTAATTAATTCGTATGAATATAGCTATTCTAATTCATTCGTACGAACTATTTTAATTCATTCGTATGAATGTAGCCATTTTAATTCATTTGTACGAACGAATGTAGCCATTTTAATTCATTCATACGAATGTAGCCATTCTAATTCATTCGTACGAAGGTAGCCATTCTAATTCATTCGTACAAGCTATTCTAATTCATTCGTATGAATGTAGCCATTATAATTCATTCGTACGAACGAATGTAGCCATTCTAATTCATTCGTAGGAACGAATGGAGCAATTCTAATTTATTTGTACGAATATGGTCATTCTAATTCATTCATACAAAGGTAGCCATTCTAATTTATTCGTATGAATGTAGCTATTCTAATTTGTTCGTACGAACGTAGCTATTCTAATTCATTCGTACGAACTTAGCTATTCTAATTCATTTGTATGAGCCATTCAAATTCATACGAACGAATGTAACCATTCTAATTTATTCGTATGAACAAATATAGCCATTCTAATTTATTTGTACAAATGTAGCCACTCTAATTCATTCGTACGAAGGTAGCCATTCTAAATATTCGTACGAGCCATTCTAATTTATTCGTACGAATGTAGCCATTCTAATTTATTCGTAAAAACGAATAAAGCTATTCTAATTCATTCGTCCGAATGTAGCCACTCTAATTCATTTGTAAGAGTCATTCTAATTCATTTGTACCAATGTAGTCATCCTAATTCATTCGTACGAATATAGCCATTCTAATTTATTCGTACGAATGTAGCCATTCTAATTCATTCGTAATAGTGTAACATTCTAATTCATTTATATGAATGTAGCCATTCTAATTCATTCGTATGGGCCATTCTAATTCATTCATATGAATGTTGCCAGTCTAATCCATTTGAACGAATAAATGTAGCCATTCTAATTCATTAGGGCGAATGTAGCCATTATAATTCATTCATACGAAGGTAGCTATTCTAATTCATTCATACAAGATGTTCTAGTTCATTTGTATGAACAAAAATATAGTCATTCTAATTCATTCGTGCGAATATAGCCATTCTAATTCATTCGTATGAAGGTAGCCATTCTAATTCAATCGTACGAGCCATTCTAATTCATTCATACAAATGTATCTATTCTAATTCATTCATATGAACGAATGTAGCCATTCGAATTCTTTCGTATGAATGTACCTATTCTAATTCATTCAAAAAAAGGTAGTCATTCTAATTCAGTCGCACGAGCCATTCTAATTTATTTGTACGAATATAGCCAATCTATTTCATTCGTACGAATATAGCCATTCTAATTTATTTGTATGAGGTAGCAATTCTAATTCATTCATATGAGCCATTCTAATTTATTTGTACGAATGTAGCCATTCTGTTTTATTAGTATGAAGGTAGCTATTCTAATTCATTAGTACGAAGGCAGCCTTTCTAATTCATTCGTACGAGCCATTCTAATTCATTCATATGAATGCAGCCATTGTAATTCATTTGTAAGAACGAATGTAGCCATTCTAATTAATTCGTTCGAATATAGCTATTCTAATTCATTCATATGAAGGTAGCCATTCTAATTCATTCGTATAAGCCATTCTAATTCATTCGTACTAATGTAGCCATTCTAATTCCGTCGTACGAATATTGCCATTCTAATTCATTCATATATAGGTAGCTATTCTAATTCATTCGTACAAACCATTCTATTTCATTCGTATAAAAGTAGCCATTCTAATTCATTCATATGAACGAATGTAGCCATTCTAATTTATTCGTACGAAGGTAGCCATTCTAATTCATTTATACGAGCCATTCTAATTCATAGGTATGAATGTAGCCATTCTAATTCATTCGTATAAGCGTAGCCATTCTAATTCATTCATACGAAGGTAGCCATTCTAATTCATTTGTATGAGCCATTCTAATTCATTCATATGAATGTAGTCATTCTAATTCATTCGTATGAACGAATGTAGCCATTCTATTTCATTCGTACAAATATAGCCATTCTAATTCATTCGTACGAAGGTAGTCATTCTAATTTATTTGTTCGAGCCATTCTAATTCATTTGTATGAATATAGTCATTCTAATTCATTCATACAAATGTAGTAATTCAAATTCATTTGTACGAAGGTAGCCATTATAATTCATTTGTACGAGCCTTTCGAATTCATACATATGAATGTAGCCATTCTAATTCATTCGTACGAATGAATATAACCATTCTATTTCATTCGTAAGATCCATTCTAATTCATCCGTACAAATGTAGCCATTCTAATTCATTCGTTCGAACGAAAGTAGCCATTTTAATTCATTCGTCCAAATGTAGCCATTCAAATTCATTCGTACGATTCAGATTCATTCGTACGAAGGTAACCAATCTAATTCATTCGTACGAACCATTTTAATTTATTCGTACGAATATAGCCATTCTGATTCATTCGTACGAATGTAGCTATTCTAATTCATTTGTACGAATGAATGTAGCCATTCTAATTCATTCGTAAGAAGGTAATAATTCTAATTTAATCGTACGAGTCATTTAATTCATTCGTACGTATGTAACCATTATAATTCATTTATATGAACGAATGTAACCATTCTAATTCATTCGTATGAAAGTAGCAATTCTATTTCATTCGTATGAAGGTAGCCAATTCAATTCATTCATACGAGCCATTCTAATTCATTCGTATGAATGTAGCTATTTTAATTTATTAATACGAACAAATATAGGCCTTCGAGTTCATTCATACGAATATAGCTATTCTAATTCATTCGTACGTGGTAGCTATTCTAAGTCATTCGTACGAGCCATTCTAATTCATTTATAGGGATGTAGCCATTTTAATTCATTCGTATGAACGAATGTAGCCATTCGAATTCATTCGTATGAATGTAGCCATTCTAATCCATTCGTACTAAGGTAACCATTCTAATTTATTCGTATGAGCTATTCTAATTCATTCATACGAATGTAGCCTTTCTAATTCATTCAGACGAATGTAGCCAATCTAATTTATTCATACAAAGGAAGCCATTCTAATTCATTCGTACGAGCCATTCTAATTTATTCGTATGAAAGTAGCCATTCAAATTCATTCGGACAAACAAATGCAGCCATTGTAATTCATTCGTAGGAATATAGTCATTCTAATTCATTCGTATGAACGAATGTTGCCATTCTAATTCATTCGTATGAATATAGCCATTCTAATTCGTTCGTATGAAGGCAGTTATTCTAATTCATTCGTACGAGTTATTCTAATTCATTCGTATGAATGTAGTCATTCTAGTTCATTCGTATGAATGTAGCCATTCTAATTCACTCGTACGAACGAATGTAGACATTCTAATTCATTCATACGAATATAGTCATTCTAATTTATTTGTACGAATATAGCCATTCTAATTCATTCGCATAAAGGTAGGCATTCTAATTCAGTTGTACGAGCCATTCTAATTCATTCGTATGAATGTAGCCATTTTAATTCATTCGTAAGAATGAATGTAGCCATTCTAATTCATTCGTACGATTGTAGCCATTCTAATTTATTCATACAAAGGTAGCTATTCTAATTCATTCGTATGTGCCATTCTAATTCTTTTGTACGACTATAGCCATTGTAATTTATTCATATAAACGAGTGTAGCCATTCTAATTCATTCGTACAAATAAAACTATTCTAATTCATTCGTACGAATGAATGTAACTATTCTAATTTATTCATACGAATGTAGCTATTCTAATTCATTCGTACGTAGGTAGCCATTCTAATTTATTCGTATGGGCCACTCTAATTTATTCGTGTGAATGTAGCCATTCTAATTCATTCACACGAACCTAGCTATTCTAATTCATTCGTACGAAGGTTGCCATTCTAATTCATTTGTATGAGTTATTCTAATTCATTTGTATGAATGTAGCCATACTAATTCATTTGCACGAACTAATATGACCATTTTAATTTATTCGTACGAATGTAGACATTCTAATTTATTTGTACGAAGGTACCAATTCTAATTTATTTGTGCGAGCCATTCTAATTTATTCGTACGAATGTTGCCATTCTAATTCATTCGTACAAATGGATATAGCCATTATAATTCATTCGTACAAATATAGCTATTCTAATTCATTCGTACTAGCCATTTTAATTCATCCGTACGAATGTAGTTATTCTAATTCATTCATACGAACGAATGTAGCCATTTTAATTCATTCGTACGAATGTGGCCATTCTAATTCATTCGTACAAGGGTAGCCATTCTAATTCATTCGTACGAATTTTGCCATTTTAATTTATTCGTACGAAGGTAGTCATTCTAATTCATTCGTACGAGCCATTGTAATTCATTCGTATGATTGTAGCCATTCTATTTCATTCGAACGAATGAATGTAGCCATTCTAATTCATTCGTACAAAGGTAGGTATTCAAATTCATTCATACGAGCCATTCTAATTCATTTGTACAAACAAAAGTAGCCATTATAATTTATTCGTATGGATATGGCCATTCTAATTCATTTGTACGACGTTAGCAATTCTAATTCAATCGTACGAGCCATTCTAATTCATTCATATGAATGTAGACATTCTAATTCATTCGTATGAATGAATGTAGAGATTCAAATTTATTCATACAAATTTATCCATTCTAATTTATTTAGACGAAGGTAGCCATTCTAATTTATTCGTACTAGCCATTATAATTCATTTGTACGAATGTAGCCATTCTAAATCATTCGTACGAAGGTAGCCATTCTAATTTATTTGTATGAGCCATTCTAATTCATTCCTACGAATGTATCTATTTTAATTCATTCGTACAAACGAATGTAGCCATTCTAATTCATTCGTACGAATGTAGCCATTCTAATTTTTTCATACGAACCATTCTAATTCATTTGTATAAATGTAGCCATTGTAATTCATTCATACGAACGAATGTAGCCATTCTAATTCATTCGTACGAATGTATCCATTCTAATTGATTCGTACGAAGGTAGACATTCTACTTCATTCATATAAGTGTAGCCATTCTAATTCATTTATATGTATGTAGCCATTATAATTCATTCATATGAAGCTAGCTATTCTAATTCATTCGATCGAGACATTCTAATTCATTCGTACGGAAGTGGCCATTCTAATTCATTCATACGAATCAATGTTGCGATTCTTTTTCATACGAACAAATATAGGTATTCTAATTCATTTGTACGAAGGTAGCCATTCTAATTCATTAGTACGAGCTATTCTAATTCATTCACACGAATGTATCCATTCTAATTCATTTGTACGAAGGTAGCCATTCTAATTCATTCGTACAAATATAACCGTTCTAATTCATCCGTACAAATATAACCATTCTAATTCATTCGTACGAACGAATGTTACCATTTTAATTTATTCGTACGGATGTAACCATTGTAATTCATTTATACGAAGGTAGCCATTGTTATTCATTCATATAAATATAGCCAATCTAATTTACTCATATGAACGAATATAGCTATTCTAATTCATTCGTACGAAGGTAGTCATTCTAATTCATTCCTACGAAGGTAGCCATTCTAATTTATTCGTACGAAGGTAGCTATTCTAATTCATTCGTACAAATATAGCCATTCTAATTCATTTGTACGAATGTAGCAATTCTAATTCATTTGTACGAATGTAGCAATTCTAATTCATTCGTACGAATGTAGCTAATCTAATTTATTCGTACAAAGGTAGCCATTCTAATTCATTCGTACGAGCCATTCTAATTCATTCGTACAAATATAGCCATTCTAATTCATTCGTATGAACGAATATAGCCATTCTAATTCATTCGTACGAATGTAGCTATTCTAATTCATTTGTACGTAAGTAGACATTCTAATTCATTCGTTCGAGCCAATCTAATTCATTCATACAAATGTAACAATTCGAATTCATTCGTACGAAGGTAGCCATTCTAAGTCATTTGTACGAGCCATTCTAATTCATTCATACAAATCTATCCATTCTAATTCATTCATACAAATCTATCCATTCTAATTCATTCATACGAATGTAGCCTTTCTAATTCATTTGTACAAAGGTAGCCATTCTAATTCCTTCGTACGAGCGATTCTAGTTTATTTATACGAATGCAGTCATTCTAATTCATTCGGACTAACGAATGTAGCCATTCTAAATCATTCATACGAATATAGCCATTTTAATTTATTCTTACAAATATAGCCATTGTAATTCATTTGTACGAGTCATTCTAATTCATTCGTATGAATGAATGTAGCCATTCTAATTCATTCGTACGAATGCTGCCGTTCTAATTCGTTCGTATAAAGATAGCCATTCTAATTCATTCGTATGAGCCATTCTAATTCATTTGTATAAATATAGCTATTATAATTCATTCGTACAAACAAATATAGCCGTTGTAATTTATTCATACGAATATAGCCTTTCTAATTCATTCGTACGAATGTAGCCATTCTAGTTCATTCGTACGAATATAGCCATTCTAATTCATTCGTACGAGCCATTCTAATTCATTCGTATGAATGTAGACATTTTAATTCATTCATATGATTGTAGCTATTCTAATTCATTTGTATGAAGGTAGCCATTCTAATTCTTTTGTACGAGCCATTCTAATTCATTCGTATGAATATAGCTATTATAATTCATTCGTATGAACGAATATAGCTATTCTAATTCATTCATATGAATGTAGCCATTCTAATTTATTCATACGAAGGTATCCAATCAAATTCATTATTACGAGCCACTCTAATTCATTCGTATGAACGTAACCATTCTAATTTATTCGTACGAACGTAGCTATTCTAATTCATTCGTACCAGGGTAGCCATTCTAATTCATTTGTACGAGCCAATCTAATTTATTCATACGAATATTGCCATTCAAATTCATTCGTACGAATATAACCATTCTAATTCATTCGTACGAAGGTAGCAATTCTAATTTTTATTCGTACGAGCCATTCTAATTTATTCGTACGAATATAGCCAATCTAATTTATTCATACAAACGAATATAGCTATTCTAATTCATTCGAACGAATGTGGCTATTCTAATTCATTTGTATGAAGGTAGCCATTCTAATTCATTCATATGAGCCATTCTAATTCATTTTTACGAATATAGCCATTCTAATTCATTCATATGAACGAATGTAGCTATTCTAATTCATTCGTACGAATGTAGCAGTTCTAATTCATTCATACGAAGGTAGTCATTCTAATTCATTCATACGAGCCATTTTAATTCATTCGTATGAATGTAGCCATTCTAATTCACTCAGACGAATAAATGTAGCCATTCTAATTCATTCGTACGAATGTAACCACTCTAATTCATTCATATAAAGGTAACCATTATAATTCATTCGTACGAGCCATTCTAATTCATTTGTATAAATGAAAGTAGCTATTCTAATTCATTCATACGAATGTAGCCATTCTAATTCATTCATGCGAATGTAGCAACTCTAATTCAATCGTACGAGTTATTCTAATTCATTCATACGAATATAGCTATTCTAATTCATTCGTATGAACGAATATAAAGATTCTACTTCATTCATACGAATGTATCCATTCTAATTCATTCATACAAAGGTAGTCATTCTAATTTATTCGTATGAGCCATTCTAATTAATTCGTACGAACTATTGTAATTTATTCGTACGAATGTAGCTATTCTAAATCATTTGTACGAAGGTAGCCATTATAATTCATTTGTACGAGTCATTCTAATTCATTCGTACGAATGTAGCTATTCTAATTCCTTCGTACGAACGAATGTAGTCATTCTGATTCATTCGTACGAGTGTAGCAATTTTAATTTATTTGTAGGAGCCATTCTAATTCATTCGTACGAATATAGCCATTGTAATTCATTTGTACGAACAAATGTAGCAATTCTAATTCATTCGTACGAATATATCCATTCTAATTGATTCATACGAAGATAGCCATTCTAATTCATTCGTATAAGTATAGCTATCCTAATTCATTCATAAGAATGTAGCGATTCTATTTCATTCGTATGAAGCTAGCTATTCTAATTCATTCGTATGAGACATTCTAATTCAATCGTACGAAAGTAACCATTCTAGTTCATTCATGCGAATGAATGTAGCCATTCTAATTCATACGAACGAATGTAGCTATTCTAATTCATTTGTACGAAGGAAGCCATTCTAATTCATTAGTACAAACCATTCCAATTCATTCGCACGAATGTATCCATTCTAATTCATTCGTACAAAGGTAGCCATTCTAATTCATTCGTACGAGCCGTTCTAATTCAATCATACAAATATAACCATTCTAATTCATTCGTACGAATGAATGTAGCCATTCTAATTTATTCGTACGAATGTAGTCATTCTAATTCATTCGTACGAAGGTAGTCATTCTAATTCATTCGTACGAATGTAGCCATTGAATTTACTCATACAAACGAATATAGCCATTCTAATTCATTCGTACGAAGGTAGCTATTTTAATTCATTCGTACGAATATAGCCATTCTAATTCATTCATACGAATATAGCCATTCTAATTCATTCGTATGAATGTAGCCAATCTAATTCATTCATACGAATGTAGCCATTCTAATTTATTCATACGAGCCATTATAATTCATTCGTACGAATATAGATATTCTAATTCATTCATATGAATGAATGCAGCAATTCTAATTCATTCTTACGAATGTAGCTATTCTAATTCATTCGTACGAAGGTAGACACTCTAATTCATTCGTACGAGCCAATCTAATTCATTCGTATAAATGATGCTATTCTAATTCATTCGTAAGAATGAATATAGCCATTTAATTCATTCATATAAATATTGTAATTCGAATTCATTCGTATGAAGGTAGTCATTCTAAATCATTCGTACGTGCCATTCTAATTCATTCATGCAAATCTATCAATTCTAATTCATTTGTACGAATATAGCCTTTCTAATTCATTCATACAAAGGTAGCCATTCTAATTGATTCGTACGAGCCCTTTTAATTTATTCATACGAATGTAGCCATTTTAATTTATTCGAACGAACGAAAATAGCCATTCTAATTCATTTGTACGAGTCATTCTAATACATTCGTATTAACAAATATAGTCGTTCTAATTCATTCGTACGAATGTAGCCGTTCTAATTCATTCGTACGAATGTAGCCATTCTAATTCATTCGTACGAATATAGCTATTGTAATCCATTCGTACGAATATAGCAATTGTAATTCATTCATACAAATATAGCCATTCTAATTCATTCGTACGAAGGTAGTCTTTCTAATTCATTCGTACGAATGTAGCCATTCTAATTTATTCGTATGAGTATAATAATTCTAATTCATTCGTATGAAGGTAGCTATTCTAATTCATTCGTATGAGCCATTCTAATTCATTCGTATAAATGTAGCCATTTTAATTCATTCATATGATTGTTGCCATTCTAATTCATTCGTATGAAGTTAGCCATTCTAATTCTTTTGTACGAGCCATTCTAATTCATTTTTATGAATATAGCCATTGTAATTCATTGTATGAACGAATATAGCTATTCTAATTCATTCGTACGAATGTAGCCATTCTAATTCTTTCGTACGAAGGTAGCCAATCTAATTCATTAGTACGAGCCACTCTAATTCATTCGTATGAACGTAGTCATTCTAATTTATTCGTACAAACGTAGCTATCTAATTTATTTGTACCAAGGTACTATTCTAATTCATTTGTACGAGCCAATCTAATTCATTAGTACGAGCCACTCTAATTCATTCGTACGAATGTAGTCATTCTAATTCATTCGTACGAAGGTAGCAGTTCTACTTTTCATTCGAACGAGGCATTCTAATTTATTCGTACGAATGTAGCCATTCTAATTTATTCGAATGAACGAATGTAGACATTCTAATTCATTCGAACAAATGTGGCCATTCTAATTTAATCATACGAAGGTAGCCATTCTAATTCATTTGTACGAATGTAACCTAATTCATTCATATGAACGAATGTTGCTATTCTAATGCATTCGTACGAATGTTGCCATTCTAATTCATTCATACGAAGGTAGCCATTCTAATTCAATCGTACGAGCCATTCTAATTCATTCGTATGAATATAGACTTTCTAATTCTTTCGTACGACTGTAGCCATTCTAATTCATTCGTACGAGCCATTCTAATTCATTCATACGAATGTAGCCATTCTAATTCATTCGGACGAATGAATATAGCCATTCTAATTCATTCATACGAGCAATTCTAATTCATTTGTACAAACGAATATTGTCATTCTAATTCAATCGTACGAATGTAACCTATCTTGTTCATTCGTACGAAGGTAGCCATTCTAATTCAATCGTACGAGCTATTATAATTCATTCGTACGAACGAATGTAGCCATTGTAATTCATTTGTACAAATGTACTCATTCTAATTCATTCATACGAAGGTTGTCATTCTAATTAATTAGTATGAATGTAGCAATTCTAATTCATTCGTATGAAGATAGCCATTAAAATTCATTCATACGAGCTATTTTAATTCATTCGTACGAATGTAGCCTTTCTAATTCTTTTGTACTAATATAACCATTCTAAGTCAGTTGTACGAAGGAAACCATTCTAATTCATTCGTACATGCCATTCTAATTAATTCGTACGAATGTAGCCATTCTAATTTATTCGGACAAACGAATATAGTCATTCTAATTAATTCGTATGAGCCATTCTAATTTATTTGTACAATGAATGTAGCCAGTCTAATTCATTCGTATGAATGTAGCCATTCTAATTTGTTCGTACGAACGTAGCCTTTCTAATTCAATCGTACAAGCCATTCTAATTCATTCGTATAAACAAATATAGCCATTCTAATTCATTTGTATGAATGTACCCATTCTAATTCATTCATAGAAAGGTAGCCATTCTAATTCATTCGTATAAATGTAGCCATTCGAATTCATTCGTACGAAGGGTGCCATTCTAATTTATTTGTACGAGCTATTCTAATTCATTCGTAAGAATGTAGTCATTCTAAATCATTCATATGATTGAAAGTAGCCATTCTAATTCATTCGTACGAATGTAGCCATTCTAATTCAATCATATGATGATAGCCATTCAAATTTATTCGTACGAGCCATTCTAATTCATTCTTACGAATGTAGCCATTATAATTCATTTGTACGAACGAATGTAGCCATTGTAATCCATTCGTACAATTGTAGCCATTGTAATTCATTCGTACGAAGGTAGCCATTCTAATTCATTTGTACGAGCCATTATAATTCATTCGTACGAATATTGCCATTCTAATTCATTCGTATGAATGTTGCCATTCTAATTCATTCACACGAAGGTAGCTATTATAATTCATTCGTACGAGCCATTTTAATTCATTTGTATGAATGAAAGTAGCCATTATAATTCATTCATATGAATATAGACATTCTAATTCATTCGTACGAAGGTCACCACTCCAATTCAATCGTACGAGCCATTCTAATTCATTCATACGAATGTTGCTATTCTAATTGATTCGTACGAACGAATGTAGAGATTCTAATTCATTCGTACGAATGTATCCATTCTAATTCTTTCATACGAAGGTTGTTATTCTAATTCATTCGTATGACCCACTCTAATTCAACCGTACGAATGTAGCCATTCTAATTTATTTGCACGAAGGTAGCTATTCTAATTCATTTGTACGAGCCATTCTAATTCATTCGTACGAATGTAGCCATTTTAATTCATTCATACAAACGAATGTAGCCATTTTAATTCATTCATACGAATGTAGCCATTCTAATTCATTCGTATGAATATAGACATTCTAATTTATTTATACGAGGCATTCTAATTCATTCGTACAAATGTAGCCATTGTAATTCTTTCATACGAATGTAGCCATTCAAATTTATTCGTACGAAGGTAGCTATTCTAATTCATTCGTACGAGCCATTCTAATTCATTCGTACGAATGTAGCCATTCTAATTCATTCAAATGAACGTAGCTATTCTAATTCATTCGTACGAGATATTCTAATTCATTCGTGCGGAAGTAACCATTCTTATTCATTCATACAAACAAATGTAGCCATTCTAATTCATTCGTGCGTAGGTAGCTATTCTAATTCATTAGTATGAGCCATTCTAATTCATTCATATGAATGTAGCTATTGTAATTCATTCGTACGAATATAGCTATTCTAATTCATTCGTACGAAGGTAGCTATTCTAATTCATTCATACGAGCCATGTTAATTCATTCGTACGAGCCATTCGAATTCATTCGTACGAACTAATGTAGCCATTCTAATTCATTTGTACGAATGTAGCCATTCTAATTCATTCATATGAAGGTAGCCATTCTAATTCATTCGTACGAATAAACCCATTCTAATTTATTCATACGAACGAATATAGCCATTCTCATACATTCGTACGATTGTAGCCATTCTAATTTATTCATGCAAATATAGCCATTCTAATTCTTTCGTATGAATATAGCCATTCTAATTTACTTGTATGAAAATGGTCATTTTAATTCATTTGTACGAATATAGCCATTCTAATTCATTCGTACGAAGGTAGCCATTCTAATTCATTGATACGAGCCATTCTAATTCATTCGTAGGACTTTAGCCATTCTAATTCATTCGTACGAACGAAAGTAGCCATTCTAATTCATTCATACGAATGTAGCTATTCAAATTTATTCGTACGTAGGTAGCCACTCTAATTCATTCGTACGAGCCAATCTAATTCATTCGTACAAATGAAGCTATTCTAATTCATTCGAACGAAGGTAGCCATTCTAAGTCAACCATACGAGCCATTTTAAATCATTAATATAAATCTATCCATTCTAACTCATACGAACGAATGTAGCCATTTTAAGTCATCCGTATGAGCCATTCTAATTCATTTGTACGAATGTAGCCATTCTAATTCATTCGTATGAATGTAGCCATTCTAATTCATTCGTACAAAGGTAGCCATTCTAATTCATTCTTACGAGCCATTCTAATTTATTCGTACGAATGTAGCCATTCTATATCAGTAGGACGACCGAATACAGCCATTCTAATTCATTCGTACGAATATAGCCATTCTAATTCATTCGTACGAAGGTAGTCGTTCTAATTCATTCGTACAAGCCATTCTCATTCATTCGTATGAATGAATGTAGCTATTCTAATTCATTCGTACGAATATAGTAATTCTAATTTGTTCGTATGAAGGTAGCCATTCTAATTCATTCGTACGAATGTAGCCATTCTAATTCAATTGTACGAGCGAATATAGCCCTTTTAATTTATTTGTACGAAGGTAGCTATTCTAATTCATTCGTACGAGCCATTCTAATTCATTCATACGAATGTAGCCATACAAATTCATTCGTACAAGCCACTCTAATTCATTCATATGAATATAGCTATTTTAATTCATTCGTACGAATATATCTATTCTAATTCATTTGTACGAAATTAGCCATTCTAATTTATTTGTATGAGCCATTCTAATTCATTTATACGAATATAGCCATTCTAATTTATTTGTACGAACGAATGCAGCCATTCTAATTCATTCTTACGAATATAGCCATTCTAATTCATTCATATGAAGGTAGCAATTCTAATTCATTCGTATGAGCAATTTTAATTCATTTGTACGAATGTAGCTATTCTAATTCATTCGTACGAGCCATTTTAATTCATTCGTATAAATATAGCCATTCTAATTCATTTATATAAATGAATATAGTCATTCTAATTCATTCGTACGAATGTAGCATTTCTAATTCATTCGTACGAAGGTAGCCATTCTAATTCATTCGTACGATACATTCTATATTATTCATACGAATGTAGACTTTCTAATTCTTTCGTACGAATGTAGCCTTTCTAATTCATTCGGATGAACGAATATAGTCATTCTAGTTCATTTGTACGAATGAATATAGCTATTCTAATTCATTCGTACGAATGTAACCATTCTAATTCATTCATACAAAGGTAGCCATTCTAATTCAATCATACGAGCCATTCTAATTCATTCATACAAATGTAGCCATTCTAATTCATTTGTACGAATGAATGTAGCTATTCTGATTCATTTGTACGAACCCTTTCTTATTCATTCATACGAAGGTAGCCATTATAATTCATTCGTACGAAGGTAGCCATTCTATTTTATTTGTACGAGCTATTTTAATTCATTCGTACGAATGTGACCATTTTAATTTATTCATACGAATTAATATAGTCATTCTAAGTCATTCGTACGAATGTAGCCATTCTAATTCATTCGTACGAAGGTAGCCATTCTAATTTATTCGTACGAGCTATTCTAATTAATTCGTAAAAATGTAGCCACTGTAATTCATTCGTACAAATAAATGTAGCCAATCTAAATCATTCGTACAAATATAGCTATTCTAATTCATTCGTACAAAGGTAGCTATTCTAATTCATTCGTACGAGCCATTCTAATTTATTCGTATGAATATAGTCATTCTAATTCATTCATATAAGGTAGCTCTTCTAATTCATTCGTACATGCCATTCTAATTCATTTGTAAGAAAGTAGCTATTCTAATTCATTCGTATGAATGAATATTACCATTTTAATTCATTCGTACGAATGTAGCCATTCTAATTCATTCATACAAAAATAGTCATTCTAATTTATTCGTACGAAGGTAGCCATTCTAATTCATTTGTAGGAATATAGGTATTCTAATTCAATCGTACGAAGGTACCATTCTAATTTATTTGTACGAGCAATTCTAATTCATTCATAGGAATGTAGCCATTCTAATTCATTCGTACAAACAAATATAGCCATTCTAATTTATTCATACAAATGTAGGCGTTCTACTTCATTTGAACGAAGGTAGCAACTCTAATTTATTCTTAAAAGTCATTCTAATTCATTCGTACGAATATAGTCATTCGAATTCATTTGTATGAACAAATATAATCATTATAATTTATTCGTATGAGTATAGCTATTTTGATTCATTAGTACGAACGGATTTAGCCATTCTAATTTATTCGTACGAATGTAGCCATTCTAATTCATTCGTACGAGCTATTCTAATTCAATCGTATGAATGTTGCCATTCTAGTTCATTCGTACGAACGAATCTAGCCATTTTAATTCATTCGTACGAATATATCCATTCTAATTCATTCGTTCAAAGGTAGCCATTCTAATTTATTCATACAAGCCATAATAATTCATTAGTACGAATGTAACCATTCTCATTCATCCGTACGAACGAATGTAGCCATTCTAATTTATTCTTACGAGTGTAGCCATTCTAATTCATTCGAACTAAGGTAGCTATTCTAATTCATTCATACGAATAGAGCCATTCTAATTTATTCATACGAATGAATATAGCCATTGTAATTCATTAGTATGAATATAGCCATTCTAATTCATTCGTACGAAGGTAGCTATTCTAATTCATTCGTAGAAATATAGCCATTTAAATTCATTCGTACGTATATAGCTATTTTAATTCATATGTACAAATTCAGCCATTCTAATTTATTCGTACGAAGGTAGCCATTCTAATTCATTCATACGAGCCATTCAAATTCATTTGTACGAAAATAGTCTTTCTAATTCATTCATATGAATGTAGCTATTCTAGTTTATTCGTACGAAGGTAGTTATTCTAATTTATTCGGACGAACTAAAATAGCCATTCTAATTTATTCATATGAGTATAGCCATTCTAATTCATTCGTACGAAGGTAGCGATTCTAATTTATTCATACGAGGAATTCTAATTCTTTCGTATGAACGAATGTAGCCATTCTAATTCATTCGTTCGAATGTAGCTATTCAAATTCATTCGTATGAAGGTAGCCATTCTAATTTATTCGTACAAATGTTACCATTCTAATTCAATCATACGAACGAATATAGCCATTGTAATTCATTCATATGAATATAGCCATTCTAATTTATTCGTACGAAGGTAGCCATTTTAATTCGTTAGTACGAGCCATTCTAATTCATTTATACGAATGTAGCCATTCTAATTTATTCATATAAACAAATGTAGCCATTCTAATTCATTCGTACGAATATAGCCATTATCATTTATTCGTTCGAAGGTAGCCATTCTTATTTATCCGTTCGAATGTAGCCATTCTAATTCATTCGTACGAATAAATATAGCCTTTTTAATTCAATCAAACGAATGTTGCTATTCTAATTAATTAGTACGAAGGTTGCCCTTCTAATTCATTCATACGAGCCATTGTAATTCATTCGTATGAATATAGCTATTAAAATTCATTTGTACGAACGAATGTAGCCATTCTAATTCATTCATACGAATATAGCCCTTCTAATTTATTCGTATGAAGATAGTCATTCTAATTCATTCGTACGAGCCATTCTAATTCATTCGTACAAATGTAGCCATTCTAATTCATTTGGACAAACGAATGTAGCCATTCTAATTCATTCTTACAAAAGTAGCCATTCTTATTCATTCGTATGAGCCATTCTAATTCATTCGTACGAATGAATATAGCCATTCTAATTCATTCGTACGAATGTAGCAATTTTAATTCATTCATACGAAGGTAGTCATTCTAATTCATTCGTACGAGTTATTCTAATTTATTTGTACGAATATAGCTATTGTAATTCATTCATACGAACGAATATAGCCATTCAAATTCATTTATGCGAATATAGCCATTCTAATTTATTCGTACGAAGGTAGCCATTCTAATTCATTCGTACGAACCATTTTAACTCATTCTTATGAATATGTCTATTCTATTCCATTTGTACAAAAGTAGTCATTTTAATCGTTCGTACGAGCAATTCTAATACATTGCAGGAATGTAGCCATTCTAATTCATTTGTACGAACGAATATAGTAATTCTAATTCATTCGTACAAATTTAGCCATTCTAATTCATTCGTACGAGCTATTCTAATTGTTCCATACGAATGTAGCCTTTGTAATTTATTTGTATAAACAAATGTAGCCATTCTAATTCATTCATAGAAATATAGACATTCTAATTCATTCGTACGAATATAGCCATTCTAATTCATTTGTACGAAGGTAGCTATTCAAATTCATTTGTACGAGCCATTCAAATTCATTCGTACGAATGTAGCATTTCTAATTCTTTCGTACGAATGTAGCCATTCTAATTCATTCGTACGAAGGTAGCCATTCTAATTCATTCGTACGAATGTAGCCATTCTAATTCATTCATACAAATGTAGCCATTCAAATTCATTCGTACAAAGGTAGCCATTCTAATTCATTCGTACGAACCATTCTAATTCCTTCATATGAATGAAGACATTTGAATTTATTCATACGAATGTAGCCATTCTAATTCATTCGGACAAAGGTAGCTATTCTAATTCATTTGTACGAGCCATTCTAATTCATTCGTACAAATGTAGCCATTCTAATTCATTCATACGAACTAATGTAGCCATTCTAATTCATCTATACGAAGGTGGACATTCTAATTCATTCGTACGAACAAATATAGCCATTCTAATTCATATGTATGAAGGTAGCCATTCTAATTCATTTGTATGAGCAAATCTAATTTATTCATACAAATGTAGCCATTCTAATTCATTTGTACAAATAAATATAGTCATTCTAATTCATTCGCATGAATGTAGCCATTCTAAATCATTCGTACGAAGGTATACATTCTAATTCATTCATACGAACCAATCTAATTCATTCGTATGAATATAGCAGTTCTAATTCATTCGTACGAATATAGCCATTCTAATTCATTCGTATGAAGGTAGCGATTTTAATTCATTTGTACGAGCTATTCTAATTCCTTCGTAATAATGTAGCCATTTTAATTCATTCGGATGAACGGACGTAGCCATTATAATTCATTAATATAAACATAACCATTCTAATTCATTCATTTGAAGGTAGCCATTCTAATTCATTCGTACGAGTGTTTCTAATTCATTCGTATGAATGAATGTTGCCATTCTAATTCATTCAAACGAATAGCCATTCTAATTAATTTGTACGAAGGTTGCCATTCTAATTCATTCATATGAATGTAGCCATTCTAATTCATTCGTACGAACGAATATACTCATTCTAATTCATTCATACGAATGTAGCCATTCTCATTATTCGTACGAAGGTAGCCATTCTAATTCATTCGTACGAGTCATTCTAATTCATTTATACGAATGTATCCATTCTAATTCATTCGTATAAAGATAGCCATTCTAATTCATTCGTACGAGCCATTCTTATTCATTCGTTCGAACAAATGTAGACATTCTAATTCATTTGTACGGATATAGCCATTCTAATTCATTCGTACGGATATAGCCATTCTAATTCATTCGTACGAATATAGCCATTCTAATTCATTCATATGAACGAATGTAGCTATTCTAATTCATTCGTACGAACAAATATAGCCGTTTTAATTCATTAATACGAATGTAGGCTTTCTAATTCATTCGTTCGAAGATAGCCATTCTAATTCATTCGTGCCAGCCATTCTAATTCATTCGTAAGAATGTAGCCTATATAACTTATTCATACAAATGAATGTAGCTATTCTAATTCATCCATACGAATGTAGCCATTCTAATTCATTCGGGTATGAAGGTAGCAATTCTAATTCATTCGTACGAGCCATTCTAATTCATTCGTATGAGCCATTCTTATTTATTTGTACGAATGTAGCCTTTCTAATTTGTTCGTACGAATGTAGCCATTCTAATTCGTTCGTACGAAGGTAGCCATTCTAATTCATTTGTATGAGCCATTCTAATTGATTCGTACGAATGTAGCCTTTGTAATTCATTCGTACGAACGAATATAGCTATTCAAATTTATTTGTACAATGGTAGCCATTCTAATTCATTCGTACGAGCCATTCTAATTTATTCGTACAAATATAGCCATTCTAATTTATTTGTACGAATGAATGTAGACATTCTAATTCATTCGTACGAATGTATCCATTCAAATTCATTTGTACGAAGGTATCGATTCTAATTCGTTCATATGAGCTATTCTAGTTCATTCGTACGAATGTTGCCATTCTAATTCATTTGTATGAATGAATGTAGCCATTCAAATTTATTCGTACGAATATAGCCATTCTAATTCATTTGTACAAAGGTAGACATTCTAATTTATTCATACGAATGTAGCCAATCTAATTCATTCATATGAACAAATGTAGCCATTCTAATTTATTCGTACTAAGGTAGCCATTCTAATTCATTCATATGAGCAATTCTAATTCATTCGTACGATTATAGCCATTCTAATTCATTCGTACGAGTGAATGTAGTTATTCTAATTCATTCGTATAAATATAGACATTCTAATATCTTGATACGAAGGTATCCATTCTAATTCATTCGTACGAGACATTCTAATTCATTTATATAAATATAGCCATTCTATTTTATTTGTACGAATATAACTATTCTAATTCATTCGTACGAAGGTAGCTATTCTAATTCATTCGTATGAGCCAATCTAATATATTCGTACGAATGTAGCCATTCTAATTTATTCATATGAACAAATGTCATTCTAATTCATTCCTATGAATATAGCCATTCTAATTCATTCATAAGAAGGTAACCATTCTAATTCATTCATACGAGCCATTCTAATTCATTTGTACTAATGTAACTATTATAATTCATTTGTACTAACGAATATAGCAATTGTAATTTATTCGTACGAATGTAGCCATTCTAATTTATTCGTGCGAAGGTAGCCATTCAAATTCATTCATATGAGCCATTCTAATTCATTCGTACGAATGTAGCCATTTTAATTCATTCGTACGAATATAGCCATTCTAATTCATTCATACGGAGGCAGCCATTCTAATTCATTCGTACGAGCCATTCTAATTCATTCGTACGAATTTAGCCATTCTAATTCATTCGTATAAACGAATGTAGCCATTCTAATTCATTCGTACGAATATAGCCATTCTAATTTATTCATACAAAGGTAGCTATTCTAATTGATACCTAAGAGCCATACTAATTCATTTGTACGAGCCAATCTAATTCATTCGTACGAATATAACCTTTCTAATTCATTCGTACGAATGAATATAGCAATTCTAATTCATTTGAATGAATATAGCCATTCTAATTCATTCATACGAAGGTAGCCATTCTAATTTATTCTTACGTGCCATTCTAATTTATTCGTACGAATATACCTATTCAAATTCATTTGTACTAATGTAGCAATTCTAATTTATTCGTACAAAGATAGCCAGTCCGATTCATTCGTACGAGCTGTTCTAATTCATTCGTACAGATGTAGCCATTCTAATTTATTTGTAAGAATGTACCAATTCTAATTCATTCATACAAAGGTAGCTATTCTAATTCATTCGTAAGAGCTAAACTAATTCATTCGTTCGAATGTAGCCATTCTAATTCATTCGTACGAAGATTGTCGTTCTAATTCATTTGCACGAGCCATTCTAATTCATTCATACTAATTGATATAGCCATTCTATTTCGTTTATACGAATGTAGCCATTCTAATTTATTTGTACAAACGTAGTCATTCTAATTCATTCGTATGAGCTATTCTAATTCATTCTTACGAATATAGCCTTTCTAATTCAATCATACGAACGAATTGTTGTAGCTCGTGTATCCTGAGCGTGGATTTTCTGTATTAACATTAATAAAGATGAGTTTGGTTATTACTTTAATTAGAATACTACTTTGGTATATGTTAATACACATATAATAAAAGGACCCTAGGGAACACAGTAGGCCACTGAGGCGCATGGTGGATCCATTCTTAGGAGACCCAGTGGACCAGTTCTGTATAGACCTAGAACTAGTTCACAGCTTTGGTGATGCTGGTCGCTTCACCGAAAATAAGCTGTTGGTAGGTAGAGGATGTGGTGAAGTCTTCACCATAGGAATATGGGATTCCTTTTCACCTGACCAAGTACGATGATTGTGTTGAACAGGAACCAAGACGGTGCACAGTTCAGTGATTCAGACACTGGTGCATAAACCGTCTTACTACTATAGATAATCTGTCCTTAACCCTGAGGGACCATGTACATTGGGCCAACCAGTTGTGTGGTGCTTTGATGTGCCAATGTGTGCGGACATTTCATAGTCCAATACCATGGTACGTTAGGTTATCCGGCTGGCGCTTGAGTGGCATGCAATCCCTACAGGTTATCCGACGTCTTGTGTTGGATGGGTGCATTTTGTTAAGTCAATCTGTCCATACAGTAACCCAGGCCTGGTGGTTGTCGGTATGACTGACAACGTTCCGGATGCTAGGCATAGCACCAGAAGCTGTGTGGTGTTATAGATGACAAGTCATCAAATCCTAGTCAGATGATCGATCAGGATCTGACGGTGCTCCTCACTACCCGAGTCGTATCATGACACCAGTAATAGGAGGGACTAAGGATTATCAGAGTATAGTAGAGAACAGGATTACAAGGGAGTAACATAAGTTTAGGATCACTAGAGTTCAACTCGCGTCGTACTCTGGGTGACTACGCGGGTTAATCGGATTAGGGCTTGTTAACGGAACTTTCGGTGTGTCACCGGAACAGTTAATCAGGGATCCGGTTGGAGCTAGAGATCTTGAACCCTGAAGGTTTCACCCTGTCATTGCATATAGGAATTGTTCCCCAACCTGGTTGGATATATTGGATACGAAGTATCGTGATGGAGTGCAAGCCCGGAGCCTAAGAACCTAATTCACATGTGTTAAGGGCTATAGGGGTATTTTGGTAAATATCGAAATATGGCTCAGAACATATTGAATATGGATCCTAAAATGAGCGAAATAATTCCAGGAGCTCATAGGCGCTGACGGAACTCGATTCCAAGTAGCGCACCTCACTCAATCTCTCTTACAGTGTCACTTTTCGTGAAGGGCGTTTTCATCTAGGCTTCACGATACACATG
Organism: Chamaelirium japonicum; assembly: GCA_947650365.1. NCBI lineage: Eukaryota > Viridiplantae > Streptophyta > Magnoliopsida > Liliales > Melanthiaceae > Chamaelirium > Chamaelirium japonicum. The sequence continues at coordinate 57,439,915 of OX393557.1, forward strand.
TGGAAACCCTAAACCCCCCCCCCCCCCCCTCATCCCAATCACTAGGGGCCGGCCCTAGCTTGCGTATGTGAGTTGGGGCTGGCCCTATAAAGGGATTAGAGGGAGAGGGGGCCGGCCCTAACTCTCCCTCTCTTGAAAAACCCGAACCTCCTCTCCCTCTGTCCCTGTTTGTGGTTTCGGCCAAGGAAAAAAGAGGAAGAAGAAGGAAGAAGAAGGGGGAAGGAAGGAGAAGGAAGAAGAGAGAAAAAAAAGGAGGAGATCTCACAGCTCACCGTCATCTTCGCTATGAATTCCTCCGTCAGCTCGTAGTCCTTGCACTCATAGATAGGACTTCGAGGATTCCTCCATTCGCAAAGGACAAGGTGCCATCCGACAGCTTCCCTTGCGATTCACATGCGGTTCATCATCGTTCCGTTCTCTTCGGATCATAGATCCATAAGGTATGATGATTCTAAACAACTAACTAGATGCATGCATATCCTCCGTAGATCGTAGTATGGTTCTAGGGTGTCCGCACATATGCTAAGATCATAGATTTGCATGTAGATTGTTTTGCAGAATAAATTGTAATGGAATATACACCGTAGGATCTTCGGATCTACCTTTTGCTTCCGCTGCGACTTTGATAATGTGATTTAATTCCAACAATGACTTACAATGGTTATATTTGTACGAATGAATTAGAATGGCTCCTACGAAAGACTTAGAATGGCTACCTTCGTACGAATGAACTAGAATACCTACATTCATAGGAATGAATTAGAATGGCTACTGTTGTTTTATTTTAATTGTACTCGCAAGTGCACGAATCGTGGATTATAGCGCAGCGGAGCGAGGTCGATCCCACAGGGACTTTGTTAGGAAACTTAATAAATCTAAAGTTGATTGAAACCTAATCTAACTAACAATGGTTGAGATTCTGATTATATTAGCTAAGCAATTAAATTAACAAAAACTAATTATTTAATAAAGATTAAATCAATTTAATTATGGAAAGGTACTTAGATTAGGGGAAAACTTAGGCTTCAAGGTTCATCCTAGCATCCTATGATAGTTTAAGGTTGATCACTATATTGTACTCAATTAGATTGTCGTAAGGACAAATTCTAATCGGACGATTTAGCAATGAAAGCAGGCATGGTGCAAACGTATATAGAATATTTATAAAAGATAAGCATTAGGCAACTATTGCATGTAACATTGATTCTTAGCATTAACCATCATACGATCATAATGAATCTAAGATAAGCATTCACTATATCTAATGCATGGAAAATCTAGAGAATATATCAACATGCGTTAGCGGAATATTCTATTTTTTAACATTGAAACACAGTTAATAAGCAACCCCAAAACATCATAGAACACTAGTATTCCCCTTTAGCCCAAGCTATGGAATTTAGCTACACATCATCTCATATGATATCATTATTGTTTTATAATAAACAAATAACAAAAAGGACAGAGGAACCAGATGATGACGATCTTCTTGGCTTCGCCCTCGTCTTTGCTTCTTTGCTTCTTGTAATCCGGCTCGATGATGGTGTGGCTTTGACGATGGCGACGTGCAGCACGGCTTCGATGGTACGGATGATGGATGACGGCTCGGATGATCGACTGGCGAAGGATTATCGGAGGTGGAGGCTAGGGTTTCGGTTTTGATCCAGAATGGTAGAGGGTGGCCGGTGGTGAGCAAGTACGGTGGTGAAGATGGGTGATAATGGGTTCGGTGGTAGATGGTGGGATGAAGAATGGTGGAACTAGGTGTTAAGGTTCGGATTCGAAGATGGTATATCCCCCTTAGGTTCGTCCATCCCTCCCCTTATATAGATAGAAGATGAGAGAGAGGCCGGGTAAGAGATAGAAGTTTTCTTTGGGCTCTCGGATGGCTCTCCTCTGGTCGAACAACCTAGAGCCCGGGATAGAGATCGGATGGCTATTACGGGAAGAGAAAAGGGATGGAAAGAGAGATTCGCATGGGGTGCAGTCGGTTCGGTTTTAGTGAGAGAAAATAAGGAGAGAGAAAGAAGTTCGGTGGAGAGTTGCTCGGGTACAACTGGGGCCGATCGAGTAGGAGAGAGAGAAGAAATCTGGGCGATTGGGATGAGATCTCCGGATGGAAAAAATATGGATCGGAGGGCTGCATGCATGCATGGCTCATATGATGGACGGCTATGATTTGTTAGGAAATAGAGAGAGACGCTAGAGAGATAGAGAGGAGTTCGGTGGGATCGGCTGGGTTCCGGATGGATAGAGAGAGAGAGACGGAAAGAGAATCCGAGAGAGAGGAATTCGGTGGGGTGCAGGAAAATAGGAGGAGGAGAGAGAGATGTACGGACTAGAAAGAGAAAGTAGGAAGAGAGAGAGAAAATAGGGGGTCGCGGCTGATCGGGTTAAGGGAAGAGAGGGAAGTTCGGTGGGTTGGGCTACATGGGCTGCTTCAGAATTAGAATGGCTACATTCATATGAATGAATTATTAGGGCTCGTACGAATGAATTAGTATGGCTACCTTCGTACGAATGAATTTGAATGGCTACATTCGTACAAATGAATTATAATGTCTTATAAGAATGAATTAGAATGGCTACCTTCGTACGAATGAATTAGAATGGATACATTTGTACGAATGAATTAGAATAACTATATTCGTTCGTACGAATGAATTAGAATAGCTATATTCGTTCGTACGAATGAATTAGAATTGCTACAATCATAAGAATGAATTAGAACGGCCTCATTCGTACGAATGAATTAGAATAGTTACATTCAATCATACAAATGAATTAGAATAGCTACATTCGTACTAATGAATTAGAATGGCTACATTCATTCGTATGAATGAATTAGAATAGCTACATTCATACTAATGTATTAGATTGGCTCATACGAATGAATTAGAATGGCAACCTTCGTACGAATAAATTAGACTGGCTACATTCATACAAATGAATTAGAATGGGTACATTCATTCGCACGAATTAGTTACAATGGCTACATTCGTACGAATAAATTAGAATGGCTAACTTTGTACGAATGAACTAGAATAGCTACATTCATAGGAATGAATTAGAATGGCTACATTCATTCGTACGAATGAATTAGAATGACTACATTCGTACGAATGAATTAGAATGACTACATTCGTACGAATGAATTAGAAGTTGTGGGGGAAAAATCTTCGTGCCGATCTGAAGACTTCACCTCACCAGTCAATTGATGTTGAAGGGTAGATCGTTGGTCGATCTGTTGGTTAGAAGGTAGGTTCGAAGTCTGGTGCCTTAGTGACTTTGAGTTAGCTCTTTAGATATGAAAACAGAGAGAGTATCGACACGAGATGTGATCTTGGAGTTCAGCCGAGGCCTACGTCTCCGTGCTATAGGGAGCAACCCGAATTCACTATCACTTGGTTCGAAGTAACCTCGACAGGCCAAGTGTTACTGATGTACCTTCGATCTCTTCAGAGACAAGAAGAAGGTCGAGGTGAGTTAGAGGATGGAAAGCTGGAATTCCAGAGCTCTGGTTTCTGAAATCAGATATCAGATGGTGGCACTGATCTTCTCTCTCTGGATTTAGAACTGGATCCGGATCCCTTTTTCTTCTGAAGGCTCTGCTATTTATAGGATTTCCTGGAAAGGAAATCCGGGGCAAATTGTGGTTTCTGTTGCTGTTTTCGGGGGATTCCACAGGCAGGGCTGGTGGGTCCCGCCGTCTTCGCTGGGGATCCTCCACGTGAGGCTGGTGGGTCCCGCGGTAGCCTCTGTGGGCCCCCCAGGCAGGGTCGGTGGGTCCTACGATAGTCTTTGTGGGCCCACCAGGCAGGGCCGGTGGGTCCCGTGGTAGTCTCTGTGGGCCCACCAGGCAGGGCCGGTGGGTCCCACGATAGTCTCTGTGGGCCCACCAGGCAGGGTCGGTGGGTCCCCCAGTAGTCTCTGTGGGCCCACCAGGCAGGGCCGGTGGGTCCCGCGGAAGTCTCTGTGGGCCCACCGGGCAGGGCCGGTGGGTTCTGTTGTTTGCAGACTTCTTGCCAAAATTTGCACCCACAGTTACCCCCTCCAAGCTAGCTAGAGGTCATCCTGGCTAGCTTGGATTTGGTGCAAAAGTAGCAACCCCCTGTCGAGAGTGCAAAGGAGAAGAGAAAAAACTTGAATCACAGCATTAATGGACTGATCGGTCAAAGTTGACCAATCGGTCAAAGTTGACCGATCGGTTGACCGATCGGTTGAGTTCAACCGGTCGAGGTTGAAGCGATCGGGCAAAAACCCAAGTTGTTTGCCCGATTCAGTAGAAATTCGACCGATCGGTTGAACTTGACCGATCGGTCAAAGTTGACCGATCGGTTAAGTTCAACCGGTCGAGGTTGAAGCGATCGGGCAAAAAACCAAGTTATTTGCCCGATCCAGTAGAAATTCGACCGATCAGTTAAACTTGACCGATCGATCAAAGTTGACCAATCGGTTAAGTTCAACCGGTCGAGGTTGAAGCGATCGGGCAAAAAACCAAGTTTTTTGCCCGATCTAGTAGAAATTCGACCGATCGGTTGAACTTAACCGATCAGTCAAAGTTGACCGATCGATTAAGTTCAACCGGTCAAGGTTGAAGCGATCGGGCAAAAAACCAAGTTATTTGCCCAATCCAGTAGAAATTCGACTGATCGATTGAACTTGACCGATCGGTCAAAGTTGACCGATCGGTTAAGTTCAACCGGTCGAGGTTGAAGCGATCGGGCAAAAAACCAAGTTTTTTGCCCGATCCAGTAGAAATTCGACCGATTTGTTGAACTTAACCGATCGGTCAAAGTTGACCGATCGGTTGAACTTAATCAATCGGTCAAAGTTGACCGATCGGTTAAGTTCAACCGGTCGAGGTTGAAGCGATCGGGCAAAAAACTAAGTTATTTGCCCAATCCAGTAAAAATTCGACCGATCGGTTGAACTTGACCGATCGGTCAAAGTTGACCGATCGGTTAAGTTCAACCGGTCGAGGTTGAAGCGATCGGGCAAAAAACCAAGTTTTTTGCCCGATCCAGTAGAAATTCGACCGATCGGTTGAACTTGACCGATCGATCAAAGTTGACCGATCGGTTAAGTTCAACCGGTCGAGGTTAAAGCGATCGGGCAAAAAACCAAGTTATTTGCTCGATCTAGTAGAAATTCGATCGATCGGTTGAATTTGACCGATCGGTCAAAGTTGATCGATCGGTTAAGTTCAACCGATCGAGGTTAAAGCGATCGGCCAAAAAAACCAAGTTATTTGCCCGATCCAGTAGAAATTCGACCGATCGGTTGAACATGACCGATCGGTCAAAGTTGACCGATCGGCTAAGTTCAACCGGTTGAGGTTAAATCGATCGGGCAAAAAACCAAGTTATTTGCCCGATCCAGTAGAAATTCGACCGATCGGTTAAGTTCAACCGGTCGAGGTTAAAGCGATTGGGCAAAAAACCAAGTTATTTGCCCAATCCAGTAGAAATTCGATCGATCGGTTGAACATGACCGATCGGTCAAAGTTGACCGATCGGCTAAGTTCAACCGGTCGAGGTTGAAGCGATCGGGCAAAAGAGCCTGTATTCTGCCCGATCCTTTGGTAAATTACCCGATCGGCTGCCTATCGAATGGGTAAAGTCTTTGAATTGCGATCGAGGACAATCGCGTTGCTTGAGTTGGCGGTTCGACTAGACCGGTGATTCTTCTGAACCGGCGGTTCAGTTGGACCAGTGGTTCGCTTGAACCAGCGGTTCATCTGTTTCGACGTTTCGTCTGGCTTCGACGTTTCGCCTGGATTTGCGCTTGCTACGGATTGACGCCATGTGTCCCTTTCAAAAACATAGGATTTGACCTGGTGATGCCACGTGTCCTTTCGATTTGCGTGCCATTTTCTCTGGGTTTATAAGCCCTTTCCGGATTCATTTTTGCCTCACGCTTTCAGAAAATTTTCAAACTCCAAAACTCTTTGCTCTCGGATTTCTGTTTCTCGTTCTCTCGATCAGCTTTGAAATGGCATCATCCAGCAGCTTGAAGAAGATGAACATTGTCCCTTCGAAGAGGAAGGGGAAGGAGAGGGCTTCAGTGTCGCCAGTACAGAAGGGCAGGGGCAAATGCAAGGCTGAACTTGGAATACTGAGAAAGAGGCACCAGGGAGTGGGGTTCGCCTCGGCATCGTCCAGTCCTGAGCATATCCCGAAGGCCAGCTTCGTGCTTGGTCCTTTGATGTCGTTGACAGAGGAGTTTGCTTATGAGTACAATACCGGCGGGAAGCTCACAGACGTGAAGAGGGCGAAGTGGCAGAAGCTGTTGGCCTGCTTCACGGAGGGGAAGACCCGACCGGCATTATCTGGAGTTTTGTCTGCTTTCGGGATTGACAAGCGGACAGTATTTACTTCGATAGCCAGCAAGGAGCAAGTGATGGGGACGATAGTCACCATCGGGCAGTTGAATTGCGGACTGCGCCTCCCACTGCTGTCGTTCGCCACGAGGTTGCTGAATACCTCAGATCTTTGCCCTGGGCAGATTTTCGGGACTGCGTGGAGGATTATCTACGCCTTCTGCCGCGTCGAGTCCGATTTCTAGGAGGAGCTCAGGGCATGCTACTCCAGCATCCCTGAGGGTGAAGAGGTTCGGATCGAGCTGGGATATTTTTTCTATCATTACAAATGGGCATCAAGGAAGGACAGCCCCTTCTTCAACTTGACTGGCTTGTCCGCCCTATGCCCGATCATCGACACCGTCGCCTCCGACAAGCAATACACCGATTGGCCGATCTCGGTTTCCGATGCATGGACCCCTCTCTCAGTGCCTGAGACCCCCAGGAATCAGGTGCACAAAGAGATCGACATGTACTGTGCTGGGGGAGCCTTTGTATGGACGTCGGAGAGGGTCGGAGCCCTGGGCAACCTCTTCTTGGAGCTGACGTGCGGCACCCGATCGTGGAAACAGTTTTCGAACTATCCGGTCAGGCACGGCAATGCCAACCTCCTCTACTGACTGCAAGACCGGTATGAAGATAACGAGGTCTTGTACTCCGATTACAAGGAGGATCCTCAATCGGGCAAAATCGTTAAGAAAATCCGAGTCGAGAAGAAGGCATATGGAGCAAGGCGCCGCTTCCCCACAGAGGAGAAGCTGGTGATAACCCGTAGGGCCCAGGTGAAGAAGCGGAGGGTCCTCAAGGAGGAGAAGAATGAAGAAGAGAAGAAAGAAGAAGAAGAAGAGGGAGGAGAAGAAGAAGAAGTGGGAGGAGAAGAAGGAGGAGGAAAGGGGGAAGAAGAAGATGAAGACGATGGTGACGATGACGACGACGATGCGGGAGGTGACAATGGCGGCGGAGATGGAGGAGATGGAGGCGGCGAAGAAATTTCACCCACCCCCACTGGTGGTGGTGAAGATGGGGGCGAAGAGGAATCGCAGCCCATTCCCATCGACGAGGCTAAAGCCCGTCGTATGGAAGATGTGATGGACGTCGTGGGTGATGGCCAGAAGGTGCAACCCACTTATCACTTTGAAGAGTTGAAGCACCCCACGCGCTTGAAAATAAGGTTTTCTGGGAGTGATGGGGTTGCAAACAACCCCATACCCCTCAACCAGTTACCCCCGAGCATCCCTCAGATCGAGGGTGCTTCGACGAGCGGGGGTTTGGAGGTGCAGCAACCTCCACCCTCGCTCCGTCCTTCGGCTGCTCAGGTGGCTGAGGAAGCAGCTGCCCTGATGGCTAGGCTCGAGCAGTCTGGCGGGCAGCATGAAAAGGGGAGATTACTCCTCCTCGAGGTGTCCCTTCCCCCGCACAAATGGAGGGAGGGAGCCGCGTGGAGGCTGTGGCTCCCCAACCTCAGCCAGAGGCATCCCCCACTATGGAGAGGTCGACCCCCAGGGGTAAGAGCTCCGACCGGGGGAAGAGCAAGGTCGAAGCGTCCCGAGCCGATGCCACAGGTATATCCTCGTTACCTTTCTATCTTGATTGTACTGCTTTTGATGTTCGAAATTTTCTAACTCTTTGAACTTTTGCCTTGATTGCAGATACTCCTGTTGGTAAGGCTCTACTACTCAAAAATTTGGGTGAGGTTGATATCAACCACCCAATACCAGTGATCCGGAAGCTCTGCAACCTTCCGGAAGCTACGATCGAAGAGGCCTACGATAGGCTCGAAGTTGTGGTAAGTGCATCAGCTTGACTTGATTTTTGAATTGTATCTTCAGAAATATTTCTAACTCTTTTCTGCTGACCGTTTGTAGAATTCAGCAGTCCTGAAGTTTGCTACCAAGCTCTTCAGGAGGGTCGGAGAACGGGGTGCTTCATCTGAGGTATCCTGTTTGACGACTGAGCTGGATGCTGCGAACGAGGAGAGGGCTAAGCTGAAGGATCTTCTGGCTGCCAGAAAAGAAGCCCTCTCCGAGAAGAAAGAAGCTCTCCGCAAGGAGAAGATCGAGAGCAAGAGCTGGCATGATAGCTATGTGGCTCAAGGTCATGAGCTTGAGCAGTTGAAGAATCGATTCTACAAGATCGAGACTTTGTCCATTGAGCGTGTGCTTGAGATAAAGGAGCTGAAAGCTCAACTTGACGCCAAGGATGCTGCGCTCGCTGCCAAAGAAGCCGCTCTTGCTGCCAATGAGGTGGCCTTCACTAAGGAGCTGGAGCATACACGTGCTGAATGCGAGAGCTTCAGGGCAACGGCAGAGAAGGCGGTAGAAGCCCTTAGGGTTCACGCTAGTGGCGTCCAATCTTCCAAGGCGTCTGTGGCGAGCAAGGCTCGTGGTGGATCCGAAGGAGAAAGGTCGCGTGCCCCAAGCGTAGCTAAACCCTGATGTACTCTATTTCTTTCCTTCTTGTTGTAACTGTAAGCTCTTCACATGTAAAAGCTTACTCCTGTACTCAGAAACTTTTTGAGAAATAAAGATATATATCTTTTTGATGTTTGAAATTGCACGTCTCTTGTATTGATTCCTTTGAATGTTATGTTCTGGATGGTCTTGGAATGTTGGAAAATACTTAAACACTTGACTGTAAGGGGCCGAGTCGTAACCCGATCACCCAAACTTGTTAAGTAACTTGAAAGTTGAAGGTTGTGTTGTAGCATAACTTGAAATCGTTTAACATTTGTATGTGAGGGGTTGAGTCGCAACTCAAGCACCCAAACTTGTTAGACGGTATAGCAATCGAAGGTTATTTAACGTTTGTGCGTAAGGGATCGCGTTGCAACGCAAACTCCCAAACTTGTTAAATTAACCCAGTGACTTGAAGGTTGTTTTGTTTCACAACCCGAAACCGTTTAACATGTGCCTGTAAGGGATTGAGTCGTAACTCAAGCACCCAAACTTGTTAAACGACCTGGTAATTTGAATGCAGATAATTTTGAACTTGAATGCAGATAACTTGAAACTGCTCCGGAACTTGAGTTGAGTAGAACATTTGAAAGCAATCTTTATTCATCATGGAATTTACATCATGGGTAGAACATCTTGAGATGTCTAGCATTCCAAGCTCGTGGTAGTCTATCCCCTTCTGGCGAAATTAGTCTATAAGATCCTTTACCTCCTATTGATTCGACAATGTATGGACCTTTCCAGTTGGGAGCTAGTTTCCCACTGCTGTGTTCTTTGGTGTTGTAGAAAACTGCTTTGAGGACCAGGCTGCCAATCGGGAACTGTCTCTTGTGGACCTTTTGATCGTAGGATTGTTTGATCTTCTGTTGATATTTGGCAACACGAAGGGTTGCTCGGTCTCGTAATTCTTCAGAGAAATCTAGATCATTGACTCGAATCTCTTCATTAATTCCTTCTTCAATTGCTCTTGTCTTTAAAGTGTTCGAGATGGCCTCTGTTGGGAGTACTGCTTCTGACCCGTATGTTAGGTGAAAGGTGAGAACCTAGTTAATCTTCTTGGAGTTGTTCGATAGCCCCACAAGATTTCAGGTAGGAATTGCTCCCACAATCCTTTCTTATCATCAAGTTTCTTTTTGAGTAGACCAAGGATAGCTCTATTGGAGGCTTCGGCTTGGCTATTGCACTGGGGGTACCTTGGAGTTGAGTAGAAAAGTTTGATTTCGTTGTTGAGGCAGAACTCACGGAACTTGTCAAAGTCGAATTGAGCCCCATTGTCAGCAACAAGAACTTATGGCGTGCCAAATCTTGAGAAGATATTATGTCTGATGAACTTGATGACTTCGTCGTCAGTCTCTCGAAAGAGTGGTACCGCTTCAACCCACTTGGTGAAGTAATCTGTGGCCAGCAGCAGGTACTTCTTTTTGCTTGGAGTTGGTGGGAATGGACCCAAGAAGTCCAACCCCCACTGATGCAAAGGCCATGGGCTTGTCAATTGATGGAGCTCGTCTGCTAGGAGATGGATAGCTCGAGCATGTCGCTGGCAAGGCTCGCATCTTTGAACCACTTGGTGAGCGTCTCTTGACATTGTTGGCCAGTAGTAACCTTGCAACTTTGTCTTGGCTTCAAGAGATCTTCCTCCTGAGTGGTTCCCGTAGGTTCCAGAATGGATGTCGACTAAGATTGCCTTTGCTTGCAAAGGACCTATGCATTTGAGCAATATCCCGTTGTGTGATCTGAAATATAGATCTTCTTTTTGGAGAATATAGCATGGCAGCTTCCTTTGAAGTCTTCGGGCTTGAATTGGATCTTCAGGCATCTTGCCATGTTTGAAGAAGTCGAAGATTGGCTGTCTCCAATTATCGAGTTCATTTGTTGTGGTAGTAAGGTTGGAGGCCAGTTGTTTTCCACCCCCAGATCTTTCTGTAGTGGCGACGATCTGTTGTTCGGGGGTGGTCTTGGGTGCTTCTTGGTAATCGATTTATATTTGCCTTCCTCCAAGGGAATCCCTAAGAACTGAGGCAGCATTGGCTAGGGCATCTGCTTCTCGGTTTTCTGCCCTCGGGATTTGAACGAACTCGGTGCTAGCAAAATGTTGTTGAAGATGTCGCACTAGAGCCAAGTAATACTGCATCCTTTGTTCTCTCGCCGTGTACTCCCCGTTGATCTGTCTTATGATTAGCTGGGAGTCGCTATAGACGGTGAGTCGATCTACCCCCAGGGATTCGGCCATTTTGAGTCCGGAGACGAGTGCTTTGTATTCGGCTTCGTTGTTGGTGGCGTTGAATCCAAGGAGAATAGCCTTATGAAGATGATCAAGCTCGGTGGATATCAAGGCTATCCCAATTCCCGAACCGATCGTGCTCGAAGCTCCGTCAATGTAAAGCTTCCATCGAGCTGGCGAGGTAGTAGGAGCCTTAAGGCTTGGATTGGTCTTTGCAGCCAGATTGAGTGGAGGTTCAGCTTCGTCTTCAAGGCGCATATCGACATCTTCTTCCCAAGTTAAGGGGTCTTCAACTGGGAAGTCGGCAAGGAAGTCAGCTATTGCCTGCCCCTTTAGTGAAGTGCGAGATTCGAATTAGATCCCGAGAGCACTCATCTCGATCACCCATTTGGTCATTCGACCCGCTCGACCCACCTTGTCGAGGATATCTTTGAGTGGGTGTTCTGAGATAACTGTGATCAGGTGGGAGACAAAATAGGGTTGGAGACGACACGAAGCGGTGAGCAAGGTCAGTATAACCTTCTCCGTCTTTGAGTATCGGGTCTCAACCGGAAGAAGCGTATGGCTGATGTAGTAGACCGGGTGTTCGACGCTTTCTCTTCTGCTGACCAGGACCGCACTGATTGCTTGATCGGTGACGGCAAGATAAATCCAGAGGTCTTCTTTTGGAAATGGAGCTGTGAGAATGGGAGCTCGCACGAGATATCTCTTGACGTCTTAAAAGGCTTGTTCGCAAGTTGGACTCCAACCAGAGGTATCTGCTTTTCGTAGTTTGTCGAAGAGTGGTTTGCACTTGTTGGAAGATTTTGAGATGAATCGATTGAAGGCAGCTAACCTTCCAGTGAGGCATTGTACTTCCTTCCGATTTGTAGGTGATGGCATATCCAGAATAGCTCAAATTTGGTCCGGGTTGGCTTCGATGCCTCTCCTGGTCATAAGGTGACCTATAAACTTGCCCGATTGAACTCCGAAAGCACATTTAGCTGGATTGAGCTTCATTTGGTACTTTCGGAGGATTTGGAAGGTTTCCGTCAGATCGGATAGATGGCTCCCTCGATTGGAGCTTTTGGTGAGTAGATCGTCGACGTAAACTTCAATGTTGCGCCCGATTTGATCTTCAAACGTCTTTGTGACTAGCCTTTTATAGGTAGACCCGGCCGGCGTTCTTGAGGCTGAAGGGCATTACGTTGTAGCAGTAAAGTCCCTGGTCAGTCACGAAGCACGTCTTCTCTTGATCGTCCGGATAAAGCGGAATCTGATTATACCCAAAGTACCTATCCATAAAGGATAAGAGCTCGTGGCCAGCAGTGGCATCGACGAGCCGATCTATTCTTGGCATGGGGAACGGATCTTTGGGACAAGCCTTGTTGAGGTTGGTGAAATCGATGCACACTCTGACCTTCCCATTTTTCTTTGGGATAGAAACTATATTGGAGATCCAAGTAGGATACTCTACTTCACGAATGAAGCCTGCTGTGAGTAACTTACTGACCTCCTCTTGAACTGTGACTTGTAGTTCTGGTCGGATTGTGCGTGGCTTTTGCTTGACAGGCTTCACTCCTTCTTTGATTGCGAGCCGATGGCACGCGTTATCTGGATTGATCCCAAGCATATCTTCGAAGCACCAGGCGAAGACGTCGATGTTGGATCGAAGGAAGGATACCATGTATCGCGCTTCTGCGTCGCTGAGACCGGTACCGATGAATGTTTCTTGAGGGAGATCTCCGCTGCCGATATTGATTGGGATGATCACTTTGATTAAGGGCGATGCCTCCCACTCGACTGGCGGAGGCTCAGACAGTGGGATCTCCTTTGGTTGCTATTTTGAAGAAGGACCAGCTTCATCTCTGGGTCGCTTTGGGGGAGCGATATTTACTCTGCGATCTGTTTTCGTAGCAGCCGCTTCGTAAGATCGTTCGGCTTGTTGATCTCCTTGAATGCATACAATACCCTCCCCTGTTGCAAACTTGAGAAGTTGATGGTAAGAAAAGGAGATGGCATTGATCTGATGCAGAAACGGTCGACCAAGAATTATGTTGTAGTTGGACGTTCCTTCGACGATCGCGAATCTTACCGAGATTTGAGTCTCTCGACTGAGGTCGAGGGTGAACCTCGATTCGCCCATTGTGATGCTCTGTTCACCGTTGAAGCCCATGATCACCGTCGGGACGACTTCAAGACTTGAGTATTTATGTCCCAGACGCTTGAAGCAGTCTGAGAACATGATGTCGATGGAGCTTCCAGTGTCGATAAGGATGTGATTGACGGTACTCCCATCGATGATGAGCTTCAAGACCAGGGGGTCTCGATGGGGAGTATGAACTCCTTGAAGATCAGTATCATTGAACATGATGGATGACCAAGCTAAGCCTTTGACGGGCTTCTCGATCCAGGTATCTTCTTTGTTCGCTGCAGAACGAACGTGGAAGATGTGTCGAATTTGTCGATCAACTTCCTTCCCGGTCAGCGCTTGGTTGTGCAATGACCCGTGAATGCCAAAGACGTTGGCACTCACAATGATAGGCGATCGGTTGGAAGAGATTTGATGGACCCAGCAAGCCTCTTTCCCCTTTGCGGAGGTTCAACGTTGATCTTATCCGCTCTTGACGAACTCTTGGAGATGGCCTTCGCGTAGTAGATCGTCGAGATGGTATCTCAATCGATAGCATTTGTCGGTAGGATGGCCATGACTGCGATGGAAATCACAGTAGACTGTTTTGTCTGCAATGACCTTGGTGTCGGGCTGCAGAAGATTAGGCCTCCGGAGGAACTCTTCGTGCTGAATGCGGTCGAGGATCTGCTCGATCGGTAGATTCCACTCGGTAAAAGTGGTCTTCTTCGGAGGGGATCTGCGCCCGTCGTTTCTTGACTTCTTGTGTGCAGGGGGAACTACTGCCTCTACGTTGTGGGCTTTGGCAGCATACTTCGGGGCTTCCCTTTCAGCGGGTCGCCTCTTCGTCTCTTGCCCTTTTCTGGCCACTTGATTATCTTCGACTTCAATCTCTCTTTGTATCTGATCTAACATTGAACCCAGAGAAGGAGGAGGGTTGTGAATAAAGTCATTGTAGATGTGTAAGTCGAATCGGAAGGCATTTTGGAAGGCTAGCATAATAGCCTCATCGTCCAAATACCTTCCTGAGAGGGCGGTGTGCTTGTTGCGGAATCTCCTTGTGAAGCTACGGAGACTCTCGTCAGCACCCATCCTCAGCCGGTAGAGGGAGTCGAGCATCTTCTCCGGCTTCAAGTTAAGCTGATAATGCTGCACGAAATGGTCAGCCAGTACTCCGAACTGGGTGATGGATCCAGCCCGGAGGTTATGGTACCAATCAAGGAAGGGCTCGTCGAGGCTCTCGGTGAAGGTGCGGTAGAGTACGTTGTTTTCTTCTTCGTGCGGTGTCAGAACTTGATTGAAGGCGAGTATGTGGAGAGTCGGATCTCCCTTGAGGCAATTGAATTTGGGGAGAGTGGGAGTCCTCTATCCCCTAGGAAATGCTGACTGGAACAGGCTCCGATGGAGAGGTCCAGTAGAGGAGTATCCCTCCTTTCAACCATGCCCCCGACCTGGATGCAGGTCAAGAAGCAAGATCGCGAGGTCTAGCTCGGGCCTTTGAGTGTTTGCCGGCTAGAGTCGGTGACGGAGATCCGTTCCGGCTTCACGTTGAAGTGGGATGGATGGAGAAGCTCTACTCTTTGAAGGCGCCCCTTTCATCTGGTGTCTTCTTGATAAGTCGGGCTTTGAAGGTATCCTCCTGTCACAATTGCGACCGGAAGAGGATTGAGAGGACTCATCGTCGATGCGATCCTAAACACTCTGCTTCCACGGGGCAGCAGAGGAAGTTGGGTCACGACGAATCCTCTCAAGGGCAGCAGTGCCCATTGATCTCCATGGCTCGGAGTGGATCGATTGTTGTGGTAGATCGACCCTCTTGTTAGTCGAGGGGATAGGAAGAGCAATCCCGGCTTCGGACGCTGCTTTCTTGAGAGCATCCCTTTCGACAGTGAGGGCATTCTGCTTAGTCAGTTGTAGCAGTTGATAGTCGACTGCCGAGATTTGGTAGGTTAACGGAGGGTCTTCAGCAAGAGCAGGGGCAGTCTGCCCAATTGATTGTCAAGGAGGTGGTGCGTTCGGTCGATCGACCAATCTTCCGCTGCCTGAGCAAACCCCCACTTCGGGGACAGCAAGGGGTTGTCCGAAATTGAGCCGTTGACTCATTGAGCGAGTCTCCGGGCGAGGCTGACGCGTGTTACTTCCCTCTGGTTGACCCTGATGCTTCGTCATCGCCATTTATGGAAAGCGAAGGATGTAACCAGATTGCTGATGTCCGAACGGTTATCTGCTCAACCGAAGGGGCAAGAAAGTCTGACTATCTAGATCAGTTGTCTGCTCAACCGATCTGATATTTGTTGTAGAGCGGACTTGGCTTCTTGCTCGATCCCACAGACGGTGCCAAACTGTGGGGGAAAAATCTTCGTACTGATCCAAAGACTTCACCTCACCAGTCAATTGATGTTGAAGGGTAGATCGTTGGTCGATCTGTTGGTTAGAAGGTAGGTTCGAAGGCTGGTGCCTTGGTGACTTTGAGTTAGCTCTTTAGATATGTAAACAGAGAGAGTATCGATACGAGATATGATCTCGGAGTTCAGCCGAGGCCTACGTCTCCGTGCTATAGGGAGCAACCCGAATTCACTATCACTTGATTCGAAGTAACCTCGACAGGCCGAGTGTTACTGATGTACGTACCTTCGATCTCTTCAGAGACAAGAAGAAGGTCGAGGTGAGTTAGAGGATGGAAAGCTAAAATTCCAGAGCTCTGGTTTCTGAAATCAGATATCAGATGGTGGCACTGATCTTCTCTCTCTGGATTTAGAACTAGATCTGGATCCCTTTTTCTTTTGAGGGCTCTGCTATTTATAGGATTTCCTGGAAAGGAAATCCGGGGCAAATGGCGGTTTCTATTGCCGTTTCCGGGGGATTCCACAGGCAGGGCTAGTGGGTCTCGCCGTTTTCTCTGGGGATCCTCCAGGTGAGGCTGGTGGGTCCCGCGGTAGCCTCTGTGGGCCCACCAGGCAGGGCCGGTGGGTCCCGCGGTAGTCTCTGTGGGCCCACCAGGCAGGGCCGGTGGGTCCCGTGGTAGTCTCTGTGGGCCCACCAGGCAGGGCCGGTGGGTCCCACGATAGTCTCTGTGGGCCCACCAGGCAGGGCCGGTGGGTCCCCCGATAGTTTCTGTGGGCCCACCAGGCAGGGCCGGTGGGTTCCGCGGAAGTCTATGTGGGCCCACCGGGCAGGGCCTGTGGGTTCCGTTGTTTGCAGACTTCTTGCCAAAATTTGCACCCACAAAAGGGCTTGTACGAATGAATTAGTATTGCTACCTTCGTACGAATGAATTTGAATGGTTATATTCGTACAAATGAATTAGAATGTCTTGTACGAATAAATCAGAATGGCTACCTTCATACGAATGAATTAAAATGGCTATATTCGTATGAATGAATTAGAATGGCTATATTCGTTCGTACGAATGAATTAGAATGACTACAATTATACAAATGAATTAGAATGGCTTTATTCGTATGAATGAGTTAGAATAGCTACATTCATTCGTACGAATAAATTAGAATGGGTACATTCGTACAAATGAATTAGAATGGCTCGTACGAAAGAATTAGAATGGCTACCTTTGTACAAATGAATTAGAATGACTACATTCATACAAATGAATTAGAATTGCTACATTCGTTCGTACGAATGAATTAAAATAGTTATATTCATGCAAATGAATTAGAATGGCTCATACGAATGAATTACAATGGCTACCTTCATGCGAATGAATTAGAATGGCTATATTCGTCCGAATGAATTAGAATGGATACATTCAAATGAATGAATTAGAAAAGCTTGTACGAATGAATTAGAATTGCTACTGTGACGACCAAGATCCAATAGGCCAATAGCCAAGAGCCAAGACTCCTGAGGCGGGAATGCCAAGATGGATGAGGTGAGGTGAGATGAGGTGTACAAGGCCATGAGTTAACCCCACATCACCTGGAGAGAAGGAGGTCCTGAGCTAGTTATATAATTTTCCCTCCCAAACATAGAAGACGTGTTTTAAAACCGTGCGCCGCTACGGAATTCGTAAGAACTCCGTAGTTAAGCGTGCTCGGGCGAGAGTAGTACCAGGATGGGTAACCTCCCTTACTTTCCAGGTGAACATGATTAATTCAATTCTAGTTAGAGTAGATTGTAGTTGTATCTGTAAAATAATAAATAAAACCGTATGTGGCATAGTATGTCCAATGCATACAGGCGGGAAACCGGTACTGCATGTGGGAGGTGGGCATACTATCCCTTGCCTCTGAATAGTCATGCATGTAATATTTTGATAGCGGTAACGGTGATTGACTCAACCTAGATTCACACTAGGATGTATGCAAACAAGTAGATACTTGTACTAATTATTTATTAATATTCTGTTGAATGACTGTGTTTGGTGACCATGGGTCGCATGGTGCAGTCCAGTTGCTATTGAGCAACGAAGAATGGTGGTCTCGGTAGAGAGACCGGTGGTCTCAATGGAGAGACTGGTGATTGTATTTCCTCAATTGAGGTTCTCTTCCCAGAGGAAAGACTCACTACTCACGGGCATGGGTAGGGGACCCAAGTGCACAGGATAGGAGGTGAACTACCGCCTGTGCATAATCTGAATCAAGTAGGTAGGGTCACAGGGTTGGGCAGGTGGTAAAGCCCCTAGTGGCCTAGTAGTCCACCCCTGGGTAATGACCCCGAAAAGCAAGGTGGGTGGGAGTGCCCCGTGGTGAAAGACCAAGCCCCCTTATGGCCATATGGGTATTTCTAGCTCTCCAGGTACGCTTGGACCTAGGTTTCTGTTGGCAGACTCAGTTAGAAAACTGTCGGTTCACCTTAGGAGTAGGTAGAACTAACCTTCGGTGATTAGTTGCATACTTTTAATCTGGATGATTATTTGTCTTACGTTTACTAGTTGTAGTTGTACCATTGTAGAACTGCCATAATATTACTGATTCTTCTCAAAGCCGTCCCTCATCAGCTAGTAAGTAGTTAATGATAAATTAGTAATAAATAACTAAATAATAAAATCAACCTCGCAACCTTATAACATTGACTTACCCTTAAAAACCCCATCACCCCCGGGTTTGACTCGTTTACCCTTGTAGTCAGATTCGGGGCGTGACAAAATGGTATCAGAGCCGGTTCTCCTCGGGATGGGGGGTCTAACCCTACACGAGGACGTGTAGCCCTAAGGGGGGTGGATTGTGACGACCAAGATCCAATAGGCCAATAGCCAAGAGCCAAGACTCTTGAGGCGGGAATGCCAAGATGGATGAGGTGAGGTGAGGTGAGGTATACAAGGCCATGAGTTAGCCCCACATCACCTGGAGAGAAGGAGATCATGAGCTAGTTATATAATTTTCCCTCCCAAACATAGAAGACGCATTTTAAAACCGTGCGCCGCTACGGAATTCGTAAGAACTCCGTAGTTAAGCGTGCTCGGGCGAGAGTAGTACCAGGATGGGTGACCTCCCTGGGAAGTTCTCGTGCAAGCACAGGCAGAGCGGACAAAATCTTGTATGTTCGGGACAGATATTACAGCTACCTTCGTATGAATGAATTAGAATGGCTACATTCGTACAAATGAATAAGAATGTCTATATTCGTTCGTACGAATGAATTAGAATGGCTACGTATGAACAAATGAATTAGAATGGCTATTACGAATTAATTAGAGTAGCTACCTTCATACGAATGAATTAGAATAGATATATTCGTACGAATGAATTAGAATGGCTACATTCGTACGAATCAATTAGAATAGCTCATACGAATGAATTCGAATGGCTACCTTCATACGAATAGATTAGAATGGTTACATCCGTTCGAATCAATTAGAATAGCTCGTATGAGTGAATTAGAATGGCTATCTTCGTACGAATGAATTAGAATGACTATATTTATACGGATAAATTAGAATAGCTCATACGAATGAATTAGAATATCTCGTATGAATGAATTAGAATGGCTACATTCGTATAAATGAATTAGAATGGCTCGTATATATATATATATATATATATATATATATATATATATATATATATATATATATATATATATATATATATATATATATATATATATATATATATATATATATATATATATATATATATATATATATATATATATATATATATATATATATATATATATATATATATATATATATATAGGGATGCTAGGGTGCGGCGTGCGGTGCGTGCGGCGCCGCACTGCAGCCGTCTGATGCACCGCTACGGTGCGTGCGATGCACGCAGCGGTGCATCAGACGACTGCGGTGCGACGCTGCACGCACATAAATATATATATATATAAAACCCATGGGGAGGGATACTCTTACTCATGGCCTTTTACTTATATAGTTACTTATGGTCCAGGCCATCCATTAACATCCGATACATGGTTGGGATTAAATGTGGCTGGTAATAAAAAAAAAACCCATTAAATAGCTATCACTTCCCCCCCAATCAGCGAGCCCGTATTAACATTCCCTCTCTCTCTCTTTCCTCTCTCTTTCTCTCTCTCTCTCTCTCTCTCTCTCTCTCTCTCTCTCGATTGATCGAGCACAGCCCCCCGACCTTCCCTTCCGGCGCCCCGGGCAACCCCGATCGCCCCATCCGGCTCCTCCTACAGCCCCAACCGGCCCATCCGACTCCTTTGGGAGCCCCGACCATCCCTGACCGACTCCTCCGGCTCTTCCGGTGTCCCCAACAGCCCCGACCGCCCCATCCGGCTCCTCCGGCAGCCCCGACCGACTCCTCCAGTGCCCCCGGCAGCCCCGATCGGCTCCTTCGACCCCTTCGGTAGTCACCCCCGACCTCACCGTCAGGGATGACAACCGGTTGGGGCGAGTGTGATTCACCTTCGGGCCTGCCAGATGGGGCGATCGGGGCTGCCGGAGGAGCCGAAGGGGGCGGTCGGGGCTACCGGAGGTGCTGGTCGGGGCTGCCAGAAGGGAAGGTCGGGGGGGAGAGAGAGGAGAGAGAGAGAAAGAGGGAATGTTAATACGGGCTCGCTAATCGGAGGGGAAGTGCAGCTATTTAATGGGTGTTTTTTTATTACCAGCCACATTTAATCCCAACCGTGTATCGGATGTTAATGGATGGTCTGGATCATAGGTAAGTAAATGAGAGGCCATGAGTAAGAGTATCTCTCCCATATATATATATATATATATATATATATATATATATATATATATATGGGAGAGATACTCTTACTCATGGCCTCTCATTTAGATAGATAGATAGAGAGAGAGAGAGAGAGAGAGAGAGAGAGAGATGATAGGGTCTGGTGCAGATAAGGAAGGAGTGAGAGAGGATCGCGAGGTGAGAGGCGTGCTGAAGAGGAGGAGGATATCGTGAGATGGCTAAGGACGTGAGGGCTTCGTGCGGACGACTGCGATCAGGTCGGGTAGAGGTTGGGATTGAGAGAAGGGGTGTAAGGGACGGTTGGGATTAGTTCGTGCATGGCTGGAGTCCATGGGGGGGGGCGTGCATGCATGGTTACAGCTGGAGGTCAGGATTAGATAAGGCAAGAGAGAGTGAGAGTCGGATTGAGGGGGGGCGCAACGTGCACGGGGATCGGACGGGTAAGGAAAGAAAGAGAAAAGATTGGGGGGTTGGCTGCGATGAAGAGATCGAGTGGTGGTTTGGACGGGTAATGAAAGAGAGAGAGAGAGAGAGAGAGAGAGAGAGAGAGAGAGAGGGTCAGACTTACAGAGAGAAAATAGGAAAGAGAGATATGGGATTAGGGGTGTAAAAAAAGCCCATCGGCTCGAACTTGTCCCGAAAGTCAATGGCCCGAATCCGGCCCTGTCCAATCAACGGCACGACTTGGCATAGCGTGAACATACCATGGGTCAGGCTTGGGCCGCCACCTTGAGCCCGAAAGCCCGGCCTAAAAGGAAGCCTGAAAGCCCGGCTCAGGGGATGTCTTGTCGTCGAAGGCGGCCCGTTGCAGTGCCGATAGGTGTTTTGCCACCGAAGGCGGTCTAACTGTGTTTTGCTGCTGAAGGCGGCCCGCTGCTGTGTCGACAGGCACGGGTATGCACTAGTATCCTAACAAGTTGTATCATTTAGCTTAAATAAAGACATGTGGAGGTATTTAGGACTAATTAATCCTTTTTTGGGAAATTTTATTCATACCCCAAAAATCTATAATTAGCCCCCATTTCCAACCAACTTTAACACACCCTGTTTTTTTTTATCATACCCCATTCCTATCCCAAAAATACCCTTCCCCCTTACACCCCACCTTTAATACACCCTAGTTAAATGGAACGCCCCACCTTGATTATACCCCAATTAAACACCTACCCCCTTAAATATATCCCAATTATATGCACTTTTGAACACACCTCACTCTTAAATAAACCCAATGCAATTGGTTGGTACTTGAGGACACAAGTCGGGCTGCAACTTGGGCCGGCTAACCCGAACCCAACCCGGGTCCAACCCGACTTTGGGCGGGCATGGGTTGGGATTTCACTTGTATGGGTTGTGCTTGGGTTGGAAAGCCCTATAGGTTTTCGACCCCCGCTATCGGTGCTGATGACGATGACGCCACAGCCCTCAGTCGCTGGTACTGCTGATGATGATGGCTCACATCCCGCTGTTGTTGCTGCCATTGCCATTGTTGTTGTCAATGATGATGACAAGCAGCCAAAGGTTTAGGTTTAGTTGGGATTTGGAGTACAAAAGAAAAGGGTATAGTCGGTAAAAGAAACATTTTTGAGTAAGTTATTGAGAAATGATGGGGAGACGGGGGCTAATTATAGATTTTTGGGGTATGAATAATATATATATATATATATATATATATATATATATATATATATATATATATATATATATATATATATATATATATATTTCTTGGCGACCGTGAAGCCCGACAACAGAGTTACTCACTTTAAACCTGACATGTGAAATGCAGAGTTCAATCTACCTTATCCTTCAATATCTAATTGCAAACAACCAAAGCCGAGATACGTACAAAGTTGATCACAACATGTACAAAACTTGTAAACCGGTATTCAAAATGTCGATCTTAAACTCGGTAACTGTATTATCGGGCTTCACATCCGCCAAGATTAAAAAGGAACATCCAATGTGGCGGGGCATTTTGCACCGCCAGTCCTGCCAAGCACCCCCACCTTGTCCGTGCATCTTAGATGACCACTTTTCGAATTAAATATCTAACATGGCAAGTATCTAATAGTAAATTAGTCCTAATCCCTCCACAGGTCGTTAATTAGTCCTAAATCCCTCCACAGGTTGTTATTTAAGCTAAAGGATATAAGTTGTTAGGATATTAGGTAAAGTCCCTTCCAAAAGACACGTTTGTATAGCAAGTCCTTAACTGAAAATGTTAATTTTTTTCCCTTTAATTACAAAACTGCCCCTCCAGCAAGAGTATCCATTCGTTTCCAGTAAGTGTATCCATTCATCTTTGGCATGAGTACCCATTCACCGATTAACACTATACATGTAGCGATTGCTACAGTGATTTCATTGTAGTTATTACAGCGAAAATACTATAGCAAGAATATACATTCGT
Organism: Chamaelirium japonicum; assembly: GCA_947650365.1. NCBI lineage: Eukaryota > Viridiplantae > Streptophyta > Magnoliopsida > Liliales > Melanthiaceae > Chamaelirium > Chamaelirium japonicum. Next base: position 57,462,603 of record OX393557.1, read on the forward strand.
CTCCGTAAAGAGTATCCATTCGTGATCAACAAGACTATCTATTCACGGGATGACACTATACATGTTGCGATTGCTATAGTGATTTTACTGCAGCAAGAGTATCAATTCGTCTTAAGAAAAGAGTATCCATTTGGTAAATTGATACTCTTGCTACAGTGAAATAATTGTAGCAGCTATAATGAAATTAATGTAGCAATGGACAATTTGCTAAATTGATACTCTTACCAAATCGAATTGATACTCATGCTACAGTGATTTCACTATAGTAGCTGCAGTGAAAACCACTATAGTAACTATAGTAAAATCACTGTAGCAATGCTACATGCACAGTGTCAACTAGCGAATAAATACTCTTTCTGGAGACGAATGGATACTCTTTCTGTAGCACGTGAGGGGGTAAATAAGGACGAGGGACTTGCTGTAGCACGTAATGTTTAGGAGGGACTTGGTGCAATATTGAAACGTTGCTGTCCTTTAGCTAATATGGAATATGCTAAAAGGACTTAAGGCTAAGTCTCCCTTTTTTTTTGGGGGGTAATTAGCCTAAGACCCCTTTAACCAACCCAACATTAGGATAAACCCACTACAGCTTTTCATTTGAGCTCCAGCCTCTCTAACCAACTCAACCATGAGAGAAACCCTTATCTCTTTTTTTATTCCCAGACCCACCCTCACCCCCTCTCCTCTCTCGATCGGCCATGGCAACGACTGCAGAGGTAGAGGCGAGCGACGGAGACAGAGCCGGCGGAGGCGGGGCAGCTGCGAGCGGCAGCAGCGACGAAGGCGGATTCGGTTGCTAGCAGCGGAGGCAGAGACGGCGGGCGCCAGCGGCTGCAGAGACGGCGGGCGCGAGTGACGACTGGGGTTTGGGTTAGGTTTGGATTTCTAGGTCTAGGGTTCATCCCATGGCCTGTAGATTAGGTCTGGTTAGGGGGGGAGGGGGGTTCGGTTAGGTCTGACGGGGGGAGGAGGGCGTTCGGATAGGTCTGGTGGTCGCGGTGGCGGTGGGGGGTTCGGTTAGGTTAGGCGGCTGCGGGGGAGGGGGGGGGGCATTCATATTTAGAAGTGAATGCAGGGGTATTTTCATCCACAAGGACTGGAGCTCAAATAAAAAGTTGGGCGGCACTGCTGCTCAAAAAGCATCACTAAGAATGGCTTCTCACCAACCAATAGGGGTCCATGCATATTTTCCAAAATAAAAATCAAGCCTTTTACTAATTCACTCCAAAATAATAGGCCAATTACTAAAGCCTCACCCCCTATTTTAGTATTTATAGGAACCTTACTCGCACTTTTATTGATCATTGAGTATTTTTCCAAGATAAAATTTTTTAAAAATATTTTTTAAAAAATACTATTCAACCAACCCAATAGCCAACATGCATATGTGACTACTATTCATATGCAGCCCTTGATTCTCTCCCCCTCATGCTCTCACTCAAGTCCTTTTATTTCTTGTCTCCCATCTCCTCTCCCGAGCCAAAAAAACTTCAATGGGTAGGCCTCGTCACATAATGTTGTGGGGATGCCTATCAGTGCGCGACATCCTCCGCAGTACGAAGGGCTCCCTGATTGTTGCCCTATGGGTCCCACTGTACTATGGGGGATACTGCAGGCTATGATGAAAAAATAGAACATTTAAATTGATAGGTCTCAATAGAATGTTGAGTTTTAAGTACCATTTTACCATTACAATATATATAAAAAAAGACATAAAACATCATTTATTATAATTTTGTCTTTAGATAAATTATGATTTTAATAATTTTTTAATAAGTAAACAGGACTGATAGGGAGCTAAAGTGTAATTTCAAAAACCTCAGGGGGATGGGTGTAATAAGCATAAACCTCAGAAGTCAAAGGGTAGTTTAGGGAAATTGTATTCATACCCCAAAAATCTGTAACTAGCCCCCGTCTCCCTATCGTTTCTCAATAACTTACTCGGCGGCCCTTTAATACCAACATTGCCCTTTTCTTTTGTACCCCAAACCTCAAAGTCCTAACTTAGCATCTTTTGTACCCCCAACCCAACCCAAGGTCTTTTTGAACTTCCTTAGCCCTAGCCTAATCCGTCGGGTTGGCCAGGTTGATCGGCTTCAATATGGTAGAGGAGAAATAATTCGGGTTGGGTTCTGATTGGCCCACCCAAGTTGCAGCCCTACGTCTGCCTTCAAGTAGGGGGGCAATGGGTCGGGTCGGGTTGAGACATAGGTATAAGGGCAAAACACCAACCCGAACCCGACCTGTTTAATAAACGGGTCAAAAACTTAAACCCAAACCCGACCCGACCCGTTTACTAAACGGGTCGGGTCGTGTGGATCGGGTTGGCTTGGGTTGGCTCAACAGAACCCATGTAAACCTACCGGGTTAGGTCAAGACAAGTCGGATTGGGCCGGATTTGATCGGATTGGGCCGGGTTGGGTTGACATGACCCATTTGGTAAACTGGTCAAGTTGGGCCAATCGGGCTATAAGTACAAATCCGAACCCGACCCATTAAATAAACGGGTCAATCGTGTTGACCCTTATATGACCCGAACCCGTTTAGGCCAAATCTAAACCCGCTAACTTCGGGTCGGGTCAAGGATTGCCACCCCTACCTTCAAGTACCAGTCAACTGCATGGGGTTTATTTAAGAGTGGGGTGTATTCAAGAGTGTATATAACTAGTGCATGCACGGGCCAGTCGGCACTGCAGCGGGCCGCCTTTGGCGGTAACACATCTGAATGCCTTCGGCAACAAAACACTTTCGACGACAACATCGGCATTCATAGGGACACTCATTTCCTTGCCTGTGCCTATTGGCACAAAGCGCGCCCAACTCCCGTTCCCTCTATAATCGATCAATCACAGTTGTCTCTATTTGAATAAATTCCTCAAAATCGACCTGATGGTTTGCGAAAAAAGATCACGGGATGAATGGTCAGATTTAGTGCAGTTTAAATGGGCCGGGATTTTAGAGATTTAGTACAGTTTAAATCAAGGGGAGGGAGTTGGTTGACAGTTAAATAGAAATCGTGCGTTGATTTTTGAATGAATGGTTAGATCTATTTGGTTCATTTTTGTCCAGTCAGCTTGTCCTAGTCAGCATCCATTTTGTCTAGTCAGCACAAAACCAACGTGCCATGTTATATAGATTAGGGCATATTTAAGGGGGTATGTGTTTGATTGGGGTATAATCAAGTTGGAACGGGCCATTTAACTGGGGTGTATTGAAGGTGGGGTGTAAAGGGGGAAGGGTATTTTTGGGATAAGAATGGGGTCTGAAAAAAAAAGAAGGGGTGTGTTCAAGTTTGTTGGAAATGGGGTCTAATTACAGATTTTTGGGGTATGAATAAAATTTCCCGTAGTTTACCGCACAATCTTTCGTAGAAATATGGTGTGATTGGTAAATGGTGTGGTATCCGCCGTCCGTCGGGGAAAATTTTCAGCATGGAGGAAGACGACGAGAACCCTCCTCTCGCCGTTCGAATCGGCGAAGGATCCGAAAAAGTCCCGTCGGAGTGCTCCGATCAACCAGGAGTCTCAGGAGAATCTCCGGTCGGCGTCACGGTCATCACCGGCTATCTGGGCTCCGGGAAGTCGACGGTGCGTTTGTATCCGCCTCGAACTAGGGATGATTCCGATTCAATGCAATTTTCTTGATTCTCCCCTCAACGGTGTTCGAATGAAAACATCCAGTAAACCCTAGAGCTAGGGTTTATAGTCTCCAATGCATGAACTTGTTGTATGATTTATCATTTATGGCGCCTGTACGAAATTTCGATTTTTCAGCTGGTTAATTACATTTTGAGCGCCCAACATGGGAAGAGGATCGCGGTGATACTGAACGAGTTTGGAGAGGAGATCGGGGTCGAGCGGGCAATGATCAACGAGGGGGAAGGCGGTGCTCTCATCGAGGAGTGGGTGGAGCTGGCGAATGGGTGTGTCTGCTGCACGGTCAAGCACAGCCTGGTTCAAGCGCTGGAGCAGCTTGTACAGCGGAAGGAGAGGTTTTGTTCCTCGATTGGTTCCAATTACCGCAACTTGTTCTACCCATTGCTATTTGCTACTTATACAAATTTGTCCTTGTTTATTTGCATTTACTATTGTGCATTGCCCGTGTGGTGTACCTTCTACTGAAATTGCATCCCGATTTTTTTAAAAAGTCACGATTTTGTGAAAAAATCCACGACTTTCACGTTTTAATCCTGATTTACACGTTTTAATCCCGTCATGTATTGCTCAAAAAACCTATTGTAAAATTTATATATAAATATGTTCTAAAATTCTACTGTTTGTTTTCGACTCTTGCCCGACCTTTTCGACTTTTTTCCGATTTTTCCGACTTCTTCCTTAGTCGATTTTTTCCCAACTTCCGACTTGGTAACTATGTTTGTGCTACCATTGCTATCTGCCACTTGTACAAATTTGTCCTAGCCAAGGTTGTCAAGGCGGCAAGACGCCAAAGTAGTGCCTATGTGACGACCAAGATCCAATAGCCATTAGCTAAGAGCCAAGACTCCTGAGGCTGGGATGCTAAGATGGATGAGGTGAGCTGAGGTGTATAAGGCTACAAGTTAGCCCCACATCGCCTTGAGAGAAAGAGATCCTGAGCTACTTATATAATTTCCCTTCCCAAACATAGAAAATGCGTTTTAAAACCGTGCGCCGCTACAGATTTCGTAAGAACTCCGTAGTTAAGCGTGCTCGGGCGAGAGTAGTACTAGGATGGGTGACCACCCTGGGAAGTTCTCGTACGGGCACGGGCAAAGCGAACAATATCTTGCGTTTGGGGCGGATGTTATAAAATGGTATCAGAGCCTAGGAAATAAGTCTTAGGAAATTTAAAGATTAGCAAGAAGGACATTAGTAGGATAGCCACTTAACTTAAAGCACAAATTAGGTTCATGTGAATTAGATTTAGATACACCTAACCTTAGATGATTAAGACATTGATGACCTAAGACACTTAATCTCTAGAACAAAGTATATACACTTGAACTTAAATTTAGGATATCTTTTTTAAATATGTTATAATAGTCTTCGATGTGTAGGTCTAAGACAATAGCATTAGACGTTGAGGAGTAAGTCAACCTATAAGACAATATAGGTGCATCAAAATTAGAACGTATAATTACCTAGAGAGAACTAGAAACTAACTAGACTTATATGCTGTCTCTTTGTAAAGATGAGGAACCATAAGATAAGGTATTATAAACCCTAGACGTAACTCGATAAGGGCAAAAGAAATCCCTAAGGAGTACCTTAGTGTAAGTTCCTACCTCCCAAAATCTCTCTTGAGAACACGTTACTACAGTATCTTAGGAGAAATAATGTTCAATGATCCTGAGAAATAAAATATTCCTACGTCTTTATTAATGTAAACTCAGTGTTACCTAAAATGAAACAAGGATTCATATGTTTTAAAGACTAAATGACAACCCCTATCCTGTGCGACCTGAAACATATCCAAAGTGTTAGAATCTTACCTAGGTTAATTTGAAAAAAATGAATCTCGGTGAGAGTAGTTTAATACAAGAATTAGATTTATATGCACCAACTACCTGAGTAAATGAAGTGACTCTGATAGCCTCAACAAGACTAAGATATTACTCGGATGAGAGCTATAGTGGAGAAGTCCAATGGACTCCAACCTCAAGCGGTTAGTAATATACAGATGATTGACACAACTAAGTAAAGTTTTAAATATAATCGAGTTGAATGTAGAATACTAAGACACCTAGTATTTAATTTTTGCAAAAAACATGGTAAGATAGAGGTTAAATCATTAGTGTCATCAATGAGTGATTTCAATTTTTAATATGATATATGACATTTAGGACCGTGGCTAAACACCACGTCTCGAATTCGATTTCAAAGGAAATGGCTACTTGGGGTTAGGTGGAGCCGTCCCTTGGGGAAAAGGGCTACCAACTGCCAGTGTGGAGCCACCTAAGGTGGAGCCGTCTAGGACTTTGATTTCGAGAACATGATGGTTTACACGTGCGACCTAAATGATCAGAGTTCAATAATTTTGACGTTTTCATAGTTCTTTGGAAAGCAAAAAAACAAAAAGTTATGACAATAATAGTTACATAAATCAATTACTTAGAAATATTATCGACTAGACTGAGGTTGTAAATATCCATATATTTTAAATCTAGTAAAAGCCTTACGATTATAACCTAAACTTTTGAGGACCTTCTCTTTGTATCAATATGCTGATTAGTGATGCTATTAAAGAAAAACAAGTTTTAGGAACTAAGTCAACGATAAAAGAGCTGACCACCGACTTGATTGAGAAGGGATTAATACATTACTAAAGAGGGATTGGTTGAAGCACATTACGCCATTAGAGATCTTTTCCGACAGAAAATAATCCTTCGACGTCTGGATGTAAAAGGAATTTTATAATAAGAAAGCAGAGAACCATATTTTTTCGTTAAGAGCAAATCGATATCCGACACTTATTTCTATGCAGACAAAGTAGGGTCATTCTCCCTATAGCCCACACCAATTGTACCGATATTTAGGTAGGTATTTTCTCACAAATATTCTAGGGCTATCTCTTAAATTGAAATTATAATTTCCATCATATCTTTTCGGTAGTTGTCATCAAAGACGCCAACTCTATGATAATAAGGAGTAACGTTGAGGATAAAAGTGACATTCCCAAGAAACTCCCATTCAAGGTTGTTATATTGTGTATCGTTTTCCCTATTTTGTGTATCATGTATCATAATATACAGTTAAATTTATATTATATATATATATATATATATATATATATATATAATAAATATAGAAAGTACATACTAGAATATTAAATATGAAAAGTCAAGTAGAAGATTAAGACATTCCCTATAATTTCACATCAAACATAACATTGGCCTCTACAAAAAATATGATGTATATATTTCTATAAAAAAGAAATCATATATAAGTATTATCTATGATCTATCAATATATTGTTCTCAAAATATTCGAATGGTCAATGAAGACAAAACAAAAACTCAAAAAGTAGGAAGGTCGTATTTTTCAATCTCCACCGCATTTACATCATCAATTTGATCATCACCAATAGATAATTTATCACCACTTGCTTATTTATCTTTCTCTAATATCTCTTGCACCTCTTATTCATATTCATTCTCATCCTCATTGTCTTATTCAAAGTCATCCACTTCTTTTCTTTAGCCTTCCTTTATGAACATAGATCCATTAGCCCTTTACTAAGAAGTACCACATATATATAGGTAGAAATGGAATCCTATAACTATTGAAATTAGCGAAGTTGTAGTTATTCAATGCTCCAAGCTTTAGAATTTTTTTTAAAAACAAATGGCATTGGGCTCCGACAACTCTAGAGAAAGATTTGTAAACCACCTATAAACTTCTAAAAAAAAATTAGTATCACTTCACTTTAGGTTAGAAAATATTCCTAAGTATTTTTTTAACTTTAAGAGATCTATATAGTCCTTTGGGAAATTAAGAGAAAAAAAACAATTTTAAAAGTTAAAAAAAAAACAAAACAAAAAAAGATGTTTTCACCTTATTGAACCGTATCGTGTATCGTATGATACAGGAGAAAAACGATACGTATTGTTTTTCTCCTGTATCGTATCGTACGATACGTATCGTGTTTCGTATAATACTAACAACAGAGCTCCCATTAGTGTCAAGAATGTTCCCATGAGGACCCTATTAAGAAGAATATGGATGGATGCCACTAGTAAGTTCCTACTTCAACAATTATCATTACTAGAGAAAGCAACTAGAGATTTCCAATGATTGTTCTGGATAAAAATTCTTTAGGGTTAACATCTTAGACCATTGTATGACAAGAAGCTCAAGCTCCTTAGTCGAATTTCAATCTTAGAAGTTTCAAGACTATAGGATTACCAATAGAGGTCGATTCTGGAATCATTGATTGGTTTCTATCTTCTAACGGCAGAAAAACCCTTATGGAAAAATCCAAATCATCATAGGAACACTATCAAGCAGTAGGATACTTTCTAACAGTCTTAACCATCACTGAGGGAACTCAATGGCTCCGAGGGTAGAAAATTTTATCACTTTAGAGAGAGATTATCTAAGGTTTTGCCCTCCCAAACCTAATCAATGAAATTGCTTTGACTCTTGGGCCAACCCTATTTTTCTAGCACTGTGGTTCCTGGTGAATACAGTAACCATTTATAGTTGATGTGTGAGTAGAGAAAGCCTGAAAAGTCTTATTTCCAAAACTTAAAGTGTATTGCCTTATTTCTACCTCAGTAATTTGGACCCAGTAAATAAAGAACTCAAATTTCACCTTAATAAGTTCATAGTAATTTACTTTCGATTAATGAAAAATATAAACTCATCTCAGGACTGTAACTTCGACTGATGATATTAACTTTCCAAAATAACTATCTCTTAGGAAAAATATTAATCACACAAAAGTAAGGCCTACTGTCAGAAGTTTCAAGGTTCATCCAAAGTACTATCAAAACTTCATAAGGCTATTAAAAATATTCAATGCAAAGTATACCGAAGCTCAAAACGATAATACCAGTAGCATGGATTGAAGAGATAACTTGTGTTTAAATGTCTCAAAACTGAGAATTTGAAAGCCTATTAGTTCTACGGACACCTCGGTACCAATAAACCTAGGAGCACCTTATCGACAATTTAATATCCAAAAAAAGTAATAATTTCAACGTTGGGACTTGGGATTATACTAAGTCCGCTCACTACACACACACACTGAGATTTTGACTTCACTTAGTAAGCCCATTATCAGAAGAAGCAAAATCCGAAATAAATTGTTTTACCTTGCAAATTTCGAGGACGAAATTTTTTATTAGGAGTGGAGGATGTAACATCCCAAACTTTAAAAGAATTAAATAATAGTGCAAATAAAAATTTAATCATAAAAATTTCAAATAAAAAATCGGACTGCGCCACTGCGTCCGGCTCGTCGAAACGATAAAAAACCGTATATAAACTTTTCCGTTTTGACCACATATAAAATATTTTATAAATCAAAAATAAAAAAGGCACATGAAGGAATTTGAACTCTGACTGAACTTACTAAATTATCCTTTATTATTCCCCCCTAACCATTAAACCATTTTATTTTTCAAATTAAAAACATGGAAACAAAATATATGAAGCAAGAGGGAGTTCAAGGGTCAATCAGTTGGACCTTCGGAGTTCTGACCTGACCACCTGACCTTTGGGTTCTCACTTGACTCAGCAGTAATAAGATAATTAAATAGCCGAATTGCACTTAAGTCCCCCAGTCGTTTGGTATTCTAGGAAAGACTATATAAACCCCCCACCCACCATTCTTCTCACCAACCCCCCAAGCTCATCGAGATCCGTGCTCAACCACCACCCAGCCACCACTCGACCGTTGCCGGCCGCCGCCCCTGACAGCCGCCGGCCGCAACCACCGTCTGCTACCTTCGGCTATCGTTGTCGCCGGCTACCACCGGTCGGCACCTCCGGCGACCACCACCGCCGGCTACCGTCTCCTACCACCGCCGGGTTAGTCAAATTCGGGTTTGGATTTGAATCCATTATTTATTTTAGTTTATTTTTAATTTCCAAAAGAATTCCTCTAACCAATTTAGAATCTATGACCTCTTCTTCCTACAAAACATCCACTTAAATCCAAATCCCGTAACCAACTGACCATACAATAATTGTATGCTCATGACTATATATATATATATATATATATATATATATACATATATATATAGGGGCATGCTATGCTACGACATGCGGTGCGTGAGGCACTGCACCGCAGCCGTCTGATGCACGCGCTGCGTGCATCGCATGCACGCAGCGATGCATCAGACGGCTGCGGTGAGGTGCCGCACTTACCGCATGCCGCATTATAGCATTTCTCTCAAGGTTCTAAAAAGCGCTAGGCGCTAGTCGGGCGGTGGGGGGCCGCCTAGCGCCTAGGTGGCCTAGGCGGCGCCTAGGCATTTTGCCTTTTTTTAATTATTTTAATTATTATTTTGATATTATATAATATATATATATGTTTAAAAATTAATATAAGTTCAAGATTATCCCAAACTATTATTTTAAAGAATAAGTATATAACCATAATTCAAGATTGAGTGATTAACAAGAACAAAAGCAAACATGGTCCGCCTGGCCAGCCTCAACCCGCCTGGTCCGCCTGGCCAGCCTCAACCCGCCTGGTCCGCCTGGTCAGCCTCAGCCCGCCTGCCTCGCCTGGTCCGCCTGGCCAGCCTCAGCCCGCCTAGACCTCCTAGGCGGCCACCTTGCCCTGTCTAGACCGCCTAGCTCCGCCTGGGAGCTTGGCCGCTTTTCTGGAGCGTCTAGGGCCTAGGCGAGTCGGTGGGGGGCCGCTTAGCGCCTAGGCGGCCGCCTAGACCGCTTTTTAGAACACTGCTCTCTCTCTCTCTATATATATATATATATAAGACTTTGAATATACATAGTTTACAGAGCTCAGAATTAAGTTCCGTTTGCTCCTACGCCCTCGGGATAAAACCCTCTATGCAAGAATATAAGAATGGATTAGAGATTAAACATGTCAGAAAATAAAATATAAAGTGACTATTTTACCCCTAGGGGTGTTTTGGCCATAACTTGGGTATTCGAACTCCGAATTGAGTTCCGTCTGTGGCCATAAATTAATGAGTCAAAGATGAATCTGATGAGGCCATAAAATGACAGAACCGATGCTAAAAAAATAAATTTACTATTTTACCCCTATAAGGTAAAATTGTCATAACTTTTTCATTGGGAATCAGAATCGAGTTCCGTCTATGATTACATATTTGTGGTTACGATTCGGACCCACCGATATTATAAAACCCTAAACCAGGGCCTTAAGAAAAGAAGACTTACTCCTATATCGTATTTAGGTTCACCAATTGGACTCGAAATTTGATTCCGGTTGCAGCCACATGCTTGTAGCATCTAGCCTTATATTTTTGGTCAGAAAATTATAGGATATTATAATAAACATTAATGACTATATTTGAAATCACAGGACAGAAAAACTTAACTTATAACAAATGATGAATACTTTAGGAAATGACTAAAATACCCTTATAGGGTAAAATAGCTCTAATAGATCGAACTTTCAACCATAACTTGGCCTCTGATATCGGAATTCAATTCCTTTAGTCGCTCTAGAAGCCCTACAGAATAAACTCTCAAATTGACTAAGCAAGGAAAACCAACTAATAATTAGAAATATATTGATTTTGGATCATAATCGTATTAAAGGATCATCCGCTGAGGAATGATACTATAGCTCATTAGGTAGAGTATCTAAACTCGGTAAATTCTAGTTAAGATTTTGGTTTTGAAATGATAGATAAATGTATATGAACTGAGATAAAGTAGAAGTGATACTGATCATTTTGGGTATGGGGCTTGCCCTGACTGAGGCCTAAACAAAACCTAGGTATGGGGCTAGCCTTGTCTTTGTGACTAAAAGAAACACATGTGTGGGGCTAGTCTTGTCTTTGTGACAAAAAGAAACCCAGAGGTGGGGCCTATCCTATCAAAGTCGGGACTAGTCGGCAACTAGTCCCCGACTAGTCCCTGGGCGGCATTTTGCCGACCGATTAATTTCGATTCCGTCATTGCTGGGCGGAATCCCGACTAGTCCCCGACTAGACCCGACTAGTCCCCGACTAACGACTGCCGACTAGTACCCAGGCAGCATTCTGCAAGCAAATTTTTTCTTTGAAAGGAGTCTGCGCAAGCAATTTTGTTTGGATTTTTTACATTGGCTCAAAGTCTTGAGTCGCAAGACTCACAACTATGGCTCTTCCCTGTAATCATCTGTTGAGCACCTGAGAATCTCAGATAAAAACATGGACAAATAATTAGTTTATTTGTTGATATCCATATAACCCTATAATCAAAATTGGGGTTGTTCATTGATTAAACATTATCAAACAAATATTGTGATGCATTCTTAGTTCTGAGTCTTTTGACATGGGCATGAAGCCAATACAACTGTGTTATGTTTGACTGTTACTTATGTATTTATACCCATGCTGTGAAGTGTGAAAATATGTATTGTTATTAACCGACTAATATCATACACTTGTTGACATTTATGCTTGTTCATATATCATATATGTTTAGGGAGGGGGGGAGGGGTTAGAATAAGTTTTGGCCGACTAGTCCCGAATAGTCCCGACTAGTCCTAGGCCGACTAGGGCCGACTACCGACTTTGACTGCATAGGGTGGGGCTAGCCTTGTCTTGAGACAAAAAGTGACTCTGGGTAAGATTCCTATCATGGCTTGAGCCAAAAAGTGAATTGGGTGATCAGTAACTCTTTTATAAATGCTCATGAATATATTTGCTATTGATTTCAGTATATTAAATTTATCTTGAATAAGCTAGGTTTATTGGTGAGTCAGTGTATTAGACTCACCCCCTGCAGGTTTCATGCCTCCTGCAGATACGAACCCTGTAGGATTTGACGAAAAGAAAGCTAAAGAGAATATAGAGAAGGAACTGGGGGAATCGAGGATCCGATTTATACTCCTTTCTACGAGGAGGCGGAAGCGGAGATCTGAGGAATCGGGAGAATCTAGTTGTCGTTTTATTCTAGAATAAGCCATATATCGAAATCTATATATTGTACTATATGACTTTTAATAAATAAAGAGGTCCCAATCATTTCCTTATTCGAGAAAAATTATTGTATCAAGTTTTTCATTTAACACCCCAGTGTTATACGAGTTACCAAAATCCATAAAATACCGGGGCGTTATAGGTTAACTCGTGGTCTTGTACACTTCACCTCATCTCATCCATCTTGGCATCCCAGCCTCAGGAGTCTTGGCTATTGGTTATTGGATCGTGGTCGTCACGATTCACCCCCTGACCCCCCGTAGGGTTACACGTTCTCGTGTAGGGTTAGACCCCCCCATCCTGAGGAGAATCGGCTTTGATACCATTTTGTAACGCCCCTGTATTTTACGGATTTGGGCAACTCGTATAATACTGGGATGTTAAGAGAAAATCTTGATACAATAATTTTCCTCGAATAAGAAAATGATTGGAGCATCTTTATTTATTAAAAACCATATAATACAATATATAGATTTTGACACATGGCTTATTCTAGAATAAACGACAACTAGATTCTCCTAATTACTCAGATTTCCGCTTCTGCCTCCTCGTAGAAAGGAGTATAAAGCGGATCCTCGATTCCCTCCAACTCCTCTATATTCTCTTTAGCTTCCTTTTTGTCAAATCCTACAGGGTTAGTATCTATAGGAGGCATGCAACCTGTAGGAGGTAAGTCTAATCTACTGATTCACCGATAAACCTAGCTTATTCAAAATAAGTTTAATGTACTGAAATCAATAACAAATATATTAATGAGCATTTGTAAAAGAGTTACTGATCATCCAATTCCCTTTTTAGTTCAATCCAGGGTAGGAATCTTACCTAGGATCGCTTTTTATCTTATGATAAGGCAAGCCCCACACCTGGGTTTGTTTTAGTCACAAAGACAAGGTTAGCCATATACCTGAGTTTCTTTTTGTCACAAAGACAAGGCTAACACCACACCTGAGTTTCTTTTAGTTACAAAGACAAAGTTAGCTCCACACCTAAGTTTCTTTTAGGCCTCAGCCAGGGCAAGCCCCATACCCAAAATAATCAGTATCTCTCCTATTTTATCTTAGTTCATACACATTTATCTATCATTTCAATACCAAAATCTTAACTCGAATTTACCGGGTTTAGATCCCCTACCTAATGGGCTGTAGTATCATTCTTTAGCGAATGATCCTTTAATACGATTATAACCTGAAATCAATATATTTTTAATTAATAGTTGGTTTTTCTTAGTCAATTTGAGAGCTTATTCTGTAGGGTTTCTAGGGCGACTGACGGAATCGAATTCCGATATCAGAGGCCAAGTTATGGTTAAAAGTTCGACCTATTAGAGTTAATTTACCCTACAAGGGTTTTTAGTCATTTCCTAAAATATTCATCAATTGTTATATATGATAGGTTTTTCTGTTATGTGATTTCAAACATAGTCATTAATGTTTATTATAATATTCTATAATTTTCTGATAAAAAACATAGGGCTCGATACCACAAGCATGTGGCCCAACGGGAATCAAATTCCGAGTCCAATTGGTGAACTTATGGTCTAAGGGGTAAAATGATCTTTTTTCTCAAGACCCTGATTTAGGGTTTTATAATATTGGTGGGTCCAAATCGTAACCACAAACATGTGGTCATAGACATAACTCGATTCTGAGCCCTAATGAAAAGTTATGACCATTTTACTTTATAGGGGTAAAATAGTAAATTTACTTTTTAAGCGTCAGTTCTGTCATTTTATGACTTCATCAGATTCATCTTTGGCCTATGAATTTATGGCCGCAGACAGAACTCAATTCGTAGTTCGAATCCCAAGTTATGGCCAAAACACCCCTAGGGGTAAAATAGTTATTTCATATTTAGTTTTCTGAGATGTTTCATCTCTATTACTTTTTTATATTCTTGTATAGAGGGTTTCATCCCGAGCGCATAGGCGCAGACGGAACTTAATTCCGAACTCGGTGCGACAAGTTAGAGGCTAAATAGTGTAAACTATGTATATTCAAAGTCTTATATATATATATATATATATATATATATTTATATAACCATGAGCATACAATTATTGTATGGTCAGTTGGTTAAGGGATTTGGATTTAAGTGGATGTTTTGTAGGAAGAGGAGGTCATGGGTTCTAAATTGGTTAGAGTAATTCTTTTTTCAACTAAAAATAAACTAAAATAAATAATGGGTTCAAATCCAAACCTGATCCGACTAACCCGGCAGTGATGGGAGGCGTTGGCCGGCGGCAGCGGTCGCATGGCCGGAGGTGGCGGATGGTGGTTGCGGCCGGTGACGGTGGTCGGGTGGTGGTTGGGCATGGATCTCGAGGAGCTTGGGCGGTTGGTGAGAAGAATGGTGGGTGGGGTGGTTTATATAGATCTTTCCTTGAATACCAAAAGACTGGGGGACTTAAGTGCAATTCGATCATTTAATTATCTTATTACTGCTGGGTCAGGTGAGAACCCAAAGGTCAGGTGGTCAGGTCAGAACTCCAAAGGTCCAACTGGCTTGACCCTTGGACCCTCTCTTGCTTTATTATTTTGTTTCTAGGTTTTTAATTTGAAAAATAAAATGACTTAATGATTAGGGGGCGAAATAATAAACGATAATTTAGTAGGTTCAGTCAACGTTTAAAATCCCTTCATATGCCTTTTTTATTTTTGATTTATAAAATATTTTATACGTGGTCAAAACGAAAAAAGTTTATATACGGTTTTTGATTGTTTCGACGAGCCGGACGCAGTGGTGCAGTCCGATTTTTGATTTGAAATTTTTATGATTAGATTTTTATTTGCATTATTATTTAATTCCTTTAAATTTTGGGATGTTACATAGCTCCACATCGCCTGGAGAGAAGGAGATCCTGAGCTACTTATATAATTCCCCCCCCAAACATAGAAGCACGTTTTAAAACCGTGCGCCGTTACGGATTTCGTAAGAACTCCGTAGTTAAGCGTGCTCGGGCGAGAGTAGTAATAGGATGGGTGACTACCCTAGGAAGTTCTTGTGCGGGTACGGGCAAAGTTGACAATATCTTGTGTGTTTGGGACGAATGTTACAAAAATTGTGATGACCAAGATCCAATAGGACAAGAGCTAAGACTCCTAAGGCTGTGATGTCAGATGGATGAGGTGAGGTGAGGTGTACAAGGCCATGAGTTAGCCCCACATCGCTTGGAGAGAAGGAGATGCTGAGGTACTTATATAATTTTCCTTCCCAAACCTAGAAGACACGTTTTAAAACCGTGCGCCGCTATGGATTTCGTAAGAACTCTGTAGTTAAGTGTGCTCGGGCGAGAGCAGTACTAGGATGGGTGACCTCACTGGAAAGTTCTCGTCCGGGCACGGGCAAAGCGGACAATATCTTGTGTGTTTGGGGCGGATGTTACAAAATGGTATCAAAGCCGGTTCTCCTCGCAATAGGGGGGTGGGGGCGTCTAACCCTACACGTGGATGTGTAGCCCTAAGAGGGTGAATTGTGACGACCAAGATCCAATATGCCAAGAGTTCCTGAGGCTATGATGCCAAGATGGATGAGTTGAGGTGAGGTAAGATGTACAAGGCCATAAGTTAGCCCCACATCGCCTGGAGAGAAGGAGATCCTGAGCTACTTATATAATTTTCACTCCCAAAAATAGAAGACGCGTTTTAAAACCGTGTGCAGCTATGGATTTCGTAAGAACTCCGTAGTTAAGCGTGCTCGGGCAAGAGCAGTACTAGGATGGGTGACCTCCCTGGGAAGTTCTCGTGCGGGCATGGGCCAAGCAGACAATATCTTATGTGTTTGGTTGGGGCGGATGTTACAGCCTAGGCGTCGCTAGTGTCATTTTTTACTTTTTGAGGAGGGGGGGGGGGTAGAGGGGGTGGCTAAAGTTTTGTTTGTTATAGTTTGAATAAGCAACAATACAAAGTATGGATATCACATAATATCAATTTTTAAATTCCTATCATATTTGTTAGATAAGAAAACATTCACTATTATTTAAATAAAGTAAGCATTCACGAATCTAAGATAAAGCTCAAAATCTTATAAAAGAAAAAAAAAAAAGCAACCAAAACAAATCACTGATTCACTCCAATTTCTTTCTGAAATTTATAGCAATTTACTGCATTATAATCATTGATTATGTCCATTATAATTAATTGCAATTTCTACTTGTTGTTGCAGGCCGGAGATAAAGAAGGGGACGATGTTGAGCCTTGCCTACTTGACGGGGTTGACGTTGAGACTTAAGACCTTGCCTGCTGGACGGGGTTGGCGTCGACTGTCGAGGCCTGAATGGAAGAGAGGGGAGAGATGAGAGAGAGAGAGAGATGAGATCGGGGAGAGAGAGACTAGATCGGGGAAAGATGAGAGAAAGAGATGAGTCGGAGATAAAGAGAGATAGAGAGAGGTGAGATTGGAGAGAGAGAGAAAGAGAGAGATGAGATGGGAGAGAGAAAGAGAGATCGGAGATAGGGAGGCCTCCCTACCATGAGCAGCTGAGCTGCCTCTCCTTGCGTGGATGCAAACACCTCCAGGCGTTGCCTCTGCTCGCGGCGTCCTGCTGTTGATCGCGGTAGAGAAACAGAGAGGGGAGTCGCGACTGTGAGCCTGTGATATTAAATCCCAAAAAAACATCTCAACCGTCCGTTACACCCAACTCAACCCTATACGTGGACGGCTGCCGATCGGGATATATTAAATCCCAAAACAGAATCTCAACCATCCGTTACACCCAGCCCAACCCTAACAGAAGGTGCATGCATAATACTAGGTGCTTAGGCGCGCCTAGGCGGAGTTAGGTGCGAGTTGCATGACTAGGCGCGTGCCTTATGTTTTGTGCCTAGGCGGCTGTCGCCTAGCTTCTCCTTGAGTGCCTTGTCGCCTAGGGGCATGCCTTGACAACACTGGTCCTAGTTTATCTGCGTTTACTATCGTACGTGTAGTGTACCTTCTACTAAAATTTCATCGGCGAATTATGCAAAGGAAATTGGTAAGAAGGATGAAAAATATAATTATAATCCTATTTCCTATATCATTTCCATGGATTATCATTTCCAAAAATTGGTGACATATTATTATAATCCTTTCATTTCCATTGATGATAAATAGTTCAGCATTGGTAATTATAACCTTTGTTGAGAAAGATAATTGATATTGGGAACTCACAAGTCTAGCATTGATAATTTGTCAAATAAGATTGAAATATCTATTCTGATTGAAAAATATAGTTTTGAAACACGTTTATCTAATTACTTTTTCTAGAGACATTTTCCCTTAAAAAATTTATTATTCTGCCTTATTGCAGATATATATTCCGCTTTATGTCTTTGATGTACAGATCTGAAGTAAGGTTGCATGAATTATCTTTTACTATGCTAAAATGTGATTATTCTGGTGTACTTCAGACTTGATCATATATTATTAGAGACAACAGGACTGGCTGATCCTGCTCCCCTTGCCTCTGTGCTTTGGCTTGATGAGCAGCTGGAATCAGCTGTGATGCTTGATTCTATTATTACAGTAAGTTTCATCTCAGTGGTAAACTGCTTTTGGAATGACATGGTCTCTGTTTTCTGCTTGCATGTCCGTGCGTGCTCCTATTAACTACTTGATGAGTGTTAGTTCTTCTCTGTTATTTGTCACCATTTTGATGACTGCTATTGTTGCTAGTAATTTTTCTAGAAACCTTTTGTAACTTTATATTTTGCTACTCTTGAATATTAATCTATGGGAAAGCTGTTTTAGGGAGCAATTTTAGATTGATCTATGGGATTATTCCTTATCCCTAGGATGGATATACCTTACTGTGGTTCACGACGACATTTGTTGCCTCATTATCTTGCTCAATATGTTCCCTTTCCTCATTATCTAGCTCAACATGTTCGCTTTAGGTTGTGGATGCAAAAAATCTTCAGCATCAGCTTGACGAGCATAGGGATTCTGCTTCCTTTCCTGAAGTGTTTCTTCAGATTGCATTTGCGGTATTCTTATGTCTAGCTTTTTTTCATATATTTGTACTGCAAATAAGTCCTTGCAGCTTGTAGAAATTAGTATTGTTAAGCATCAACTTTGACAACTTTTTGTTTTATCATTGCAGGATGTTGTGATTCTGAACAAGGTTGACTTGATTTCTCGCGAGGATTCTGGATCTGTGGTCCCAGACAGTTTAGAAGATCTGGAAAAGAAGATTCATAACATTAATTCCCTTGCTACTGTTATTCGCACTGTTCGTTGCCGAGTTGACTTGTATCAAATTTTAGATCACCAGGCCTATGGTGGTAAAGTTAGTAAAATATATTCCATCTCTCTCAGTTTTATTTTATTAATATAGAAACTGCATTTATTGTGTAATTCTTTTTGTTCTTATCAGCGACTAGCTCATCTGGAAGCACTTTTAGAAGATACCAAGTTGTTAACTAACAGGAGTCGTCATGACTACAGTGTACGAGCCTTGTGCATTAATGAAAAGCAACCTGTTGATTTGGCTAAGGTACCTTCTCTTTTATTTATCTTCTATGTGTGCGTCTCCCAGGATGTATCAGTTTTTTTCGTTATTGTAGTGTCGATATGTATCTATGTTGTCCTTGAGGGGAGTGAGGGTGGGGTTAAACGTTGGAGACTGTTTGGGGGAACATGAAAGGTCGGACTCCCAAGATCTTTTTTGAAGTTTCATAACCCACAGGCGTCGAGTTTATGAACCCAAAGTTCCCAAAGACTTTGGTCAAAAGACCTTCACACCTTGAATTAGGGTATTGTAGAGTATGTTTTAGAGAGAAAATTTTGTACAACGTCATAGAGAGAATATTGTAGAGAGAAATTATTGTGGAGATAGAATTTGTAGTGTCGTGGAGAGAATGTTTTAGAATAGAGTATCATAGTGAAAATGTTGAAGACAAATAATATAATAGAGGGAATGTTGTATGGAGAGAGAACGTTACAGAGAGAGGATACTGTAGAGAAAATGCTGTCGAGAAGGTATTTTAGATGTAAAGAGATAGAGAAAGTTGTAGAATTTATTGTAGTGTGAAAATATTATAGAGAGAATGCTATAGAAAGAAAGTTAATGAGAGAGTTACAGAGAGAAAATGGTTTAGATAGGGAATATCGGACAAAGGCCTCTCTTACTCTTAGAGAGAGTGTGTTGTAGAGAGAAATATTGTGCATAAAGGATGTTGTGGAAAGAGAATATTGGTATCTATAATATTCTCATTAATATCCCCTCATTACAACATTCTCTCTCTACAACACTTGGTCGCGTGAACTTCGAAATTCTATCTATTTACCTAGATACTTGAAAATGGGAGAGTTTACATATCCAAGAACTTTGAACTTCTCCACTTGAGGACTTTCTCCAAAACTTCACCAGAAGTACCCAAATACGACTAATGGAGGATTTGAAGTACGGTTTAGAGTCCCACACGACTAAGGCCCTGTTTGGTTTCGGGTAGTTGGAATGACGCAGTCAACACTGCACGCAATGTTTTACGTATCGTTATCGTTGTCGTTAGCACTTGGCGCCATGTAGCCCGGTGGAAAAATCGGGGATTTATCGTCGTTATTGGTAAAAATTGGGGAAAAGAGATGGAAAATGTTTTTTTGGATTTTTTTGTGTATCCCTTTAATATGTAAAAATACACTATTATGACAAAAAATATATAAAAAATAATCATTTATTCTAGGGGATATTCAATTGAGGTTCTATAGATGAGTGTACGAACTGTCTGAAACTTTCTGTAAACTATCAATTACTCAATCTCATAACTCATAAAACATAAAACATATATATCATAACTCACAAAACATAAAACATGAATGTTGTAGACAGTAGCCAAAGAATAATATAGAGAATGTTGTAAAGAGAGAATGTTGCAGAGAGTGTTGTGGAGAGGATATTATAGGGAGAATGTTGTAGAGAGAGAATGTTGTTGAGTAGATATTATAGGGAGAATGTTGTAGATAGTGGATATTGTAGACAGAGAATGTTCTATAAATGATATTATAGATAGAAAATATTGTAGAGAGAATATAGGGAGTTGTAGAAAGTGTGTCGTAGAGAGTTTGTTGTAGTGAGATAATATTATATTGTAGGTAGACCCTATGCAGTCAAAGTCGGTAGTCGGCCCTAGTCGTCCAAGGGCCGACTAGGACTAGTCGGGACTAATTCGAGACTAGTCGGCCAAAACTTATTCTAACCCCTCCCTAAACATATATGATATATGAACTAGCATAAATGTCAATAACTATATGATATTAGTCGGATAATAACAATACATACCTTCACACTTCACAGTATGGGTATAAAGGCATAAGTAATAGTATAACAGAACACAGTTGTATTGGCTTCATGCCCATGTCAGAAGACTCAGAACTAAGAATTCATCATAATATTTGTTTGATGATGTTTAATCTGTGAACAACCCCAATTTTGATTATAGGGTTATATGGATATCAACAAATAAACTAATTATTTGTTTATGTTTTTATCTGAGATTCTCAGGTGCTCAACAAATGATTACAGGGAAGAGCCATAGTTGTGACTTGTGAGTCTTGCGACTCAAGACTTTGAGCCAATGCCAATGTAAAAAAATCCAAACAAAATTGCTTGCAAATACTCATTTTAAAAAAAAAATTTGCTTACAGAATGCTGCTTGGGGACTAGTCGGCAGTTGCTAGTCGGGGACTAGTCGGACTAGTCAGGTCTAGTCGGGGACTAGTCGGGATTCCGCCCAGCAATGATAGAATCAGAATTAATCGGTCGGCAAAATACCGTCTGGGGACTAGTCGGGGACTAGTCGCCGACTAGTCCCGACTTTGATAGCATAGGGTAGCCCTCTCTTAACCTTAGAGAGAATGTAGTGTAGAGAAAATATTGTGCAGAGAGGAGGTTGTAGAGAGAATATTATGTAGAGAATGTTATAGAGGTAATATTGTTGAAAGGGAATGTTGTAGAGAGAATATTGTAGAAAGAAAATAGAGAAAATTGTAAAGAGAATGTTATAGTGATAGAATATTATAGAAATCAAATATTACAGGGAGAAAATATTGTAAGGAGAGAAAGTTATACAGAGAAAATGTTGTAGAGAGAATGTTGAGAGAATATTGTAGACAATACTCTAAAGAGAGAATATTGCTCTCTATAATATATTCTCTCTTTGCAATTCTCAGGGAAAATATTGCAAAAAGAATGTTGTTGAGAGAAACTATTGTGCAAAGATAATGTTGCGCAGAGAGTATTATAGAAATAATGTTGTAGAGAGACTGAATAGAAAGATGTTGTAGAGGGAATGGCGTAGAGACATCATATTGTAGAAAGAGTAATTATTATAAGAAATATTGTAGAGACAGAGAGGATATTGTTAAAAAGATAATATCAAAGAAAGAAAATATATAGAGAGAATATTATGTGGAGAATGCTATAGTTTGTTGTAGTCAGAGATGGTCGTGATTCGTGCATAAAGAAATATTATAGAGAGAAAGTTACAAAAAGAAAATATTGAGAGTGAATATTGTATAGAGAGTGTTTTAGAGAATATTTTTGCGTGGGAATATTAGGATCTATAATATTCTCATTAATATACTCTCATTACAACATTCTCTTTCTACAACACTTGCAAGGTTCTAAAAAGCGCTAGGCGCTAGTTGGGCGGTGGGGGGCTTCCTAGCGCCTAGGCGGCCTAGGCGTTTTGCCTTTTTTAAAATTATTTTAATTATTATTTTGATATTATATAATATATATATGTATAAAAATTAATATAAGTTCAAGATTATCCCAAACCATTATTTTAAAGAACAAGTATATAACCATAATTCAAGATTGAGTGATTAATAAGAACAAAAGCAAACATGGTCCGCTTGGCCAGTCTCAGCCTGCCTGGTTTGGCTGGCTAGCTTGATCCCGCCTTGCCCCGCCTGGGAGCTTGGCCGCTTTTCTGGAGCGCCTGGGACCTAGGCTAGGCGGTGGGGGGCCGCCTAGCGCCTAGGCGGCCGCCTGGGCCGCTTTTTAGAACACTGACACTTGGTCGCGTCAACTTCAAAATTCTATCCATTTACTTAGTTAGATCTTGAAAATGGGAGAGTTTACATATCCAAGAACTTTGAAGTTCTCTATTGAGAACTTTCTCCAAAATTCCACCAGAAGTACCCAAATACGATACGACTAATGGAGGATTTGTAGTACGATTTAGAGTCCCACACGACTAAGGGCCTGTTTGGTTCCGTGTAGTTGGAACGACGCAGTCAACATTGCGCACAAGGTTTTATGTATCGTTATCGTTGTCGTTAGCGCTACTGTTTTACGTATCGTTATCGTTGTCGTTAGCGCCAAGTAGCTTGAGGGAAAAATCAGGGATTTATTGTTTATTTATTGCAATTATTGGTAAAAATTGGGGAAAAGTGGTGAAAAATGGGTAAAATGAAGGTTTTTTTGGGGGGATTTTTTTTTATATATATCCTTTAAGATGTAAAAATACACTATTATGACAAAAAACATATAAAAATAATCATTTATTATAGGGGACACTCAATTGAGGTTCTGTAGATAAGTGTACAAACTGTCTTGACACTTTTTATAAACTGTCAAAGCCTTTCCAACACTTTGAATCAAACTATCACAATAAGATAACAATTAATTTGAAACATGATTAACATCTAGCAAATAACCGAATCCATTACTCAATCTCATAACTCATAAAACATAAAACATAAAACATATATATATATATATATATATATATATATATATATATATATATCATAACTCACAAAACATAAAACATAATAAACATCTCATATAATAACTTATTTTTTATGCTTTTTAAATTTTTTTTTTGGATAGCATGTATATTGAAGGTCTAGTAGTGACATTAAAATAACATTGGGTTTAAATAGATGAAAACCCGTAATTACATAGAATTCCAATTACTTTCATGTTACTTACATGATAAACATGTTGAATCGCATCAAACTTGATGCATAACATGTTTATCTTCTGATCTGTTGAAGACCAAGATATCTTGATTGAGCAGTGCTTTCCGATGGTAAGAGTAAATAAAAAAAGGGATTTAAAAAAATTCTCAACTTCAAATATTTGAAAAATCCTCAAATCCGCGAAGAAAAACCTCAAATCCATAAATAACAAGTTATGGAGGCCTTATATTTGATTTATAAATCCAAATCTAAAAACAATGGAAGAAAATGGAGGAAAATTCCTCTCTGGGTGAAATTGGATGACATGTCTGTGAAACTGGGCGACTTTTCCCAATTTTTCTAAGTTTTATATGGGATGCATCCCAATTTATCGCCGACTATGGTGATAAATTAGCGATATTGGGGATTTCGATGATATATCGATGATAATTGGGGATAAATCCCTGATATCACATAAAAAAGGAATTCTTGGTGGTTTTCTTATCGCCGCGGTGCCTGGTCGATTTTCTATAGAAAATGGTGTAGTTGGAAGTTGGAACACATAGCTTTTTGCTGCGTGTTCCAACTGTAGCAGTTGTGGCACACGCATTCCAACTACAATGAACCAAACAAGCTGTAACAAGGGATTTGAAATTTTGCTCTTAAAGTCCCCAACGGCTAACAAGGTACTTCAAAGTTCTCATAAGTTCCGCAAAGTTCCATGCGATTAATCCCCCCTTGAATATTTTAAATGTACACTCCTAATCACTATTCAAGTAGACTGTCCTTAGTCAATGCCTGAATTTCTGATAACATTATGTGCATTACCATTGGGGATAAGCCACCAAAATGCTTAGATATCATGAGAATAAAAACCTTCAACCACTATAGTATCTGATACTTGTTTCTAAAATATTTTCCTGTAAGGTATCGGTTTCAGAAACTGAAATGGCATTTATGTAACACAATCATTCATTAGTTGAAATCATTTTCAGGATCAGCTTATACCAGCTCCAATTGCGATGCTCTTCCGCTAGTCACTGTTCTGTATGCATAAGCATTCTGTTTGTTCTTTAATAATGGTCACTTTTGTATCTGGTTGATGGTAGTTTCATTTTGCAGGTTCGCTTATGGCTTGAGGATCTTCTTTGGGAGAAGAAACCTAATATGGATGTGTATCGATGTAAAGGCGTTTTAAATGTCCACAACTCAGATCAACTTCATACATTACAGGTTTTTTTCTGAGTTCTGACAATTTTAATCTTGCCAGATTGCTAAGATGCCTAGCTTGCCATATGTGACCACGTATAGCACTTATGTGACATTTAAATGCTTGGTGGCTATTTGCAGTTCTTTTTTTTTTCAGAATTAAGATGACAGAGCGAAAAGTTTATTTCTTAAATACCTGTCGAACCTATCTTGACTGCTTTTACACATTCCAATATATCTGCATTGATTTGCTCTTGCAAATCAGTACAGAATAAATAAGCATTCATGTTCACTATATTTTGCAAATCTCTTGTTTCTTTAGTTGTAATGCTGATTTTATACCAACGTTAAAAATACGGGTATCGGTATAGGTGTAGGCCGGCCTTTGGCCGAGTTGTATTGGCTGATACGGATCGGTGGCTGATACAGCAGGATCCGGTACTGGTCTACTTTTTTTTCTTTCAAAAATTCAAAAAAATTAAAAAAATCATAAAAAATCAGGAAAATAATAAATGTTTTGGCTTGTTTCCTACTATAATTGGGTATATGGAAGATGCACTTTTCCTAGGAGACATTGTCAATTGTCTTCTTCTAGCCTTTATTGGGAAGTGGAAATGTGACAACAATGATGATTTGAGGAATAAGAGGCTGGATTTAACTAGTGAATGGCTTGCAAGGAATAAAATACGTTTTCTTCAACAAATCCAAACATTAGAGTATATATTCTTTCTCATCAATTGTACTATCCACAGAAGCCACTTTTTAGAATCATGCTGGCTGAGTGTCTCAGACAATCGGGCCTCGTAAGGTTGAGTACTCTCTTGGTTGAAAAGGGATGTTAGACCTGAATATTTTAATGGTCAAAATGCTATTATAGCAGTCACTGTTTACTAAGGATAATACAACAAAGAGGATTCCTTGGTCATGAACATGGCTTCATTAGAGCGAGGTATGTTTTGTACGAAATATTTCAGGAGTTATAAAGCTGATGTTGACAATAAAGATATTGCCAGACATTTGAAGCCAAAGGAAGACTTTAGAAAAATGCAAAGAAAAAAAAGGATGCCTTGACAATCTAGAATCTCTAGATGACGATGGTTTCCTTTATATTAGTGCAAGTCTTCAAAGTGGTGACATTGTCATTGGGAAGGTTGCAGAGTTAGGAGAGGATCATAATATCAAATTGAAACATATGGATAAATGGATGATCCCTTTACCTCACATCATTCTTTTCATCACACTATACAACCATAGATGACTAAAGGATTACAAATTTACAGGACCTACTATAAATTACATCAACATTATGATACAAGACGACAAACCGACTAAGCACACACTTTAATACATCATGACAAACTGACTATAACGCTTTTGAAGGAAATCCTGTTCAGATTTAGAATTCTAAAAGCAACATTATGAGATATCAAGGTTTTGATCATCCAATTAGATCTCACTCATAGGTAAGCCAAAGCACCAAACATCGGGAACTTGAATTCTTCATTCCCTTAGGATTGAGATAACTAGCCCTTAGCAGTTGTGAGGATTTGAATTATAGATGACAATATTTGATGGTTTATTCTCATCAATGATTCTTGCAACGTAACCCCAGTATGCTAACACACGACTCTGAGTACCAAACCTAGATGATCAAGATGAACCACCCTATCAAAGACAGAGATCTGGGATGTGAACAATGTTTGCAAGTTATAAGGAGCTTGTAACATTATCTCTTGTGCATCAACAACAGTTATAGACTCATTTTGCGCACCGTCACCTACAAAGTAATCTGTGAACCCTTGATTAATCCCATGAGTCTACCCATTCACTAATTGGATGGTAAAAGTGAATCACAATGAAATTGTCATCTAAATTGGCCTTGCAGGACATAATTCCCAACGAGTCGTTGATTTCGAAGGTTGGACCTTGACAAACAGACATAATTCCCAACGAGTCATTGATTTCAAAGGTTGGACCTTGATGAACAGACTTGTGTTTCTAGACTGCATGTAGTTTTTGAGAGTAGATGGACGATTTAGGGATTCATGGAGGACACGCTACAAGACCAAACCCTCCTATAATTTGCTCTCAGTTGAAGTTTGATGCCAAGGATCCGAGCAATGCCCTAGGGGCTAGGGACCTCCTACTTTACGTAGATGCCTTATAGGAAAGAGTTCTTCTTCATACGGTTGAGACTCCATCACATCATGTTGAGAGCATTTTTGTTCAACGGAGGCGGGGGGGTCGGGGGTTGAACATTACCCTCTAATGTAGGCCCTTGGATGCACTTTTTGTAGGCATCAAAACAAATGCATGGAACCCAGGTTTAAGTTTGCAGGCGAATCCAAAGGCTCACATTGGAGGCTAATGTTCACCCCCTGTCTAGGGGTGGGACTTGGGCGGGTCTGACCCGAACCCGGCCCGCCCAACCCGAACAATGGACAAACATGGGCAAAGCTGGTTAAAAACTTGGACGGATTTAGACAAAAAAAAATCAACCCGATTTCAACTTAGACGGGTTTGAGCACCAATCTCGCCAACCCGAGGAACCTGAGGAAGTAATATACTAAGGTTGAATGCTTTGGTAGTTTTTTTTTATGGAAATGAGAGACTGTTATTTGATGTTGAATGCTAAGAATTCGTTTGAAATATGTGAGGATATGGTTTGGACTTGATGTTTTTGTTATGCAAATCAAAGATTTTTTTATCCAATTCAAAAATCTGTTGGGTTTTTTTTTCCATCTATTTATGTGCACAAGCATTTCTAATTGGGCAACTTGTCCAACACGCCCAACATGTCTATTATTTTGCAAATTGGGCAACCCGAGCAACCCGAGAAACCCGAGGAACTAGAATGGGCAAGCACGGGTTGGGCTTCCACGGGTTCCTCGGGTTCCATGGGCAAAACGGGCTAAGGTTTGTGCAAATCGGGTTGGGCATGGGCATACCCTTCAACCCGTCCAAGTCTCACCCCTACCCCTGTCAGGTCGGTGAACAAACTCTCTGTCATGCTATTCAACATTCATACTAATGTGACCTGTCAAATAACTTTGTTGCTCTCATCAGCTAGCTGAATATGAATGGCTGAATAAGTGTTATCTCCTATGATCTGTAGACACCGGCACGGGTGTCGAGTGTCGACACGGACACGGGAGTCGGACACGTCAACATCATAAAAGATGGATACTGAGACACGTGGTTATATATATATATATATATATATATATATATATATATATATATATATATATATATATATATATATATATAACAAAATTATGAAATTGATATAAATTAAAAATTATTATCCCTTCGGAATTCGACTCCTACACAGTCTACCATTTCCCTCTGTTCACCCAATTGGAGAAGGGAGAGACTCACAACATTCGGTTTAATAACATGGAGCGATAGTATCATGCCGTGTCGACACGGGTGGACACGGGAATCCGTGTCGACACGGGTTGACATGGCTCTGAGGGCTCAATTAGAGGTGTCCCCCATATCATAGGTTATCTCCTAGTGTTGTGATCTGTTAGGGCCCCAATGACGGCCAAGATGGAGACAGTAGCAGTGAGGGTGAAGGTGCTGACTGCTGAGTATTGAGCATGTTGGCAGATCAAAATGGGTAGTCCAAAACAAGTCCAATTAGCTCAACACCACTTCCATTTTGCAAAGGAGAAAAAGTTTAGCACCCAAAGTACCCAAATTGGGAATGTACAGAGAATCAAAATACATTTAAACGAGATATACAACTCTAAAACATGTGTCTAACTGTCAAAGGGTGCGGATTGAGTTGTCAAACATAAATTGAACTAAAACCTAATTGCAACAGTTCAAGAAAAATCTAGTAGTGTAAGAGGCACAAATCAGGTTAGGGAGCTAAAGAACGTACCCTATTGAAGAAAATGCTAAAATGGAGGGTGATGGAAGCCCTGTACTCTGAAAACAAAACGTAAACAAGTCCTATATGTAATATTCCGAGAAAAGGTTCTATTGAAGAAAAATAGAATATGTATTTGTACTATTTGTGGAAGTGTTTGTTGAAAACATATTTGTTTCCCTAAGTTTTGATAAATTTGTGTAAAAAAATAGTATACTGAGAAAATGAGGGACGCGTGTAATAACGGCAATTAGTCATTGACAATAACATATTGCATTTTAATCTTGTAAATTTTCATGCTTTTAAACAGGCAGTGCGAGAAATCTATGAGGTTGCACCAGCTCGCAAATGGCATCAGAAGGAGAAGCAAATGAACAAGATAGTATTCATAGGAAATGCTCGAAACCGAAGCATTGATTGACTTTTTGTTTCATTTTAGTTGAATGTATACTCATTCATTTGTCTCCTGGACCGGTTTTGTCAATTTTGCAGGCCATAATCTGGATGAGAGTGTGCTTGTTGAATCTTTCAGAGCTTGCACTTTGCTGACTTAGTTGTATTATTTATATGTACTCCTTAAAGGTACAAGCCCCATATCTTTGGAGTTCTTGTTTAGTATTTTCGAAATATTAGATAGATAGGAATTGGTTTCTAGAAAATGCTTTGTTCAACTAAGTTTCAGCTAATAAATGGGATGGGAAATTCATTCGCTTCATACATTCATGGACAAGGACAATGATGTCTCCGGAAATTAATCCATCTAAATTTCCGGTGGATCAAATTGATCTCGGCAAATAATGTCTTGCCCGCAATGGGCAATCCATGTCCGACCCATTTTGGTGGACTCTAATGTGCCACCAAACTAGGAAAAAAGGGAATCTTAGAAAACCATTTACCCAGGATATTGGACAAAAGAATATGGCACAAAGTGAGATTACCTGGGCAAATCAATGTCCACCTAATTTACTCACCAAAAAAACGGACCCTAATTGTTTCCACAAGTTTCTATATTTAAATACTGATTGAGTATCAAGGCATCAGTCTCCCGTCGTTATCACGAGAGTCCAGCCATGGGTTTCTAAAAATTTTAAATTCTTAATATAGGAGTTGTTAGTAGTCCAATTTGTTTTTTTTTTTTTTAAATCCTTGTTATTTCGAGGTAAGGATACATAAATGATTTACTGTATTTTTTGTGCTTTCATTCCGTTGAACAGTTCATTTGATTGCAAGAGAAGCTGAAGAATGATGCAGACATCGGAGCATCCAACACGACGGTGGACCGCAGGACGAAGTTGTCGTGTACTGCAGGATGAAGATCGCCACGCCTACTTGTGTTTGATGCAGCAGATCAAGGCCCAGTCTATTTGTTGAACGAAAATCTTCCCGACCCACGAGATCAGTTATTGGAAACTAGGCTCAGCTGCCCAAAGTAGTTTGGACAAGTTTCATTTGGGTGTTATATGATTTCGTATTTAATTTGTTGGTCTTTATCTAGTTTTTTGGGAAGGGTTATCAGATACTGGATGTAACGAAGGGTCTATAAAAGATTCAATGGGGAACTCATTGTCAGGTCCCTGACAAGAGATTGGTTTGGTGAAAAGGATAGACAACAAGATGGTTTTGCACCAGGTCCCTCCCGAAAAGATGCATTTACAATAAATCCCACAGTTGACTTTTTCTCCTCTTTAAATGATAAAACTCACTAGTACTAAAATCACAAATGTTATTAGCAAAGAGTAACCCGTCTGCAATTGTTACTCTGCAGATTGTTAATCTTTGCTACGGTAATTTTAATGTAGTAAATTTTCTTAAAATGATATTTTAAAAAATCTAGATTTTGCTACAGTGGTTTTACTGTAGTAAAAGAGTAACAATCTTGCTACAGTGATTTCAGTGATTTTACTACAGTGATTCACTGAAGCCAGAGTAACAATTTTTGCAGATTGTTGCTTATTAGTTGTAGTCATTTCACTGTAGGTAATTTTTTTATAGCGGGATTTCTTTTAAAAAAGGAGTAATGTGTGAGAGGTCCTTGGCAATAGATCCATCCTAGCAAAAGGGCACCCAATAGTTTCATTTAGTCTAGGGTCCCTGTCTTTCATGATAAATCCGAAACTATCCTCGCCCCCCTTTCTTCTCCCCCTCTCCCGAGCAGCTCTGGTGGTTGCAACAGAGGTGGTAGGGGCAGCTGTTGGTGGCAATGGCAATGGCGAGCTGTATAGGCGTCGGCGGAGACAGCAGAGGATGTGGCGGCGAGGTGGTTCGGTTGAGGTCCTTAGATCTAGGATTCATCCCATGGCCTGTAGATTAGGTCCGGCCGGGGGGTCACTAGTTTGGTGGCATACCCAAAATTTTTTTAAATATTGTGGAGGGCAATTTCGTCCACAGCATTTCAAAGTTCTTAGGCTTAAAAACATCTCCTTAAAAGTAGTTATCACTAAGTCCCCCTATTAAAAAAATTGCTACAGTATTGTCATTGTAGCAAAAGAGTGGTAATATGTGCAAATTGTTACTCTGTGTATTGCAACAGTGATTTATGTCGAGAACTGAATTGTTATGTCTCAAAATAGTTGCATGTACGGGTAAAATTTACTTTTGATAAGTGGAAAAAGATGTACCACTAAAGAATCTCTCGTTAAATACCATTTGTATAAAGGACCTGACACCAATTTACCCAAGATTGATTAGGCTATGATCTCTCTTCCCTCTTTGTGGAGTGTTTCATCTTCCCCACCCTATCCTCATCTCTGAGTTTTTGACTCATTTTGTCTTCTCCTCGAGAACAATCGACCGTTGTCAATCCCCTTCTGCCTCGAGACCCCCCCCCCCCCCTTTCCACAGCTAGTCATAGGCAGGGATTCGACTCCTCTCCACTGATGATCATCTCTACTATGGGTCGTTGACGATTTGGGGAGCAACATGTGGCGATCCGAAAACCAACGGTCACGTTCTATTGCCATGGAATGAACCCAAGGGTGGATGTCACCACTCTCGGCCGACTCTGGCAACCACCATCCCCGCTGGTCATGCCCGCCTCTTACCGTCCTTGCTAACCGCCAGCCACCACCCGCTGCCGTCACCTCCTACTGGCAGGTGGCGATGGGTCGCTAGTGCTCGGTAGAGGTGGTGGCCGGTTGTCAGCAAGGTGGTTGCAGGCGGTGAAGTGGGCTTTAGTCTTTCTCTTTAAGTGGGGATTTCGAAAGAGATACAGTTGGGTACTTTGATGCTGATTTGCTGCTGACATGGATCGGTAGAGGTCATCGATCAGTTATGGGTTCACATTAGCCAAGTTTATGCTTTGCTTGAACGTGGTCAAGACGTTGTAGAGATTTGCACCGTCAGGGTGGTAGCATCGACATGGTAATGAAATTCATGGAGGGAATTTCCGCCAAGGTGCAGAATTATTGAGTTATGGCTCAATTTTGTAGTTGCCCATATCGGAATATGGCACACTACACACACATGGGTCAAGCTTTTTTTTTTTTTTTTTTTCCTCTTATCCGGAGGGGTCTTTTGGGAATTTCTCTTGGTGGTGGCTCATAGGTCTGCTAACCGTAATTCATTAAAGATGGGGGATCATTGGTTTGGAGGGGAGGGATTTTTGGGGGAGTTCTTGGTGAGAATGAGAAGTCCTAAGGTGAATAGGGTGTTCTGGTTGATTGTGAGTGATTGCTTATACTCTCGCTATTATCAAAGATTGGAAGTGTGGGCAGTGGCGGACCCAGGATTTTTCTTCAGGAGGGGCATAATTATTAAATAGTAACTACAGTTGCTGCCTCACAGTCGAAGGCATCGGCAGGCAGCTTAACAACATCCCTACCCTTCCTTCGATAGCGCAACAAAAGGCCTATTAGGATTTTGCCTCAAGTGGAGGAGAATTTTGATCCTCAATAGTCCTTTAAAAATTTGAAACTATAATTGGTCGACTCGATCGGGGTGCACGGGTTGTAAATAATAGACCATATTCTTTTTTTTTTTTTGGCCAGGGGGGATTTCATACATACTCCCAAAAACCTATAAATAGGTCATGATGCCCACTCGTTTCTTATTCACTAAGGGTTATGGGATGAACTCTACGAGGATGCCACGTGTGCGAGAGGTGGCAGAAGGCGGTGGGTGTTGGTTGGACAGTGGTGGGCATCGGTGGCCGGCAAACGGCGAGCTGGCCATGGGTCACCAATACAGGCGGCGATGGCGGGTGGTGGCCGGCGACGACGGGTAGCCCATGTGGCGATGGGGGTGGGGGTCGGTGGCATGGCAATGGATATTGAATGGCGGGAGATGGTGGCCGATGGGACGATGGTGGCCACCACCATGTGAAGTTGGAAAAAAAGTTTGCTAGAATTATTTTTGTGATAAATTACACTTTCCTCCCCCTTGAAGTTTAGCACAAAAACATTTAACCCCCCTATAGTTAAAAAATAACATTTTTCATCCCTTCAATTCAGCTTTGATAATACCAAAGGGGTATTGTGCGAACATTTCAAACTTTAGGGAGTGATTTGGAACAAAATAAACTCTAGGGGGGGTAAGTGTTTTTGAGCTAAACTTCAAGGGGGTAAGTGTAACTTGCTTTGCTTTTTTTCCCAAATTGAGGGGGGGGGGGGGGGGGGGGGGGGGGGGGGGGGCTTAAGCACCCCCTAGGCCTAATGTAGGTCCGCCCCTGAGTGTGGGGCAGTTCGTTTGATGCAGAGGAATTATCTGAAGAAGGTGGTTTCTCGGTATGGTATGGGTGATGCTAAAGATAGTTTGCATTTTCTTTGTTGCCCACTTTTGGCTTTCGGTGATATTCGCTCGTCACAATGACGAGAATGAGTACATGCATGCAAGCGCAGTCAGCAGTCTTATGCATGTGGTTTGTACATGCCGATCTAGAGACCACACAAACAATCAGTGGGGTCAGTCGGTACACGCCCGATCCGTAAAAGGAGCACTAACGGGCGATGAAGTGGATAATGAGGTACACATTGGACATTAGTATTCTTTTTCAGCTGTGATTCGGTCAGAGATACGACTGAGTACTATGATACTGATTTTGTTGCTAATGTCGATAGGTAGAGGTCGATGACCAGTTATGTGTTCACATTAGCAGAAGCTTCGGTGAGCTGAAGATCCTTTTTATAGTCCATGGTTGCTCTGTCGACAACAGAGGCACAGTACATGACTGTGACAGAGACGACCAAGGATGCGATTTGGTTTTGAGCCACGGTTGGTGATATTTGCAGCCCAGCATGGTGGTACATTGTGATAACAAGATTGCTATCTTCTTGATCAAGAACTAGCTAGGTCCAGTCATGGATGAAACACCACAGTGCCATGTATCACTTCATATGATTGATCATCAAATATAGTTATTTCTTTGAAGAAGATTCATATGGTGAAGAATACTGTCGATATGTTGACGACGTCGATTCCTGTGGTCAAGTTTAATTAAGTATTGCTTGAACGTTATCAAGATGCTGTAGAGATTAATTTGCACCGTATGGGTGCTATCACCGACCATGTGCATCGGAGATATCAAATTCACAGAGGGAATTTTGCCAAGGTGGAGAATCATTGAGTTGTGGCTCAATTTCGAAGTTACCCAGAATATCGTGAGCTACACCCACACCGCTCAAGCTGTTTTTTATCGTATGCGGAGGGTATTTTAGGAATTTTTCCCGATGGTGGCTCACATAATAATGTGTGCAAACCATAATTCATTATAGATGGGCAGTTTGTAGAGGAGCGATGGCGAGTTCTTGGTGAGGAAGAGAATCCCTAAGGTGAATAGGGTGTTCTTGTTGATAGTGAGAGATTGCTTATACTCTCGCTTGATCCTCATGTTTTAGTGGATTTTTTATCATATGCCCTCGTGGTTTTTCCTATTGAGATTTCCCACATGAAATCGCTTCTCGTGCTTGTGGTTGTGAGTTTCTCTCTTTGTCGTAGCTTTTAGTTGCGATTGTTTGTGCATACCTTCGCTCGCAAATTACTTCCATACGAGCAGTGGATTTTCTTTGAAAATACTGATAATTTTCATTGATTACTCTTGCTTCAATTTATTTTTGGGTATAGATTCTTGCTTCAATTTCGATCTCCCTCACACATTCTCTCTCTTGATTTTCATCATTTCATGGCTTCGGCGAAGCTGTTGAAGTTCTCGAAGGACGACCCTCCTTTCTCGATGCTTCTCGCTGCCATTCCCTTCAAGGCCAGTGCTCTCGCTTTCATCTCGTCGTCCCCGAGCAATCCCTCCAACTTCGATCTGATCTGCTCCCTTGAGATGATCCCACTCTCATCTGGGCTCATCCTCAAACCAATTCTCCAGACATCACAGATGTAGTTCTGGTTGTGGAATTGGTCTACAAAGTAAGGCCAACAAAGGAAAGGAACTCCATTCCTCACCCCTTCCATAGTAGAGTTCCAGCCACAGTGGGATACAAAGCAAGCAACAGAAGGGTGAGCCAACACCTGATGCTGTGGTGACCAACCCACCATCCTTCCCCGCCCTGCGACTCGCTCTCTGAATCCATCCGGGTACGCATTGTTCGACTCGTCCCTGAGATCGGCCCTCACGACCCATAGGAACCGTCGGCCGGTGAGCTCAAGACCGAGCGCTAGCTCTTGGAATTGGCACTGGTCGAAGATTGTGAAGCTCCCGAAGGCCACGTAGATGACCGAGTTCACCGGCTGCTCGTCGAGCCAGGCCGTGCAGGTCCTGTCCTCCGGCCAGAAATGGCCAACGGGCTTCCCGGACCGAAGTCCGGTGAGTAACGGTCCCACAGGCAGTATTTTGGGAATGTAGGCGAACACCGGTTGCTCGATGTCGTAGAATGAGTTGCAGATCATCTGCTCGGCGATCTCGGTCGCCTGATTATTAATGAGGATGTAGTTGAAGATCAACCGTCCTGTCGTCGAATCCCCGATACAATTCCATGAGAGTTGGGCAGTGTTAATGGGAGCCATGTCTGAGCTCAACTGGATCATTTCATGTTTCTTAGCCGCTCCTACATAATATTCAGTAACAATAAAAAGTTAACTTTCAATGAGGGTTTTTATTAATGATCAAGAATTCTATGTTAATAAACATTTTTCTTGACGGTTCTATTAAAACTTTCAAGAAATATTAAAACACGTCCGTCAAAAAAAGTCATTATTTTTGAAAAATTTTATTCATACCCCAAAAATATGTAACTAGACCCCGTTTTCCATCCGTTCCATAATAACTTAATCAAAAATTTTAAAATATTATTTATACCCTTATCTTATATCCCACATCCAACTAAAATCTAAAACAGAACCTTTTGGGTCATTGGCAACGACATTGGCTCGAATATCGTACACTCCTCCGATCGGATTCCTCCATAGACAACAACAGAGATCGAAGATCCCACTTTTTCCGATCGGATTAATTCCTCCATACAATTCCGCAGCGAGCAACTTCGGCGGCGCCGTTCGGTTTGGTAGAGGGTTCTAGGTCTAGGGTTCATCCCATGGTATGTAGATCTAATGGTTAGGATTAAGATTAGGTTCCGCAGCGGCAGCGGTGTTTAGTGGCGGCGAGCAGCTCCAGTGGCGGTGAGCAGTTCGGTTCTAGACAACTGATAACTCTCAATGTTGGATTATTTAGGCTTACCATCTGTATCGATGATCCCATCCTCGAGCAGGTTGGGAATGCTCAGGAATGTGGCGAGCAGCCCGGCGGACGCCGGAAAGAAGGTGGCCGATCGGATCCCCGTCTTCTTAGCGACGGCCAAAGCCCACGCCATGCTTTGATCGGCGATCATGCAGGTGATTTTGTTTCTCCCCCCCGTCTCGTTTGCCTTCCGTATCATGCCCTCCAGGCATCCCGGCATCACCTTCAAGAAGCCGTCGGTTAGCTTCGCGAGGTCATTGCGGTCGTCCCCCGGCCCCAAACCATCTGGGATCGAAACCAGATGTATGCCGGCGTAGATGTCCTTGTTCTCCGTCGAGACGGCGGCGGCGGCGACGACGCGGTGGTGGTTGAATTCGGTGTTGACGAACGTGATCTGGAAGCCCCGGTCGACCAGGCAGTGCGAGAGCTCGAGGAGGGGGATGACGTGGCCCTGCGCCGGGTACGGCAAGATGAGCGCGTGCGGCGGAGAGCCCATTTGCATAGTGTGTGTGTGTCCACTCAACTGCTCAAGAAATCTCATATCCCCCCTCCTCCCATTTATATCGACATGGGCGGGTGCTTGGTTGAGAATTCAAACTTAAAGCCAGTATGTATTTATGGGTAAATTATACTTTGCCCCCCTGAAGTTTATCTCAAAAGCACTTAACTCCCCTATGGATAAAAAAACTATATTTCCCCCTTCAATTGAGTTTTGATTGGATAAAAATTAGCAGAGGAAATTAAGTAGCTAGCAAAAGGGGGTATTGTGCTAACATTTCAACTTTATGGAGAGATTTGGGACAAAATAAATTACAGGGGGGTTAAGTGTTTTTGAGCTAAAACTTCATGGGGGCAAAGTGCAATTTATCTTTTTTTTAATATAATTTAGAATTTAAACAATGATTTAACATTATTATTATGCATTGGCTGGCGACAGAGCCATTGACCAGAACAAGAGCAATAGGATGGGTACAATATAGGTACCAGTTCTTCGTTGGAGTACTTGATTTTTATTTCATATCATATTATCGGTTTTTGTTTTGTTGTTTTCGGTTGCGGGTCAGAAACGGAGATTCCGTTATCAAGATTCCTCGAATTATATCAAGATTCCTTCGATTATATGAATTCAAAAGCATTGGCGATTACTTCAATCCTCATCGATTATCTTATTTTTCAAAATGGTTGACTAGTCTTTCTCCAAGTTCTTCTCTTTCTAACCTTGGTGTTAATAAAAATTATCTTAACGCCTTACTAGGGGCTCGAGTTTCTTTCTTTTTTCTGATCGAGTTCTATCTTATACCCACAAGCACCACATATTAGACAACTGCTCTTAGACTGTTGTACATGTCCTGTCCAATACAATATGCAATCATTTGGACAAACATGGATCCTCATAATCAAGACTTAGCTCTTTTGTGATATCTTTTGCACGATAGGTATCATTCAGGGTCTTATTACCTAAAGGTATGTTATTTTGGAATAATTGAAAGAATGTTGTAAAACTTATATCACTTCAACCGTGTTTTGCCTTTATGTTGTATAGTTTTATAACGAATGTGAACACAATAAAATCTTTACAGCCTGGGTATAATGCAGACATGGCATCTCGTACTTTTTTTTAAACTTGATGCTTGGATCATTGCACTACAAGAAAGAGGTTTGTTGCAGACGGAATATTTTATTACCGTCAGTGATAATATACATTTTACCGACGGTAATAATAATTTTGAATTTTTAATTAATT
Organism: Chamaelirium japonicum; assembly: GCA_947650365.1. Lineage (NCBI taxonomy): Eukaryota > Viridiplantae > Streptophyta > Magnoliopsida > Liliales > Melanthiaceae > Chamaelirium > Chamaelirium japonicum. The sequence goes on from OX393557.1 coordinate 57,500,551, forward strand.
TTTATATTTTTATTACCGACAGCAAAATAAAGTCCATCGGTATAATATATTTACAAACGTAATACATTATATCCGTCGGTAAAAGATATATATTATCGATGGAAAGAAATATACCTGTCGGTATTATAAATTATTATATATAATAATATTTGATATTTTTTTACCGACGGTAATTTAATGTTCGTCGGTAAAAAACCCTGGGATTATAATAAGAGACCGATCCCCCTTTTCTTTTCGATTCTTTCTCGAATTATTCCCCCGCCGGCGCACCCCGGTTCCGCTGCCGCTCATCCGGCTTCCTCTGGTGAGTCCCCTCCTCCTCCTCCTCTCCCCGCTCGTCGATCTCTCCTCTTCCTCCTATCCTTCTCCAGATATAAATTATCGGATGCGATCTAACAACGATTCGATCGAATCCAAACCAAGTTCAAAATCCAAAATACAAAACCTTATGATTTTCAAACGCTTAGACTCTAAATTGGTCAATCGAAAGATAAAATCCTAAAATATCTACTAAATAGTTGCTCGCAAGTTCGAAATAGAAAAAACCATACAAGTTTGAATTATCGGATGCGATCCAATAACGATCTGATCGAATCCAAACCAAGTTCAAAATCCGAAAGACGATAACATATGATTTTCAAACGCTTAGACTCTAAATTAGTCAATTAAAGGGTAAAATCATAAAATATCTACTAAATACTTGCTCGCAAGTTCGAAATACGGAAAACCATCCAAGAACAAATTATCGAATACGATTCGATAACGATCCAATCGAATCCCAACCAAGTTCAAAATTCAAAAGACGATAACTTATGATTTTCAAACGCTCAGATTTTAAATTAATCAATCGGATGGTAAAATCTTAAGATATATACTAAATACTTGCTCACAAGTCCGAAATATGAAAAACCATCCAAGTATGAATTATCGGATGCGATCCGGTAACGATCTGATCGAATCTAAACCATGTTCCAAATTCGAAAGATGATAACTTATGATTTTCAAACGCTTAGACTCTAAATTAGTCAATCAAAAGGTAAAATCTTATAATATGTACTCAACACTTGCTTACAAGTCTGAAATATCAAAAACCATCGAAGTACGAATTATCGGATGCGATCCGATAACGATCTGATCGAATCAAAACCAAGTTCAAAATTCGAAAGGCAATAATAATTTATGATTTTCAAACACTTAGACTCTAATTTAGTCAATATATCGGAAGGTAAAATTTTAAAATATCTACTAAATACTTGCTTGCAAGACCGGAATACGAAAATCATCCAAATACGAATTATTGGATGCGATCTAATAACGATCCGATCGAATCCAAACCAAGTTCAAAATCTAAAAATCGAAAACTTATGATTTGCACAATCCGATAACGATCCTATCGATCCGATAACGATAACGATCTGATCGATTCGATAATTATGGGGGAAGATTTCGGCCATTGTATGTAACACCCCTCCAACAGTTAATTGAAGGGTTGAATCTTCACGTTACGGCGCGCTGTGGAGCGCTGTACTATCGAATGTTGAGCTAGCATTCAGACACTATTGCAATAGTGAAAGATACAAAGAAAGATAAGAGAAAGAGAGAGAGAGAGAGCGAGTTGACACAAGATATGGTAACGAAGTTCGGCCAAAGCCTACGCCTCCATATGGTAATACGCAACCTTTGAATCCACTATCTCTGAAAATATAAAGCTATCCAGGGGAATATGGACCAGAAGGCTAAAGACCAGAACGCTTAGAGAGCTCTGAAAAAAAGAAAGTGGAATATGGAATAATGAATTCCCATATGAATTGTTTACAGGATGGGATATATATAGGGGTTTAGAAATATTCTGGGAATATTCCCTGGAATATCAGGAGCTTTGGTAATTATCCGGGGGATTTATCGAACCCCGGATGACATGCGCTGGCCCAAGCAGGGCTGCGGGTCCCACTGTCATCTTCGTGGGCCCTAGGTAGGGCTACGGCTCCCACTGTCATCTTTATGGGCCCCAGAAAGGGTTGCGGGTCTCACTGTCATCTTTATGGGCCCTAGGCAGGGTCCCAGTGTTGTCTTCGTGGACCCCAAGCAGGGCTGCGGATCCCACTACCGTCTTCGTGGTCCCTAGGCAGGACCGTGGGTTCCACTATTGGGCGTCAACCATATTTTGCACCCACAATTACCCCCTCCCAACTAGGCAGGTGATAACCTAGCTGGTTGGGACTCCATGGTGCAAAACTGTTTTCTCGATGCCGAGACGGTTTAACGGGCCGACCAAAAGTTTGTCTGCCGACCCGTTGTCTGGGGCCGACCATCGTGTTTGCCGACCACCTGCCAAGGGCTGATCGCTGCGTCTGCCGACCCCCTGCCAAGGGCCGACCAATGCATCTGCCGACCCCTTGCCAAGGGCCGACCGCTATGTCTGTCAACCCCCTGCAAAGGGCCGACTGTTGCGTCTGCCGACCCCCTGCCATGGGCCGATTGGAAGGATGCTCAAGTTCACCCACTAGTGGGGCCGACAGTATCCATCGGCCAAGGGTGACCGATTGATCGGTCAGTTACTGACATCCGACAGAGCGGTCACTCGGTTATCGATGTCCAATCGAGCGGTCAGTCGTGTACCGACGTCTGACCGAACAACCGATCGTGTGCTAACGTCTGACCAAGCAGTTGTGTGCCGACATCCGATTGAGCGGTCGTGTACCGGTGTTCGACCGAGCAGTCGGTCGTGTGCCGACGTTCGACCGAGCGATCGATCAGGCGTAGCCAATAGACCGAAGAATAGGGGGTCGGGCACCAGGAGGGTCCTGGCGCTCGACCCAGGCAGGATCTGGCCCGACCAATCATTCGGTCGGGTACTAACGTCCGACCGATTGGTCAATCGGGTGCTGACATCCAATCGATTGATCAGTCGGGAGCTGGCAACCGACCGAGCGGTCGGTTGGGGGCTAATATCCGACTGAGCGGTCGGTCGTGTGTAAACGTCCGACTGAACGGCCGGTCGTGTGCTGACGTCTGGCCGACCGCAGCTCTAGGAGTTTGTTAGAGCTGCTGAGCATGGCGGTCGGTCAATGACAGTCAGGCGGGCGAGCGATTGTCGGTTGGGCTGTCGCTTAGTCCTCACTCATTGCCAACTCCATGTGTTGATAGGTTCTCATTGCTGGATGTATTTTTGTATGGGCCATGGAAGTCCCAACATCTTCAGCACATCCTTCACACACTACAACTGTGGGGCCGCTGTGAATCATAGACATGGGGTATCAGGTGATAGGTCGGGCACGCGGCAAAGGTAATCGGTCGGGTGTGTGGCGGTCGGTCAGGTGAAGAAGCGACGATGACAGTAGGACGCACGGTGAAGGCGATCGGTTGGGCGACGAGGCGATACGATCGATCGGGCGCATGGTGATAGGAACTCACAGATCTAGAAGATAAATTAAACTAGGAAGTGTTGGGTTTTCTACACGAGAACAACCCCGATCGACAGACCGAGATCGTCGTCTTGGATGAAGAACATACCTTTGTGTGAAGAGAGAGATCATTCGCAATATAGAGTGAAGATTTTCCACACGCTGCCGTCTCCCGCGGATTCGATGGGTCCTCCTGAATCCCTCTGGATTCACAACGGCGGCTCTCAAGACATGCATTTTGGGGACTTCACCCCTGCACATCTATTTATAATAGATGTGTCCAACCGGTAGACGCAACCCATCAGGGCATCCACTGGTTATTAGGTGCACATGAGAATGAGGCTAGGTTCACCACCAACCCTGTCAAGCCTCTTGGCTGAGTTGCCCGGTCTGACCAGGACCGCGACAACCAACCCGGTCCACCTAAATCAGTAACTCTCCCATAAATGGCCATAAAAAAACCAACAATCTTCCACTTGGCGCTTTACACCATATAAGTGTGAGAACTTGTTTCAAATACACATATATAATTTTGTAATAAAAATAATTTTTTTTTTGAAACATTTGGAGAGTCACTCAGTTTTTGAAAAAACACGATCTAGATCGATTTTAAAAGAAAAAATACTAAGGGACTATTCATGTCTTTGTTCAAAATGACCCTGATAGGAGATCATGATTGTTCCAGCATATTCTATGCTGGTTCATATCTATGGTCAACCTATCAGACCCACAAAGAACTCCAACAAACAACTCTGGTGATTTTCTCATGTGTTTATGGGTTATTTGAGCACATTATCACTTGGTCTTGTGCCCAGGACCATGATGTCCAATCTCATGCTTGTTGAAGCATGTCATTCTAATGTCCATGTTGATACCCAATCAACTACAAACAAAATGGAGGTGTTTCGACGTGGTGCCCACCCACGCCTAGCCCTGGTCTCTCTTGAGTACCGTATACTCCAGGCTTACTGGACGTTCTGACATGTTGCCAAAGCATGTCTAGTCTCAGTATTTTGAGTAAGTCATCTTACTCTAGGCACATTGGACTATCTAACATGTTGCCTAAGCATGCCTAGTCTCAATGTCACTTGAGTACTGTGTACTCCAGGCAATGATCTTGCTTACATTTGACATAAATCAAATAAGAAAATAACATCGAACTTTATTCATCTAAAGACGAAACATCAGTGATTAAACGCAAAGCAAAGGGACTCAACTACTGATACAAGGACTCCATCAAGTCCATACGGGTTACATGGCTCTGGAAAACCTTTGGTGCAAGTCCCTTGGTGAGAGGGTCTGCTACCATCAGCTCTGTGCGAACATGCGGCATTTCCACCACTTCCCCTTTGACTTTCTCACAGACAAATATACTTGATATCCAAGTGCTTGTTGTGTCTGGTAATCTTCTCATTCTTGACATGCTGACAAACAGCCTCATTGTCATAGAAAATTAGCAAAGGCTTTTGGATCAAATCCACAATACCTAAGCCTCCAACAAAGTTCTTCAACTAAAGAGCATACTTTGTAGCCTCATAGCAAGCAACATACTCTACATGTATAGTGGAGTCAGTCACAATTGATTGTTTGGAGCTTTTCCACGAAATAGCTCCTCCCGCCATAAGGAAAACATAACCCGAAGTGAATTTCATGGTGTCTTTATAGCCAGCAAAGTCTGAGTCGGTGTATCCAATCACCTGATGCTCACCGCCCTGCCTGTAGGTAAGCATAAACTCTTTGGTACGCTGAAGATACCTCAGAACTTTCTTAGCTGCACGCATATGAGCTACACCCGGATTCTGTGCATAACGACCCAACATCCCAATAGCAAAACTAATGTCTGGTCGAATACAAATCATAGCATACATGACGCTCCCCATAATGGAAGCATACTCATATGTATCCACTTGACTCCTTTCAGCCTGATTCTTGGGACACTAATACTGGGAAAATACATCACCCTTCAATACTGGTGCCTCACCCGGAGCACACCTATCCATCCCGAACCTCTTCAGGACCTTCTCAACATAAGCTGCCTGCGAGAGTCTCAGAATTCCTACTGCTATATCTCTGTAAATCTTGATCCCAAGTACATAGTCTGCTTGACCCATATCCTTCATATCAAATTTCTTCGATAAGAAGTGCTTAGCATCATGGAGAATGTGAATGTCATTACTCGCCAAGAGAATATCATCAATATAGAGGACAAGTACGACAAACCTGCTCCCACTGGCTTTCAGATATATGCATCTGTCAGCCATATTCTCTTGGAAACCATACTCTGTAGCAACATGATCAAACTTCAGATACCACTACCTGGAAGCCTGCTTCAGCCCATAAATGGACTTCCTCAATTGGCAAACCATATGTTTGATCCCACTGACTGCAAAGCCCTCTGGCTGTGACATGTAAATGTTCTCTGTCAGATCACTATTCAGAAATGCTGTTTTAACATCCATCTGGTGTAATTCCAGGTTATGATGGGCTATAATGGACATAATCACTCTCAAGGAGTCCTTAGTGGAAACCGGAGAGTAAGTCTCGCCAAAGTCAATACCCTCATTCTGCCTGAAACCTTTAGCCACCAGTCTGGCCTTGAATCTCTCGATCTGGTCATTAGCATCTCTCTTGGTTTGAAACTGCTTCTGGAACTTCCCTTTCTGTTTGAAGGTCTGCTTCTGTTGCTGAAGTTTTGGCTTAAATGGCTTCTTCCCAGTACCACCAAAGCCTAAATTAGCAGACTCCTTCTTTCCTCCCTTCAGTCTCTCTTCCTCAGTTACACATAGGGTGATAAGCTGATTGAGATCCCACTTGATCTCTTGAGCATTGAAGTTCACCTTGAAGGTGTCGAAAGACTTAGGTAGAGAGATCACTACAATATAAACTAGAAGCTCCTCCTCAAACTAAAGACCCTGCTCTGTGATGCTTATGGCCAGCTTCGAGAGCTTAAGAATATGCTCACAAACGCTGCCATTGCCGTCATACTTCAGGTTCATGATCTGAAGCATATTGTTATACAGCAGGGACTTCTTGGTGCCCATGAACTGGCTTTTCAGTAATGCTATCAACTCTGCTGCAGTCTCAGTCTTGGCAATGCCACCTCGAAGCTCCTCACTAATGGTGGCCCTGATCACCATCATAGAAAGACGGTTTGTTTTCTCCCACTTAGCAAAGTGGGTCTTCTGGGCCTCAGAAGAAGAGTCTGTAAGCTCTGCCGGCTTTGGCTCCGTAAGCACAAAGTCATAATCCATACAACCAAGCAAGATCTCAATATTCATCTTCCAAGATGAATAATTAGAGCCATTTAAGGGCTCAAGACCAGCTAGATTCTTCGAAATAGCTAACAAATCCATCTCTGAAAAGAGAATTACAAATTTAGTGATAGTTCGATACTATTGACACATATATTTTGACATGAATTAGGGGTTATAATTCAAATCAACCGAAGAGAACTTCATGTGCTAAGTTCTCTTCTAGGACAACTCCCTCATACCATCAAGACTCATCTTTGGCCAGATCCCTTGATGTGCTTCAGTTTTCTAAGTCACGTATAGAAACATGCACAGACCTAGTCAGCTATAATAGGGTTGAGTCGGACACTATCCAACACCTTTGGGTAGAATGGTTGTCCTATGTTCCCCAATCACAGGCTACTATTCTGCTCATTCTACTGCACTCAGTAGTCTGAAACATCTTTGGGCAAAATCAAACCCTAGTATAATAGGATGCCTAGTGACCCTAGTGGATGCCCTCCAATCCGATTAGCCACAATCTCCATGAGCCGCCTACCATTGGGCAAATTCGACTCATTTCAAAAATGAGCCTCAGACGGTCACTTGGTCTTCTCTAAACCCCATGAAAGACCTAATATATAATATAATGCCAATATATACCCAATAGGGTTCAATGGCAGCCATCAGCTGTCAATTACATATTATGTGTGTGCCTACTAGCAGGGAAGCATGAAACCATTAATATCATTAGGGCACATTTACAATTGTAGCATGACTACCTTACACATGTGATAAAATCAATAATTTGAAATTGGCACAAGATGACATATTGGAACATTAAAATATTTACTATTTATACCACATATGTATCAAGTTATAAAACAGTCCGAATCTGTGAAATCGGACCGTACCGATGTGTCCGTAATGGCTCAATTAGTCAAGATTCATATATGGATCGATCAGATCGGACCCCGATTGAGCCTATATTCATAGAACTAAAACCAACGGCCCAGATTAAACAGAAATATAATAAACAGCATCATAACTCACTGGGCCAGGATCTGGGCTCAGGTTGGGCCTTGGCCTTCCCGAACCAGGATCTGGGCTTAGGTTGGGACAGGCCTGCCTGAACCAGGATCTGGGCTCAGGTCTAGATCGGGTCTGGGCTGGGCTCAGGTCTGAGCCTGTATCTGGGTTCGGGTCTGGGTCGGCCCAGGACTTGGGCCTGGGTCCGAACCAGTGCTTCGGGTCGGGTCTAGACGTAATGTTGGGTTCAAACTGTTTTCGGGTCGGGTCCAGACTGAGTTGGGTTTAGCCAACAAGTGGCAAACGGGTCGAGTAAGGGATGTCGGGTTTACACCCAACAAAACCCAAAAGTGATGAATACTGTTCATCTTCCCCGATTAAATTGGGTGGAACCCTAACCCGCCGCCACCCTCCCCCACGCCCACACGCAGCCGCAGCTGCTCGTGCGAGCCGACTTGCCGCCGCTTGCACGCCCTTATAAAAGCCGGCTCATTGCCATTCGCACACGCGCGTCGGCCTGCTGTCGGGTGCTGCTGTGCACACGCACATCTGACTGCCGGCAACATGGCTACCGCGGCTGCGGGAGCTTGAAACCCACCGCCGCTGGGATGGAGTTGCAGCCGTGTGGGATCAAAACCCCCTTGGCCCGCGACCGGACTTTCGACGGGATCGAAATCCCAGGGCCATGTCCGGCCAGCACCGATCAAAACCGTAAAAATTTATGAAAGGAATTCGATCTCGAAACAACGATCGTCATCCAAAATCGACGAATAAGGTCTAAAACCTGGCTCTGATACCAATTGTTGGGTTTTCTACACGAGAACAACCCCGATCGACAGACCGAGATCGTCGTCTTGGATGAAGAACATACCTTCGTGTGAAGAGTGAGATCGTTCGCAATACCGGGTGAAGATCTTCCACACGCTGCCATCTCCCGCGGATTTGATGGGTCCTCTTGAATTCCTCTGGATTCACAACGACGGCTCTCAAGACGTGCGTTTTGGGGACTTCAACCATGCACATCTATTTATAATAGATGTGGCCAACCGGTAGACGCAACCCATCAGGGCATCCACCGGTTATTGGGTGCACATGAGAATGAGGCTATGTTCACCACCAACCCTATCAAGCCTCTTGGTTGAGTCGCCCGGTCTGACCAGGACCGCGACAACCAACCCAGTCCACCTAGTTCAGTAACTCTCCTGTAAAGGGCTATCAAAAAACCAACAAGAAATAAATTATTTATTCATTCATATCATCATCAGATTACATAGGCATTTTTATAAAGAAAACTAACAATAGAAAGAATTGATTAACGACATAGATCAGGTTGTTGATGATGATCGAGATGACACAGATTGGGTTGTTGCAGGTTGTTGATGACGATCGGGATGACACGGATTGGGTTGTTGCAGGTTGCTGATGGCCAGATATTGAGGAAGGGGAGGAAGGTTCACATCACGCGGCGAAGGCGATCGGTCGGTCGGTCAGGTGAAGAGGCGACGATGACGGTCGGGCGCACGGTGAAGGCGATCGATCAGGCGACGAGGCAAGACGATCAGTCGGGCGTGCGGTGATAGGAACTCATAGATTTAGAAGATAAATTAAACTAGGAAATAAATTATTTATTCATTCATACCATCATCATATTACATAGGCTTTTTTATAAAGAAAACTAACAATAGAAAGAATTGATTAACGACACATATCGGGTTGTTGATGATGATCGGGATGACACGGATTGGGTTGTTGTAGGTTGTTGATGGCCGGATATTGAGGAAGGAGAGGAAGGTTCGCATCAAGGCCCGGCCCGTAGAGAAACGACTTGTCCTCAAGTCACCAATGTAGGAAAATGGCTGATGATATCGTCATAGTCCTCCCAAGTAGAGTCTTCAAGTGGTTTGCCCTCCCATTGAATAAGAACCTTGGTAATGGCCTTATTATGATGCTTAAAAATATCACGATCCAGAATCTTAACGGGCGGTATGTTGGGCATCGAATCCTCTCGTATAGAAAGACGAATCTGTGTAACTTCAGAATGATCACCAACCTTCCGATTAAGTAGAGAAACATGAAAGGTTGGATGAATTTTGGACCTTGAGGGCAAGTCCAATTTGTAGGCCACATATCCAATCCGAGCTAAAACCTGAAAATGCCCATAATATTTGGGGCTTAGCTTGTGTGCACCATGAACTTCTACATACTGTTGGCGTTATGGTTGTAGCTTCAAAAATACCCAATCACCAACATCAAATGAGCTTGGGCCTGCCTCATAGCCATTGACCGGCAATAGGTAGAAATAACAAAGAAATTATTGCCCTTGCAGAGAAATATGGATGTCATTGCAACGACCTGTACTTCTTAATTGTTTAGATGATAGGAACTCACAGATCTAGATAATAAATTAAAGTAGGAAATAAATTATTTATTCATTCATACCATCATCACATTACATAGGCTTTTTTATAAAGAAAACTAACATTAGAAAGAATTGATTAACGACACAGATCGGGTTGTTGATAACGATCATAATGACACAGACTGGGTTGTTGTAGGTTGTTGATGACGATCGGGGTTGTTGCAGGTTGTTGATGATGATCGGGATGACACGGATTGGGTTGTTGCATGTTGTTGATGCTCGGATATTGAGGAAGGGGAGGAAGGTTCGCATCACGCGGCGAAGGCGATCGGTCGGGCGGTGGCGTCGATCGGTCGGGGCAGGTGAGTGGCGGTCGGTCGGGCGACGCCATAGACCGAAGAAGAGGCGGTTGGGCGCCAGAGGTCCAGGCGCCCGGCCCAGGCATTCTCTTGACTGACCGATCGGTCGGTCGGGTGCCGGTGGTCGATCGGGTGACGTCGGTCGGCCGGGCATCAACGGTTGATCGGGTGACGTCGGTCGGTCGGGCGTCGACGATCGATCGGGTGACGTCAGTCGGTCGGGTTAAGTGGCGATTGTTAACATTTTTGTTTGTTGTGTTTTAAAAACCTTTGCAACGGTATAGTCGTTGCACACATTCAAACTATTATGCAACGGCTATAATGTTCACATTCAAACCCAATTATGGCCTGGATTTTAAAGCCCATTAAAACAAAAATAATGGGCAACCAACACACCCCTTGGTGGGCTATAAAATGGGCTTAAAACTCATGGCTTTAGACACACTTTTTCAGCATCTTTTGCTCTCGAATCACTTCTCCAAAAATCTCCCTTTCCAATTTTTTCTTTAAGTTTTTTGCTGGGTTCCTGAAGGCGATTGTGCAGTGTTCGTGTGACTTCTCCGAGGCGTGCCAACGAGAAGGAAAGGTGGCCATCCGGGTGGTTCGTCGTATCTCTAGTCTTCCTTGCCACGATACCCGCACGTGAGGGGCAATTGGATATTTAAGACATCGCCAAGGCATGCTTCGACCCCAGGCCATCCTCTTAACTCTTCTTTTTCCTAAATTGCTAGAATCTTAATAGTACTATTTATTTATGTATTGATTTAGTTGTAGTATTATCATATCCATACTCTGCTACAAAATTCTCATATTGGATCCTTCCCTAGGATTCATTAACAATTTCATTACATATTTTCATCTTTTTATTTGGCAAAAGTTATATTCGAAACCTAAACTTATCATCCACAATGTATTTGAGAAAACCCACATTTGCAATATCCGTTTAGCAAGCAAGATATTTCCAACAGCGATGGCTACGGTCGATCGTCCCTTCAAGATCGGAGGTCGAGGGGGGGGAGGAGCTCTCCTCTGCTTCGTGGTCGCCGAAAAAGAAAAAGAGAACATTGCAAAAACCCCAACTGCATTGTTCCGAGAGTTGAGGGAGTACAAGTTAACAAACCATGCAAAGGTAGTAGCCCATGTGAACGTCTCGTGCATTAACCACGAGTGCACTCAATATGGTCGTTTGATTTGGATGACTTTCGATCAAACACCATTCAACCAACTTATGGATGAAACGTCATCCAATTAATTCAACAAGAACTCTTTGTTTAAATGGGGGTGATGGATCCACTTGAGTGAACGACACTTCAATTGGACTGAATACTAGATTGGGTCCGAGTGGGATTTACTCTCTCTAATCGGAGGGGTCCCCTGTATCGAAGTTGGGTCATGCTGCGAATGCGAATCCAGTACGTTAATGTTAAGAACATGGCCCGTGAGCTTACACCAGGATCGAGTGCGTGGACAAGCAAGGGCCGACCCCCGATCAAGGGCCGATCGACCAATCACTTGCTAACAGGTAATGACAGCTTAACCTTGTAGAAATTGCATTGAATTTTGGCCAAACGATTGAGATGATCGGTCATCACCAGAAGCTCGGTTGCCGAGGTGGCGAAACTTGCCTCGGACTTTATTTTTGAATACCGAGGCTATCTCCTTGGGCTGAGACGTCATTGACGTCTCGGGATTTAGCAGGTGCCGAGGCGGCGAAGCCTGCCTCGGACTTTGTCTTTGAATGCCGATGCTGTCTCCTCGGGTCAAGACAGCGTCGACGTCTTAGGCTTTGGCGGGTGCCGGGGCGACGAAGCCTGTCTCGGACTTTGTCTTCGAATGCCGAGGCGGTCTCCTCGGGCCGAGACGATATCGACGTCTTGGCCTTTGGAAGGTGCCGAGGCAGCGAAGCCTGCCTCAGACTTTGTCTTTGAATGCGGAGGATAGGGCCTCGAACTAGTTGATTGAAGTGGGTTAGAATTCGAAGTACTCAGCGTAGTGTCTTTCAATGCTTATTGATCGTGGGGAGACTCTGTGCGATCAAACTAATTTGGTCTTCGGTTGGTCGAGGCAAGGTTCTTACGGACCCAACCGGTTGCGGGGTACGAAACAGGTGCCTTTAGACACTGGTTGATCGTGGGGATACCCTGTGAAATCAAACCAACAAAGGGTCATGGAGCTCGTACCTTTGCGTTTGCTAGCTGATCGTGGGGAGGCCATATGTGATTGAACTAATCTTGTCATCAATTGGTCGAGGTAAGACTTTACCAACCCAACCGGTTGCGGGGTACGAAGCAGGTGCCTTTAGACGCTGGTTGATCGTGAGGAGATCTAGACCCTGTGCAATCAAACCAGCGAAGGGTCACGAAGCTCGTACTTTTGCGTTTGCTAGCTGATCGTGGGGAGGCCCTATGCGATCAAACTAGTCTTGTCTTCGGTTGGTCGAGGCAAGACTCTTACCGACCCAACCGATTGCATGGTACGAAGCAGGTGCCTTTCGATGCTGGTTGATCGTGGGGAGACCCTGTGCGATCAAACCAGCGAAGGGTCATAAAGCTCGTACCTTTGCGTTTGCTAGCTGATCGTGGGGAGGCCCTGTGCGATCGAACTAGTCTTGTCTTCGGTTGGTCGCGGCAAGGCTCTTATTGACCCAACCAGTTGCGGGGTACAAAATAGGTGCCTTTAGACGCTGGTTGATTGTGGGGAGACCCTATGCGATCAAACCAGCGAAGGATCACAGAGCTCGTATCTTTGCGTTTGCTAGCTGATCGTGGGGAGGCCCCATGCGATTGAACTAGTTTTGTCTTTGATTAGTCGAGGCAAGGCTCTTACCGACCCAACCAGCTGTGGGTACGAAGTAGGTTCCTTTGGCACTGGTTGATTGTGGAGAGACCTTGTGCGATCAAACCAGCGAAGGGTCATGGAGCTCGTACCTTTGCATTTGCTAGCTGATCATGGGGAGACCCTTTGCGATCAAACCAGTGAAGGGTCATGGAGCTTGCACTTTTGCGTTTGTTAGCTGATCGTAGGGAGACCCTATGCGATCAAACTAGTCTTGTCTTCAGTTGGTCGAGACAAGGCTATTACCGACCCAACCGATTGCGGGATACGAAGCAGGTCCCTTTATATGCTAGTTGATCATGGGGAGACCCTGTGCGATCAAACCAGCGAAGGGTCACGGAGCTCGTACCTTTGTATTTGCTAGCTGATCGTGGGGAGATCCTGTGTGATCGAACTAGTCTTGTCTTCGCGCTCGACAGTGGCGAAGCACTGGTTGATCAAGTTTTTGAGAAGGACTTACATACGGAAGGCGATTAGTTGTTATCTATATAACAAGGGACGTCGATTTTGCACTGACTAGACAAAACAGAACAAAAAAACTGACTAGGACAAGCTGACTGGACAAAAATAAACCAAATAGATCTAACCATTCGTTCAAAAATCAACACACGATTTTTCATTGGTTTCAAATTCCAACCAATTTAAACTGCACTAAACCCCTAAAATCCCGGCCCATTGAAACTGCACTAAACCTGATCGTTCATCGCGTGATCATTGTTCGCATCAACGGCTATAAACCCGCATGCTGAAATTTCGACCGCCCCAAACCATCGGGGCCATCTCGAGGAATTCGTTCAAACATAGACATTTGTGATAGATCGATTATAGGGGGAGGAGGAGTTGGTCACGCCGAAGGCGCCCGCTTCGTGCCAATCGACACGAGCGAGAAAATGGGTGTCCCTATGAATGCCAGTGTTGTCATCGAAAGTGTTTTGCTGCCAAAGGCGTTCAGGTGTGTTGCCACCGAAGGCAGCCCGCTGTAGTACGACAGGTGTGTTACCGCCAAAGGCGGTCCGCTGCTGTGTCGAATGGCACGGGCATGCACTAAATTTATTGATAACTTAGAAGATGTTACATCATGGATTTTAGATGAATGATATTCTGAGTTGTTGACAATCCGTGGCGTTCTACTCTGGTCGATCGACGGGATACTTCCCTTTTAGCTAACGCTGTCGTTTGCCAGAACCATGGATTCTGTTAGATTCTTTCCCCTCGATTACAAAGAAAAGTCCTGAAAGGATCCCTGCCCTCCTTTGAATTCCTAGAGATATCCTGTTGGAATTGGGTTCCGCTAATCAGAGTCGCAGTGGAAGCAAAAGAAAGATCCGAAGATCATACGGTGTATGTTTCATTACAATTCGTGATACAAAACAATCTACATGCAAATCTATGATCTTAGCATATGTGCGGACACCCTAGAGGCATACTACGATCTACGGAAGATATGCATGCATCTACTTAGGTGTTTAGATTCATCATACCTTATGGATCTATGATCCGGAGATTACGGAATGATGAAGAACCGTACTTGAATCGCAAGGGAAACTGTCGAATAGTACCTTGTCCTTTGCGAATTGAAGAATCCTCAAAATCCCGTCTCTGAGTGCAGGGATTTCGAGCCGATGGAAGAATCCGTTGCGAAGACGATGGCGAGCATCGAGATTTTCTCCTCCTCTTTCTCCTTTCTTCCTTCTCCTTCCTTATTCTTCCTTCTCCCTTCTTCTTCCTCTCTTTTCCTTGGCCGAAACCACAAAGGAGGAGGACTAGGGGTCAGATTTTTAGAGGGGAGGGAGTAGAACCATAGGGCCGGCCCTCCCTCTCCCTATTTCTTATACAGAGCTGGTCTCCCATGGCTCCAAGGAGCCTAGGGCCGGCCTTTAGGTGGATAGGGATGAGAGGGGATCGGATTTAGGTCTTCCGGGTGTCTATCGTGAAGTCCGGATGAAAACGCCCTTCACGAAAAGCGGAAAACTGAAAGTGAGACTGAGTGAGGTGCGCTACTCGGAATCAAGTTCCGTCAGCGCCTGTGAGCTCCTGGAATTATTCCACTCAATCTAAGATCCATATTCTATATGTTCTGAGCCATATTTCAGTATTTACCAAAATACCCCTATGACCCGTAACACATGTGAATTAGGTTCTTTGGCTCCGGGCTTGCGCTCCATCGCGCTGCTTCGCATCCAATGTATCCAACTAGGTCGGGGAACAATTCCTATACGCAACGACAGGGTGGAACCTTCAGGGTTCGGGATCTCTAGCTCCAACCGGATCCCTGATTAACTGTTCCGGTGACACACCGAAAGTTTCGTTAATCAGCCCTAATCTGATTAACCCGCGTAGCCACCCAGAGTGCGACGCGAGTTGAACTCGAGTGATCCTAAACTTATGTTACACCCTCGTAACCCTGTTCTCTACTATACTCCGATAATCCTTAGTCCTTCCTATTACTGGTGCCATGATACGACTCGGGCGGTGGGGAGCACCGTCAGATCCCGATCGATCATCTGACAAGGGTTTGATAACTTGTCATCTATAACACCACACACATTTCGGTGCTTTACCTAGCATCCGGAACATCATCAGTCATACTGACAACCACCAGGCCTGGGTTAACTGTGTGGACAGATTGACTCATCAAAACGCACCCATCCAACACTGGACGTCGGATAACCTGTAGGGATTACATGTCACTTAAGCGCCAGCCGGGTAACCCAACGTACCATGGTATTGGACTATGGAAGGTCCGTACACGTTAGCACATCAAAGCACCACACAACTAGTTGGCCCAGTGAGCATGGTCCCTCAGGGTTAAGGACAGATTATTTATAGTAGTAAGACGGTTTCTGCACCAGTGTCTGAATCACTGAACTGTGCACCGTCTTGGTTCCTGTTCAACATGATCATCGTGCTTGTTCAGGTGAATGGGAATCCCACGTTCCCGTGGTGGAGACTTCACCACTTCCTCTACCTGCCAACAGCTTGTTCTTGGTGAAGCGACCGGCATCACCTAAGCTGTGAACTAGTTCTAGGTCTACACAGAACTGGTCCACTGGGTCTCCCAAGCATGGATCCTCCATATGCCTCAATGGCCTACTGTGTTCCCTAGGGTCCTTTTATTATATGGGTATTATCATACACCATAGTAGTATTCTAATTAAAGCAATAACCAAAGTCATCTTTATTAATGTTAATACAGAAAATCCACGCTAAGGACATACGCGCTACAACAATCTCCCACTTGGCCTAGCGAGGAAAAATAGTCTTAACTCCCATGGCATCCATGTGCTTCTCAAAAGCCTTGGTCGGTAACGCCTTTGTGAAAGGGTCCGCCATGTTATCTGCAGATGCCACCTGAGTCACTGCAACCTCCCCTCGCTTCTGCAAGTCCCGGATAATGTAGTATTTCCGCTCGATATGCTTGCTCTTTTGGTGATATCTTGGCTCCTTGGATTGTGCTACCGCTCCACTATTGTCGTAGTAAAGGACAATTGGATCTTGAGCTCCCGGTACGCATCCTAAGTCCGTGAGGAACTTCTTGAGCCACACCGCCTCCTTAGCTGCTTCGCACGCCGCAACATACTCAGCCTCTGTCGTCGAATCCGCGATGCATCCCTGCTTCACGCTCCTCCAACTGACAGCTCCTCCTCCTAATGAAAACACAAACCCTGACGTCGATCTCCTGGATTCCGGATCTGACACAAAGTCAGAATCCGTATATCGAATCGGCATCAGTTCTTGTGAAGAGTAGACTAACTCGTAATCTCTCGTCCTACGGAGATACTTGAGTATACTTTTCACAGCAGTCTAGTGCCATGGACCCGGGTTTGACTGATACCTGCCCATCATGCCTACTGCATAGCATATATCTGGTCTTGTGCACTGCATGGCATACATCAGACTCCTTACTGCCGAAGCATAAGGTATCTTCTGCATCTCTGCCCTCTCCTCAGGAGTCTTAGGACCCTGATCCTTGGACAACTTCATTCCATGTCTGAATGGAACCGGTCCCTTCTTGGAGTTGTGCATACTGAATCTGACCAAGATAGTATCTATGTAGGCTGACTGTGATATCGAGAGAATCTTGTTCTGGCGATCTCGAGTTACCTTGATCCCCAGAACATAACTCGCTTCACCTAGGTCTTTCATGTCAAATTGAGAGGATAACCACACCTTCACTGTAGATAATGTTCCAACATCGTTTCCGATGAGCAGCATATCGTCCACGTAAAGCACTAGAAAAACTACTGCAGTCTTATCGCTCCTTTTATAAACACATGGTTCATCCACGTTCTGTTCAAATCCATAAGACTGGATAGCCTGATCAAAACGCATGTCCCAACTTCTGGATGCTTGCTTCAGTCCATAAATGGACCTTTGCAACTTGCACACCAGACCTTCCTGACCTTTTGCGACAAAGCCTGGAGGCTGAGACATGTAGATGTCTTCTTCTAAATCCCCGTTGAGGAATGCGGTCTTGACGTCCATTTGCCAGATCTCCCAATCATAATAGGCTGCAATGGACAAGAGGATCCGGATAGACTTAAGCATAGCCACTGGCAAAAAAGTTTCATCATAGTCGATCCCTTCTCGCTGAGTATAACCCTTAGCGACTAGTCTAGCTTTGTAAGTCTCAACGGTACCATCCGGGCCTCTTTTCCTTTTGTACACCCACTTACACCCAATAGGTTTAATGTTGTGAGGTGGTGTTACAAGTGTCTGTGGGTGCAAATTTTGGCATAAATCTACCACGGGACCCACCGGCCCTGCCTGGTGGGCCCACGAGGACTACAGCGGGACCCACCGGCCCTGCCTGGTGGGCCCACGAGGACTACAGCGGGACCCACCGGCCCTGCCTGGTGGGCCCACGAGGACTACAGCGGGACCCACCGGCCCTGCCTGGTGGGCCCACGAGGACTACAGCGGGACCCACCGGCCCTGCCTGGTGGGCCCACGAGGACTACAGCGGGACCCACCGGCCCTGCCTGGTGGGCCCATGAGGACTACAGCGGGACCCACCAGCCCTGCCTGGTGGACCCCCGAAGACAACCGCAGGGCCCGCAACTTTACCTGGAGAATCCCCAGATACTACAGCGGAAACCGCCATTCGCCACCCGGAATGCCTATAAATAGCAGAGCCTTCGAATGTAAAAAGGATCCCAATCCAAAAATCTGATTTCCACTCTGAGATCTGACTTTCAGAACCAGAGCTCTGGAATTTCAAACTTCCGATCTACCATCTCCCTTTGATCTTCTTTCAGAAAGATCAGTGTTTACAGTGATACTCGGCCTGTCGAGATCACTTCAACATAAGTGTTAGTGAATTCGGGTTGCACCCTATAGCACGGAGACGTAGGCTTCGGCTGAACTCCGAGATCACTTCTCGTGTCAAACTCTCTCTCTGATTGCATCTCTCTGTTTACAAATCAAAAGCTTCAACTTCGATCAACAGATCGACCAAGGATCTTCGACGTCAACACGAACATTCAATTGACTGGTGCTGCGAGAGTCTTCGGGTCGGCACGAAGATTTTCCCCCACAGTTTGGCGCCGTCTGTGGGATCCGAGCGAGAAGCTGTGTTCTCTCTTTACTTCAACTACCAGATCAATAGCCAAACTTCCTCGCCCCCTCGGTTAATCAGACAACTGATCGGACGTTGGCAATCTCGTTGTACCCTTCACACTCTGAATGGCGAGAACCAAACACCAGGGCCAACCAGAAGGAAGTAACACTCAACATCAACCTCGTCCTGAGACTCGTTCAATGAGTCAAAGGCTCAACTTCGGGCAGCCCCTTGCTGTTCCCGAGATGGGGGTTCATTCAGGAAGCGGGAGATCGGTCGATCGACCGATCGCCCCTCATCCTCATCAATCAATTGGGCAGACTGTCCCTGCTCCTGCTGAAGATCCTCCATCGACTTACCAGATCTCTGCAATCGATTTCCAACTACTCCAATTGGCGAAGCAAAACGCCACCCTCACTGCTGAGAGGGATGCTCTGAAGAAGGCAGCTTCCGAAGCTGGAATTGCTATTCCGATCCCCTCCGCAAGTGAGAGGGTTGATCCTCCTCGACATTCAATTTACTCCGAACAACGGAGGTCAATGGGCACTGATGCTCTC
Organism: Chamaelirium japonicum; assembly: GCA_947650365.1. Lineage (NCBI taxonomy): Eukaryota > Viridiplantae > Streptophyta > Magnoliopsida > Liliales > Melanthiaceae > Chamaelirium > Chamaelirium japonicum. The sequence continues at coordinate 57,519,884 of OX393557.1, forward strand.
GAGAGAATTCGACGCGACCCAACTCCCTCTGCTGCTCCTTGGAAGCAGAGTGTTTGGGATCGTCTTGAAGACGAGTCCTCCCAATCTTCATCTGGTCGTAACTGCGACAAAAGAGCACCATCGAAGCTCAACCTGCCAAGGAAGCACCAAATGAAAGGCGCTCCTTCAAAGAGTAGAGTCTCCCCTTCCATTCCACTCCAACGTGGACTTGGATCGGACCTTCGACATCGACTTCGCCCGGCAAACACTTCAATACCAGAGCAAGACCTTGCGATCTTGCCTCTTGACCCACCTCTAGGTCGAGGACATGGTCGTAGGGATGGGTATTCCTCTGCCGGACCTCTACATCGAAGTCTCTTCGATACCACCTTTCCAAGAGGATGGAGAACTCCTATCCTCCCCAAATTCAACTGTATCAGAGGAGATCCAAGCCTCCATATACTTGCCTTCAAGCAAGCTCTAACGCCACACGAAGAGGAAAACAACGTGCTCTGCCGCACCTTCGCAGGAAGTCTCGACGAGCCTTCACTCGACTGGTATCACAACCTCCGAGCTGGATCCATTACCCAGTTCGGTGTTTTGGCTAACCTCTTTGTGCAGCATTACCAGCTCAACCTGAAACCCGAGAAGAAGCTCGACTCTCTATATCGACTAAGGATGGGCGCAGATGAGACTCTCCGCAGCTTCACGAGGAGATTTCGCAACGAGCATGCTGCTCTCTCTGGAAGGCATCTGGATGATGAAGCCATCATGTTGGCTTTCCAGAACGCTCTCCGCTTCGATCTACACATCTACAACGACTTCATCCGCAATCCCCCTCCTTCTCTGGGAGCTATGTTCGATCGAATTCAGAAGGAGATTGAGGTGGAAGACGATCAAGTCGCTCGAAAAGGGCGAGAAATTAAGAGAAGGCCTGCTGAAAGAGAAGCACCTAAATATGCTGCAAAGGCTCACAACACTGAAGCAGCAGCCCCTCCGGCCAACAAAAGATCAAAGAATGATGGGCGTCGATCTCCAACGAAGACCACTTTCACCGAGTGGAACATGCCAGTCGAGCAGATACTCGACCGCATTCAACACGAAGAGTTCGTTCGGAGGCCTAATCCTCTTCAGCCGAATTCCAAATTCACAGCAGACAAAACAGTCTACTGTGAATTCCATCGAAGTCACGGACATTCCACCGATCGGTGTTTTCGGCTGAAATTCCATCTTGAAGACTTACTACGAGAAGGCCACCTTCAAGAATTCGTCAACAATGGGCACGATCAACGTCGAACCTCTGCCAAGGGGAAAGAAGTGTGTTGGATACATCAAATCTCTTCCAACCGGCAACCAATTTCTGTGAATGCCAATGTCTTTGGCATTCATGGAACCTTGCACAATCAAGCTTTGACCGGGAAGGAAATCGATCGGCAGGTTCGACGCATCTTCCATGTTCGATCTACTGCAAACAAAGAAGATACCTGGATCGAGAAGCCCATCGAAGGTCTGTCTTGGCCATCCATAGTCTTCAACGACACCGATCTTCAAGGAGTCCATACTCCACATCGAGACCCTCTGGTCTTGAAACTCATTATCGACGGCAGCACTGTCAACCGGATCCTCATCGACACCGGAAGCTCCATCGACATTATGTTCTCAGACTGTTTCAAACGTCTGGGACATAAATATCAAAGCCTCGACGTCGTCCCGACTGTGATCACCGGCTTCAATGGTGAACAAAGCATCACAGTGGGCGAATCCAGATTTACTATCGACCTCAGCCGAGAGACTCGAGTCTCGGTGAGGTTTGCAATCGTCGAAGGAATGTCTAGCTACAACGCCATTCTTGGGCGACCATTCCTCCATCAGATCAATGCCATCTCCTCCTCTTACCATCAACTACTCAAATTTGCAACTGGAGAAGGCATCGTCTGCATTCGAGGCGATCAGCAAGCTGGAAGATCTTGTGAAGCTGCTGCTGCTAAAACAGATCGAAAGATCAATATTGCTCCTCCAAAGCGGCCACGAGATGAAGCTGGTCCCTCTTCTAAATAGCAATCAAAGGAGATTCCGCTGACCGAACCTTCGCCAATCGAATGGGAAGCATCACCTTCAATTGAAGAAATCATCCCAATCAATATTGGCAGCGGAGATCTCTCTCAACAAACATTTATTGGTACCGGTCTTAGCAACGCAGAAGCGCAAGACATGGTATCCTTCCTCCAGTCCAATATCGACGTCTTCGCATGATGCTTCGAAGACATGCCTGGGATCAATCCAGATGACGCTTGTCACCGACTTGCGATCAAAGAAGAGGTGAAGCCCGTCAAGCAAAAGCCTCGCACCATTCGACCAGAGCTGCAAGTTGCTGTTCAAGAAGAAATTACCAAGCTACTCGCAGTCGGATTCATCCGAGAAATAGAGTATCCAACTTGGATCTCTAATATAGTGGCTGTTCCAAAGAAGAATGGGAAAGTCAGAGTCTGCATCGACTTTACCAATCTCAACAAGGCTTGCCCCAAAGATCCTTTTCCCATGCCAAGGATAGATAGACTCGTCGACGCCACTGCTGGCCACGAGCTGCTGTCTTTCATGGATGGGTATTCTGGGTACAATCAAATTCCTCTTCACGCCGATGATCAAGAGAAAACGTGTTTTGTGACTAGCCGAGGTCTCTACTGCTACAATGTCATGCCATTTGGCCTCAAAAATGCTGGTTCCACCTATCAAAGGTTAGTCACCAAAATGTTCGAAGGTCAGATCGGTCGCAACGTCGAAGTCTATGTCGATGATCTCCTCACCAAGAGTTCCGTTCGGAGCAAACATCTATCTGATCTGGCTGAAACCTTCCAAGTCCTTCGAAAGTATCGAATGAAGCTCAATCCAGCCAAGTGCGCCTTCGGAGTTCAATCTGGCAAATTCCTGGGTCATCTTGTGACCAGGAGAGGTATTGAAGCCAATCCCGATCAAATTCGAGCCATCATCGATATGCCTTCACCTACAAATCGAAAAGAAGTTCAACGTCTCACTGGAAGGTTAGCAGCACTCAATCGATTCATCTCAAAGTCCTCAGACAAGTGCAAGCCACTCTTCGACAAACTACGAAAGGCGGATACCTCCGGCTGGAGTCCAACCTGTGAAGAAGCATTTCAAAGCATCAAGAAATATCTGGTGCAAGCTCCTATCCTGACTGCTCCACTTCCAAAAGAAGACTTGTGGCTCTACCTTGCCGTGACCGATCAAGCAATCAGCGCGGTCTTAGTCAGTAGAAGAGAAGGCATCGAACATCCAGTCTACTACATCAGCCACACTCTTCTTCCGGCTGAGACTCGCTACTCAAAAACTGAGAAGGTCATCTTGGCCTTGCTCACTGCTTCGCGTCGTCTTCAACCGTACTTCGTCTCCCACCAGATTACTGTCATTTCAGAACACTCACTCAAAGATATCATTGACAAAGCTGGTCGAGCTGGTCGAATGACCAAATGGGTGATCGAAATGAGCTCCCTGGGGATTCAGTTCGAATCTCGTACTTCTATCAAAGGTCAAGCAATTGCTGATTTTCTAGCTGACTTTCCAGTTGAAGACCCCATCATTTGGGAAGAGGATGTCGACATGCGCTTGGAAGATGAGGATACTCCTCCGATCAATCCTGCAACAAAAATTGATCCAAGTCTTGAAGTTATTTCTGCAACTCCTCCATGGAAGCTTTATACTGATGGAGCATCAAGTTCGATCGGTTCGGGAACTGGGATAGTCTTAATATCCCCCGAACTCGATCATCTCCAGAAGGCCACTCTCCTTGGGTTTAATGCCACCAACAACGAAGCTGAATATGAAGCACTCATTTCCGGACTCGAAATGGCAGAATCTCTGGGGGTAGATCGGATCATCATATACAGCGACTCCCAACTGATCATAAGGCAAATCAATGGAGAGTACACAGCTCGAGAAGAAAGAATGCAACTCTACTTGGCCTTAGTACGACGTCTTCAACAACGTTTTACTAGCGCTGAATTCATTCAAATCCCCAGAGCAGAGAACCGAGAAGCAGATGCCTTAGCTAATGCTGCCTCAGTTCTTGGAGACTCACTCGGAGGAAGGCAAATACAGATCGATTATCAAGAAGTGCCCAAGACCATCCCCGATCAACAGATTCTTACTACTACAAAAGGATCTGGGGGTGGAGATCAGCTTGAAGATTGGAGACGACCAATTCTTGACTTCTTCAAACATGGCAAAATGCCAGAAGATCCAAATCAAGCCCGAAGGCTCCAAAGGAAGCTCCCTTGCTACACTTTACAAGGTGAAGATTTATATTTCAAATCTCACAGCGGGATGTTACTCAAGTGCCTTGGTCCTGAACAAGCACAGGCAATCCTGATTGATATCCACTCCGGAGCATGTGGAAATCATTCGGGAGGAAGATCCCTTGAAGCCAAGACGAAGCTACAAGGGTACTACTGGCCAACAATGGCAAGGGATGCTCAACAAGTCGTTCAAAGGTGCGAGCCTTGTCAACGGCACGCTCGAGCTATTCATCTCCCTGCAGATGAACTCCATCAATTATCAAGTCCCTGGCCCTTCCATCAATGGGGGTTAGACTTCTTGGGTCCTTTCCCTCCAACTCCAAGCAAGAAGAAGTATCTACTGCTGGCCACAGATTACTTCACCAAATGGGTTGAAGCTGTGCCCCTCTTTCGAGAGACTGACGATGAAGTGATCAAATTCATTCGGCACAACATCTTCTCAAGATTTGGCACACCTCAAGTTCTTGTTGCTGACAATGGAGTTCAATTTGACTCAGACAAATTCCAAGAGTTCTGTCTGAACAACGGTATCAAGTTATTCTATTCAACTCCAAGATATCCTCAATGCAATGGTCAAGCTGAAGCCTCAAACAGATCTATACTTGATATACTCAAGAAGAAACTCAACGACAAGAAAGGATTGTGGGAGCAAGTCCTACCTGAAGTTCTTTGGGGGTATCGCACAACTCCGAGAAGATCAACAGGGTTCTCACCCTTCCGTCTAACATATGGATCAGAAGCAATACTCCCAACGGAAAATATATCTAGTACTTTGAAGACCAAAGCTGTTGAAGAAGGAATCAACGAAGAACTTCGAATCAATGATCTAGACTTCTCTGAAGAACTACGAGATCTAGCATCACTTCGTGTGGCCAAATATCAACAGAAGATCAAAAGAGCCTATGACAAGAAAGTCTACAAGAGACAGTTCCCAGTGGGTAGTTTAGTTCTCAGAGCAGTTTTCTACAATACCAAAGAGCACAGCAGTGGAAAGCTTGCTCCCAACTGGGAAGGTCCATATATCATTGAATCAGTTGGAGGCAAAGGTTCTTACAGACTGATCACACCAGAAGGAGATAGATTGCCTCGAGCTTGGAATTCTAGACACCTCAAGTTGTTCTATCCATAATGTAAATTCTGTGATGAATAAAGCTCTCTTTCAAATGTTCAAGTGTACAAGTATTCTGATTTTCAATCCAAGTTCTGAAGCAGTTTCAAGTTATCCATATTCAAATTACCAGGTCTTTTAACAAGTTTGGGTGTTAGGGTTGCGACCCAACCCCTTACTAGCAAATGTTAAAAACTGACCATTTCCAAGTTACCAGGTCTTAACATGTTTGGGTGTTTGAGTTGCGACTCGACCCCTTACTAACGAATGTTAAACTGACCTTCGAAATTCAATATCCAATTTCAATCAATTCGATATCGTCTAACAGGTTTGGGAGTTTGAGTTGCGACTCGACCCCTTACATTCAAATGTTATTCGAATTCAAATTCAATTTTCAAAGTTACAAGTTTGGGTGATTGAGTAGCGACTCAAACCCTTACATTCAAGTATATGCGTATTCAACTTACGTTCAAATGTATGAATACTCAATCATGTCAAATAGCATTCCAGAACTCAACATTCAAAGACATTCAACTCAAAACAAGTGCAAGTTTCAAATACCAAAAAGATGTCTTCTATTATCATCAAAATATGTCAGATACAAGGAGCTGTTACATTTCAAAAATTTACAAGTACAACAACAAAGAAGAAGAAAAGTCTCAGGGCTTGGCCACACTCTTCGCATGCGACTTCTCCCCTTCAGATCCAGGACGAGCTTTACTCGCCACTGATGCCTTGGAGGATCGGACGCTAGCTACATGAGTCCTGAGCGCTTCTGCTGCCTTCTCTGCTGTTTCCTTGTAAACCTTGCACTCTGACAGCGCATGCTCCAGTGCCTTCTTGGAAGTCTCCTCTCTGGCAGTAAAGGCAGCGTGCTGAGTAGCAAGTTGTTGCTTCAACTCTTGAATCTCGATGGTGCGGCCACAGGACACGTCCTCAACCTTGGAGAGTCGATTCTTCAAGGATTCGAGCTCGTGACTCTGTGCCTCACACCGATCCTTCAGCTCCTTGATCTCCAGCCTTCCCTTGCGAAGTTCCTCAATCTTGGATTTGAGAGAGGCTTTCTTCGAAGTCAGGAGCTCTCTCAGCTCATCTCTCTCCGCGGTCAACTGATTTATTTCAGCTACAGCTTCTTTTGCTCCCGCCCTCAAGGAGAGTTTGGTTGCAACATTCATAAGTGCTGAGTTCTGCAAAAGAACAGAAGAGTTGAATTATTCTGAAGAAAGATACGATTCAAATGATCGATCAAGCAGATGCACCTACCAACAGGTTAATTCTATCAAAAGCTTCATCCAAAGTGGCACTCGGAAGGTTGATGAGTTTTCTGATCGCAGCAGTGGGGCGGTTGATATCAACGTCACCCAAGCTCCTTATTGTTGGAGTCAATCCAGCAGGCGCACCTGCAATCAAAGGGAATCAAAGTGTTAGATTATTTTCGAACTTCAAAGACAAGACATTCAAAGCAAGTTAAGTTCAATTACCTGATGTTTCGACCCTCGGCTCTTTGCCCTTCCGACGATCAGAGCCACTCTTAGGAGTCGATTTCTCCTGAATCGGGGTTGGCGCTGGTTGAGGTTGAGGAGCCCCATCGCCCACTCGACTTCCCCTCTCCAAATTAGCAGGGGGGGAAGCATTCCTGGGAGGTGAGGCTCTCTCTTCTTGCGACCCGCCTGGCTGGATGAGCCCGGCCAGCATGGCCTCCACCTCGTTGAGCAGAGAGTGAGAGGGGGGAGGGGGTTGCTCAACCTCTACACCCCCACTCATTGTCGCTCCCTTAATGCGAAGAGCGTCGGGGGGGATTTGATCAAGAGGCATGGGGTTGCTTCCAACCCCAGCACTCTTCGAAAGTTTAATTTTGAAGCGCATCGGCCTCTTCAATTCTTCAAACTTATAGGTGGGAACCGCCTTGGGGCCATCACCTTCTATGTCAAGCACTTCCTCCATCTGACGGGCTTTAACCTCGTCAATGGGAATAGGGATCGAATCCTCCCCCGTTGCACCACCAGTGGGGGTGGGAGGAATTTCTTCCTCACCACCCCCATTCTCACCATCCCCACTGGAGGGGGTAGAAGACGGATCGTCCTCGCCGTCCCCTTCCTCGTCTTCGTCATCGCCACTGATGTCGTGGCTGACATTCTCTGTCTCTTCTTCTTCTTCATTCTTCTTCTTTTCTTCTTCCTCTTCGTTCTTCTTCCCTTCATCTTCATCTTCCTTAGGCTTGACGAGAGTTTTTCGCTTCTTCTTCACTGGGCCTCTTTGGAGCACCAGTTTCTCATCCATGGTAGGTAACCGGCGCCTCGAAGTGTAGATTTTCTTCTCGGCCCGAACCTTCCGGATGACCTTACCTGACTGAGGGTCCTCCTCGTAGTCAGAGTATAGGACTTCGTTGTCCTCGTACCTGTCCTTTGACCTGTGGAGGAGATTGGCCTTGCCATATCTCACAGGACAGTTAGAAAACTGTTTCCACGACCTGGTTCCACAGGTTAGTTCGAGGAACAAGTTATCTATGGCTCCCGCCCTCTCAGAATTCCAGGCGAAGATGCCTCCAGCGCTGTACATTTTCACCGCCTCGTGCACGCTGTCTCGGGGGGTGTCGGGCACTGACATGGACGTCCAGGCGCCAGATACAGAAATTGGCCAGTCAGTATACAATTTGTCCGAGGGGACTGTATCGGTGAGTGGGCGCAGTGGAGATACTCCTGTCAAATTGTAGAACGGGCTGTCCTTCCTGTAATTCCATCGATAATGGAAGAAGAAGTATCCGAGCTCAATCCTGGCAGGTTCACCTTCCGGGATACTGGAGTAACAGGCCCTCAAGTCCTCTTGAAAATCTGATTCCACCCGACAGAACGCATAGATGATTCGCCAGGCATTCCCTGTGACTTGCCCCGGGCAGAGGCCAGAGGTGTTCAGTAGTCTTGCAGCGAATGGTGGCAGAGGCAGACGTAGGCCGCAGTTCATTTGGCCGATGGTCACGATGGTTCCCATGACCTTCTCGTTGCTGGCAAAACTGGTGAAGACGGTCTTCTTGTCGATGCCGAAAGCCGTCTGGATGCTAGGGAGTGAAGGCTGCGCTCCCTTCCCTTCAGTGAAATAAGAGAGAAGTGCTTGCCACTTCTTTCTCTTCGTATCTGTGAACTCACCGCCAGTATTATACATGTACTCTGTCTCCTCTGTCAGTGGCATAAGCGGACCCAGAACAAAATTCACTTTGGGGATGAATTCTGGCCTTGATGGCGCTGAGGCAAAACCTACCCCTTGGTGCCTCTTGCCCAGTTGGCCAAGTTCAGCGAGAGCAGCCTTTCCTTTGCCACGGCCCCTCGGAGGAGATTGAACCTCGACAATTTCCTTCCCCTTTCTCTTCGAGGGTGCTGTACTGGACTTCTTCGAACTGCCAGATGAAGCCATTTGACCGATCGAACGAGAACAAGAACAAGAGCAGAAATCAGGAGAACAAGGGTCTGGACTTCGAAAAATTTTGGAAGCGTGAGGCAAAATGACAGCCGGTGAAAGCTTTTGTACCCAGGGTAAAACAGGTGCGCAAATCGAGAAGACACGTGTCTTCACCATATCAAATCGCGTGTTTTTGTAGGTACACGTGGCATCCATCCGTAGCAAGCGCAAAACCAGGCGAACAGTCGCGACCAGGCGAAACGTCGGACCTACCGGTCCACATGAACCAACGGTCCAATCAAGCCACCGGTCTGGGTAAACCGGACCGCCGGTTCAAAGCAACCATCAAGCCAACCAAGGATTCAAAACAAGAAGAATCAAGCTCCATCAATGTTCAAAACTCTGCCAAAATATCGAAGAACAAAGCAGCAAACTTTCTCTGAAGGGCAGGTTCGAAACTTTACCTTGACCGGATATTTCTTCACCGATCGGACAAACATGTCCGATCGGCGAAAGTTATCTGATCGGTCAAATTTCTACTGGATCTGGCAAAAAACCAAGGTTTTTTGCCGATCACTCGAACCTTGACCGGATATTTTTCACCGATCGGACAAACATGTCCGATCGGCGAAAGTTATCTGATCGGTCAAATTTCTACTGGATCTGGCAAAAAACCAAGGTTTTTTCCCGATCACTCGAACCTTGACCGGATATTTTTCACCGATCGGACAAACATGTCCGATCGGCGAAAGTTATCTGATCGGTCAAATTTCTACTGGATCTGGCAAAAAACCAAGGTTTTTTGCCGATCACTCGAACCTTGACCGGATATTTTTCACCGATCGGACAAACATGTCCGATCGGCGAAAGTTATCTGATCGGTCAAATTTCTACTGGATCTGGCAAAAAACCAAGGTTTTTTGCCGATCACTCGAACCTTGACCGGATATTTTTTCACCGATCGGACAAACATGTCCGATCGGCGAAAGTTATCTGATCGGTCAAATTTCTACTGGATCTGGCAAAAAACCAAGGTTTTTTGCCGATCACTCGAACCTTGACCGGATATTTTTCACCGATCGGACAAACATGTCCGATCGGCGAAAGTTATCTGATCGGTCAAATTTCTACTGGATCTGGCAAAAAACCAAGGTTTTTTGCCGATCACTCGAACCTTGACCGGATATTTTTCACCGATCGGACAAACATGTCCGATCGGCGAAAGTTATCTGATCGGTCAAATTTCTACTGGATCTGGCAAAAAACCAAGGTTTTTTTGCCGATCACTCGAACCTTGACCAGATATTTTTCACCGATCGGACAAACATGTCCGATCGGCGAAAGTTATCTGATCGGTCAAATTTCTACTGGATCTGGCAAAAAACCAAGGTTTTTTGCCGATCACTTGAACCTTGACCGGATATTTTTCACCGATCGGACAAACATGTCCGATCGGCGAAAGTTATCTGATCGGTCAAATTTCTACTGGATCTGGCAAAAAACCAAGGTTTTTTTGCCGATCACTCGAACCTTGACCGGATATTTTTTCACCGATCGGACAAACATGTCCGATCGGCGAAAGTTATCTGATCGGTCAAATTTCTACTGGATCTGGAAAAAAACCAAGGTTTTTTGCCGATCACTCGAACCTTGACCGGATATTTTTCACCGATCGGACAAACATGTCCGATCGGCGAAAGTTATCTGATCGGTCAAATTTCTACTGGATCTGGCAAAAAACCAAGGTTTTTTGCCGATCACTCGAACCTCGACCGGATATTTTTCACCGATCGGACAAACATGTCCGATCGGCGAAAGTTATCTGATCGGTCAAATTTCTACTGGATCTGGCAAAAAACCAAGATTTTTTTGCCGATCACTCGAACCTTGACCGGATATTTTTCACCGATCGGACAAACATGTCCGATCGGCGAAAGTTATCTGATCGGTCAAATTTCTACTGGATCTGGCAAAAAACCAAGGTTTTTTGCCGATCACTTGAACCTTGACCGGATATTTTTCACCGATCGGACAAACATGTCCGATCGGCGAAAGTTATCTGATCGGTCAAATTTCTACTGGATCTGGCAAAAAACCAAGATTTTTTTGCCGATCACTCGAACCTTGACCGGATATTTTTTCACCGATCGGACAAACATGTCCGATCGGCGAAAGTTATCTGATCGGTCAAATTTCTACTGGATCTGGCAAAAAACCAAGGTTTTTTACCGATCACTCGAACCTTGACCGGATATTTTTCACCGATCGGACAAACATGTCTGATCGGCGAAAGTTATCTGATCGGTCAAATTTCTACTGGATCTGGCAAAAAACCAAGGTTTTTTGCCGATCACTCGAACCTTGACCGGATATTTTTCACCGATCGGACAAACATGTCCGATCGGCGAAAGTTATCTGATCGGTCAAATTTCTACTGGATCGGTCAAAAAACCCTGTTTTTTGACCGATCACCCGATTCTTGACCGGTTGAATTTTGCCCGATCGGTCAAAATTTGACCGATCGGTCAAAAGTGACCGATCGGTCAAAATTTAACCGATCGACCAAATTTCAGCTGATCGGTCAAAATTACTACTGGATCGGGTTTTTTGACCGATCACCCGATTCTTGACCGGTTGAATTTTGACCGATCGGTCAAAATTTGACCGATCGGTCAAAATTTGACCGATCGGTCAAATTTGACCGATCGGTCCAAATTGACCGATCAGTCACTTTTTTCTCTAACATGCGACAAGTTTCTTCGTGTCCGTTTTTCTAAACAGGAAGTTGCTATTTTTTGCACCAAGTCCAAGCCAGCTAGAATGCACTCTAGCTAACTTGGAGGGGGTAACTGTGGGTGCAAATTTTGGCATAAATCTACCACGGGACCCACCGGCCCTGCCTGGTGGGCCCACGAGGACTACAGCGGGACCCACCGGCCCTGCCTGGTGGGCCCACGAGGACTACAGCGGGACCCACCGGCCCTGCCTGGTGGGCCCACGAGGACTACAGCGGGACCCACCGGCCCTGCCTGGTGGGCCCACGAGGACTACAGCGGGACCCACCGGCCCTGCCTGGTGGGCCCACGAGGACTACAGCGGGACCCACCGGCCCTGCCTGGTGGGCCCACGAGGACTACAGCGGGACCCACCGGCCCTGCCTGGTGGGCCCACGAGGACTACAGCGGGACCCACCAGCCCTGCCTGGTGGACCCCCGAAGACAACCGCAGGGCCCGCAACTTTACCTGGAGAATCCCCAGATACTACAGCGGAAACCGCCATTCGCCACCCGGAATGCCTATAAATAGCAGAGCCTTCGAATGTAAAAAGGATCCCAATCCAAAAATCTGATTTCCACTCTGAGATCTGACTTTCAGAACCAGAGCTCTGGAATTTCAAACTTCCGATCTACCATCTCCCTTTGATCTTCTTTCAGAAAGATCAGTGTTTACAGTGATACTCGGCCTGTCGAGATCACTTCAACATAAGTGTTAGTGAATTCGGGTTGCACCCTATAGCACGGAGACGTAGGCTTCGGCTGAACTCCGAGATCACTTCTCGTGTCAAACTCTCTCTCTGATTGCATCTCTCTGTTTACAAATCAAAAGCTTCAACTTTGATCAACAGATCGACCAAGGATCTTCGACGTCAACACGAACATTCAATTGACTGGTGCTGCGAGAGTCTTCAGGTCGGCACGAAGATTTTCCCCCACAGTGTCCAGACCGAATTTTGAGACATCGATGTCAGTTCTGCCTCCATGGCTTCCTGCCATGCTGCATGGTCAGTGGATACCATCGCTTCGTCTTAGTTCAGAGGATCATTCTCCTGAAACTCTGGATTAACCATAAAGGCTTCTCCAATGTATCTATCAGGAGCACTTGTGGTTCTCCTACTACGATGAACCTGCGGTGGTTCCTTAGGAGTCGATTCTACAGTACCGTTAATCTTAGTGGTATCGGTTCCCACTACGTTTTCTGTCTGTGTACTCCCATCAGTACCAAGCAATTCATCAAGAACTACTTTACTGGTGGGCTTATGGTCTATTAAATAATCCTGCTCCAGGAATACGACGTTCGTCGAGACGACAACCTTTCTATCCTTAGGATCATAAAATAAACCACCATTTGTCCCTTTTGGATACCCAACGAACAGACATACCTTAGTTTTTGACTCCATTTTATCTCGCTTGTCCTTCCGCACATGTGCTGGACAACCCCAAATCCTAAAGTGCTGTAGGCTTGGCTTTCGCTTTAACCACAGCTCCCAAGGAGTTAGGGGTACTGACTTTGATGGAACAAAGTTCAAAATATATGCTGCCGTCTCTAGGGCATATCCCCAAAAACTAGGTGGCAATGTTGCATAACTCATCATAGTCCGAACCATGTCTAACAAAGTTCGGTTTCTCCTCTCAGATACACCGTTTTGTTGTGGTGTCCCTGGTGCAGTCAACTGGGATACGATCCCATGCTCACGCAGGTACCCTATAAATTCATCCGATAGGTATTCGCCTCCTCGATCTGATCGAAGAGACTTGATACTTTTACCCGTCTGCTTTTCTGCTTCAGCTCTGAACTCCTTGAACTTATCAAAGGATTCAGACTTCCGCTGCATTAGGTATATGTATCTAAACCTTGAGTGATCATCCGTGAAGGTGATGAAATACTCGAAGCCCCCTATGGCACAGACACTTATGGGCCCACATACATCAGTGTGTACCAACTCCAATACCTCCTTAGATCTGCTACCTTTGGCTCGGAAAGACCTTTTAGTCATCTTGCCTTCCAGGTAAGACTCATACGTCGGTAGGCTTTCTGAAATATTTGGACTTAAGAGTCCTACCTTAACCAACCTGTGAATCCTGTCTGAGGCTATGTGTCCAAGCCGTAGATGCCAAAGGAGTGTTGGATTATCTGAGGGATTTTTCCTTTTAGATGAATTAATCACACAAGCTTCAGTTATGTTATCCTGCTTATGATTGGAGTTAATTACATAGAGACCATTATGTATCTTTCCCTTACAAACAAAGGAACCATTCAATTTAATTGACATACTAGAAGCATCAAATAAAACTGAAAAACCTTCATTATTCAATAAGAAAATAGAAATTAAATTATATCTCAAGGACGGTACATAAAGTATGTCTCTAAGTAATAAACTTCTTCCATCAAGGAACTGCAAGATGACATCTCCAACTGCTTCAGCCTCTGCCACAGCCTCAGTTCCCATGCTTAGATTATCTCCCCATCATCCAGTTTTCTTGTCTCCTTGAACCCCTGTAAATTATTGCAAGCATGGTTAGTGGAACCAGAATCCACAATCCATGAAACTGGAGAACAACTGGATGATACAAGGGATTCCACTATGTGGATTTGAGATATACCTGTCTCAGCCTTCTTGGGAGCCGCATGGCAGTCGCCCTTCCAGTGCCCCTTCTTGCCGCATCGGAAACATTTTTCTTTGGGCTTCGCCGGACCATTCTGCTTGGGAACCTGCAACTGCACCTGGCCCATCGTCACGGGCTTCTTAGACTTTCTTTTCTGAAACTTGCCCTTGGCTTTCAGAGAAGAATTCCGCTCCACATTTAGGGATTGGGCTCCTGCCTTTATCCCGTCCTCTGCCGCCTGGAGTACCGCTAGGAGCTCTGCGTTAGACATCTCCAACCGGTTAAGGTTGAAGTTGGTAACGAAGCCCTCAAACGCTCCTGACAGAGACGCGAGGAAAATATCGGTCTGGATCTCTACATCTAAGATGACATCGAAGGAACCAAGCTCGTTCACATAGCCAAACAACTTCAGCATAGATCCCGAACTAAAGTCCCCTCTGCCATCTTCGTGGATACCAATTTCTTGATGGTCAGGTAACAAGTTACCCGATTACGACCCTTGAACATTTCCTTCAGGTAGAGCATCATGTCTGAAGCAAAGGCCATGTCTTCGACTTGCTTCTGAAGGACGGTCTGCAAGGATGCCACAATGTAGCACTTGGACATCTCATCAGCATCTAGCCAGTCTTTCCATTTCTTTAACTGGGCCTCAGTTGCACTTGGTCCCGGCATAGTCGGTTGAGGGGTACTTAGGGTAATTGTGTGTTTGTCAACCCTTAGGACGAGCATTAGGTTACGCTTCTAGTCCTCGTAGTTTGGTCTCGTAAGTTTGTTATCATTAAGTATGGAGGCAAGGGGGCCGAGCTTGGTCATGATTTCTGTAAACAATGGTTTAAAGCAATAGTTAGGGTCTACTACAATCTATTTCATGGAATTTAGAAATAGATAAAGTCTACTCCAGCCGCTATGTCTTCACCACCTCAAGTGGAGACATCCAGGAATCTAAATTCCCTGGGCTCGAGTACTGAGACTATCAGCCCTGAATTGGAGACAGTATCTCGGTGAGAGCATGCAACCGCTTCTGCCAATGGGGTTTTTACGACCCAGCCTTCATCAAAATTACCCATGGCAAACTGAAAGACCTCCCAGTCTCCTTTTGGCCAGCTTTATGTGACCCGCGTGCGTAGCAACAGCAGCTTCACACAAGCTTTCGGATGCTTCCCATAAATCTAGGTGGTATCGGCAGGGAGGTTCATAGGCTCCCGCGGTGCAGGATAAAACCGTCGCCCACTGCCACCGGCATCCTCCATGTCCCGAAGGAAACCACTAGACGAACCAGCATAGAAGGAAACACAGCTCTCAACCGGTGGGAATATCAAACTGCGTACCTCCCACCCAGACCCTTAGCCGGTTGATTGTGGAGGCTAGGGGCTCCCTTTTGGAGGGAACCTCTTACACATCCCTTCTTTATGAAGTTTTATGCATATCTAGAAAAGTCACGACCTCCTAGACTTAGACCCTGGTCTACCGTGCTCCCACTAGGATTATAAACCTTCCCACAAAGCATTAGTATCCTCGGAAAATATCATAGTCCCTATCTTGAATATTCAGCTTTTGCCTTTGTTGCAAGGATCACATTACAAAGATTCCAAGGATCCCGATACTTCACTAGTTTGTCCAAAATCCTAAGATCTGGAGCCTAGCCTAAGGTCAACGTGGAAAGGACTCCCACTACGATGACGCCTCGTTCACAATTTGATGCCTGATGTCATAGTAGACCTCATCTCATTACAGATTTCGATGCTGGCCAAATAGGGACATCCGATAACCTCCGCCGGACCTCAACCTAATGGTGGCATAACCAAATCGTGATGAGTTCATACTACCATCAAACGTCATCTAGAAACAGGTATCACACAGTGAAATCCTAACCTAACTTGGTCGCTAGGACCACATGGGGAAAGGGCATCCCACTAGGGTTATCATACTTCTTATGGAGACATTAGTTAATTATCACTAAATAAATCTAACACTGCGTCTATCTCGGTGCACAGTACTTGGCTACCTGAACTACCACGAGGGCGGTTATCACCTTTCCTTTTAGCTAGCTACCGGATTCGCACGTGTTTGAATCATTTAAAGACACCGATGAATCCATAATATTAGTACTAACCCTAAGCCTGATCTAGAGACAAACTCACAAGCAAGATAATCATATTATCATCGGGGTTCTCTAAATACGAAATAAAGAGAAACAACAGAAAAACATCCAAACTGAATCAAGTCCAGGGTCCGACCCCTGAACCTGAATAGCACAGCCAAGATATCCCGCTCTTCCGTTCTACACGATCTCTGACGATGATCCCCTTTATCGCCAACGTGCACGCTTTCGCCGGGTCTTTGCACGCCATGGTACCGCTTGCCCGAACCGTAGATGTAGTATCATCTCCTTCTTCTTGTGACCGAAAAACTAACACGCTCCGAGCAAGTGCTCGTTTGTGTACAATTTCGCTAGAAAGTAAAGAAGACAATCCTAGAAACATGGCCAGGGAACCGAGGATGGTCAACCCCCACCCTCGCCCATCTAGAGCCTTACAATCCATAATAATAATCAATACAAAATTAAATCCGGAGTCTGACCCCCGGATGCATGCAATCACAGATTACTATTCAGCGCGGCACCTGCAAAAAGATGATACATAGCACAATCCATATACATGATCTACGCCGAACCCCGATGAAACATATGCCATCATATATTCACATGATGTTTTCACGAATTCATGCATGAAACATACACCAAACCTGGCTCTGATACCAACTGTTGGAATTGGGTTCCGCTAATCAGAGTCACAGCGGAAGCAAAAGAAAGATCCAAAGATCATACGGTGTATGTTTCATTACAATTCGTGATCCAAAACAATCTACATGTAAATCTATGATCTTAGCATATGTGCGGACACCCTAGAGTCATACTACGATCTACGGAAGACGTGCATGCATCTACTTAGGTGTTTAGATTCATCATACCTTATGGATCTATGATCCGGAGATTACGGAATGATGAAGAACCACACTTGAATCGCAAGGGAAACTGTCGGATAGCACCTTGTCATTTGCGAATTGAAGAATCCTCGAAATCCCGTTGTAGCGCGGGAAAAAGCACGGGTCGTCTTTATTGTGCAAAATCAGATTACAAGTGTGGCCGGGACCCGGGTGGCTCGGGTGTAGCGAGTCCGGGTTGCGGCGAGTTTTGATCAGGGGATTGTGGGAAAGATCTTCTAGAGGATCCCTTTGATCCACGTCTCCACGTGGTGTTCGTGCGAGAGCTCTGAAGGAGTTGCCCAGGACAGGAGTCTTTACAGGGAGAGGGTTTTGGAGAGGCTAAGGAATGTCCACCGTTGCTTTGTCCCTTCCGTGCTTCGCGCTTTCTCAGCTAGGGGGTTTTCGGCTTCGTTCCTCGGTCTTCACGTCTTCCTCGTTCCTTGCTTGACCTCGGTGTCCTTGATCGTCGGTTCGCGGCGTCGATCGAGCTTTTGGCGTTGGATTTGGCTTTGGCTTTTTGGCTTTGGCTCGGCTCCGGCGTGGCTCTGGCTTTTGCTTTGCTTCGGCACTTGCACTTGGACAAAGCTGGGAGAGACTTGCGATGCTTTCGTTCTTCCGGACTTCGCGTCGTATCGGCTAGAACGTGCGGTGCTTTTGCTCGTGGCCGGTGTAGTCGCTTGGCTTTGGCACTCGCGTTGCTTTGGCGCGGGCTTTACTAGGGCTTTGCTTTGGCTTCTTGCGTTGGCTTTAGCTTCAGCATCAACTCGATCTTCTTCTTCGAACGACGTGGGCTACTTCTTCGGTGCTTTGACGGTTTGCGTGTCGACTGGACTTCTCTTCTTCTCCGGGCTTCTTTGGCGTGATCGGAGTCGAAGAATGCTTTCGAAGATAGTGGGTGAAGCACCGATCTCCGTGCGACGGTTGTGGCATCGGCTTTTGTTGATGAAGACGACGAGGGTAGCGACGGTCTCCGTGCGATGGTTGTAGCGTCGGCTTTTGTTGATGAAGACGACGGGGTAGCGATGCTTCAGACGATCTGCTCCAGGCTTTCTTCTTCGTGGATGGCGCAGGCGTTGGTCGAAGACGACGGGGTGATGACGCTTCGCTTCTCTCCTCCGGGCTTTGGAGCTTGATCGGGATCGAGGATTTGTTGGAGCCGACGGGGTAGTGCCGCTCCGAGCTTCTTCTCCAGCCTTTGCTTATGGCGTCTTCGGAGTCGAAGGGTCTTCTTCTCCGGCCTTTGCTTCTGGCGTCTTCGGAGTCGAAGGGTCTTCTTCTCCGAGCTTTCTTCTTCGTGCACGGAGTCGAAGTCTTGATCTTCGTGTGCAAGGGTCTTCACGTTGATGAGGACTTTCAGTAAGCCGATCCCTCGGGACAGGCTTGACTGTGCCTCTTGAAGCCTTGGGTCGGTGAAGAAGCGTCTCCTCTTCTGCAGAGCTCTGGCGTTTCGTCTTCGATCTTCGACGTCTTCTTCATTCCCCCACCCCCTCTATTTATAGGCAAAGGGGTGGGGAGAGAGATATGGGAACTTTTTAATTTTAAATCCCTTTTGTATCTCTCTCATAATTACCCTGGATTTATTCATCCATTGATGAGGGGAATAACGTTTATTTGTTTTCCTTTTCTGGCGAGGCAATTATGGCTGGATTTCGCACACGAAATCGATGGCGATCGGGCGCTTCGTCTTGTGCGTCGGATCGAGGGATCGACGCAGATCCGCGTGTGTGCAGACGTCATACGCAACCTCCCCCCGCGCATGGCGGTATTTCCTTCCTTTTCTTTCTTTTCTTTCCTTTTCTTTTCTTTCCTTTTCTTTTCTTTCTTTTCTTTTCTTTCCTTTTCTTTTCTTTCTTTTCTTTTCTTTCCTTTTCTTTTCCTTCCTTGCAGGGCCGGCCGACCCCCCATGGGGTTCGGGTCCTAGTAGGGCCGGCCCCATGTGGCTCGGGTCCTAGTAGGGGCCGGCCACATGGGGTTCGGACCCTAGTAGGGGCCGGCCCCCCTTGAAGCATGGGGTCCGCTCCTCTTTGCTAGGTGCAAGTCGGGTCCGGGTATGCATTGGTGCGGGCGAGTCAGGTCCGCGTGTCGGGTTGGCATCCGCGTCAGCACACGTAAGTCGGGTTCGGGTCCGACGAAATTCGTGTGTCTACAAATGCCCCCTCAAGGATGAGTGCGACTGTGAGAGTGTGTAGGGTTTGGACACGTAGGAATCGTAGAGCACTTGTCCTTGATTCCTTTTGTGGGCGGGGTTAGGAGTCTATTTAAGGACCCCTACCCCTTTTCATCTGCCTTTGTGCTTCTTCGCGAAGGTTCTGCTGGCTTCTGAAGACCGTCGTCGGAAGTGAGCTGCCTGGGGTTGCACGAGACTTGCTCCGTCTTCCCGGTGTCGCCTTTTTCGTCGGCGGCGATGGTGCGTGATTTTGCGGTCGTTGCGAAGGCGGGCTCGAAACGGCGTTGTGGCGATGACCGCGACGGGGAGGATGTAGGAGCGCGGCTGAGGTAGGGGTCGCCTTCGCCGTCTCTCTCTTCCTCCTTCTTCTTCTTCTTCTTCTTTTTCTTTTCCTTTCTTTTCTTTTCTTTTCGTTTTCTATTTTTTTTTTTTCCTTTTTTTTTTTTCTTTTTCTTCTTCTTCTTCTCCGTCGGTCCTGGGCTGCATGGGCAGCAGCGGCAGCAGCACCGGCGAGGTGCGCGCGCGGGGCTGCGCATGGGCAGCGCGGGGCCGGAGGCAGCGCGGGTGGCGTGGTGCGGCATGCGGATGGAGGCAGCGCTGGCGGCGCGGGGCCGGACGGGTCGGGCTCGGGGGTCGGAGGTCGCGGGGCTGCACGGGGTCGGACGGGTCGGGCTCGGAGGCCGGAGGTCGCGGCGCGGAGGTCGGGGCCCGAACGGGTCGGGGTCGCGGGCCGGCGCCCCCCGAGTTGAACGGTGAAGAAGAAGGAGAAGGAGGGGGGCTGCGGCCCCCCCCCTTCCTTCTTTGCTGTTGGCTTCTAATTGGGACGGGGCTGCGGGGCCCAGGTGGCAACTGCTGCTCTCTCTCTTTTTTTTTTTTATAGCAGCTAGCGACGTGGAGTCGTATAGCGGGGGCCGAGCTGGCAGGTGGCTGTAGCTTTGGCTGGGTGGTGCTGGCGTGATGGGTCGACACGGGTGGTGTCGGCGAAGTCGGGCCGACGTGATTGTGTCGGCGAAGCTGGATCGGCGCGGGTGGAGTGTGGGCCCGCGGGGGCGTATTGCGAAGGCTCGGGCGCCAGTTGTGGCGGGCCGATGAGTCGGGTGGTTCTCCTGACAGGGGTACAGGCCCCCTTAGTTTTTTTTTTTTTTTGCACGCACTTGTCTTGACTTGCCTCCCTTCATGGTCCTCCAGGGCTCGCGTCTTTGAGAGTTTAACTTCTCCGGGATGGATAACCGAGGATTTCTTCGACGGGAGGAGGTGTCTTTGTTTTCCCCACACTTGCGTGCACCGTCACCGCAACTCAAGGCGGGAAGATCTTCTGTCGTTGCTCCGTGTCTTTATGCACGAGCGCATCACGGAAGATGGAGTCGCGGATGCGACTTGTGGGATGCCGAAATTAAGCGAGAAGATTCACACTGACGAAGGGATCTCCATGAAGCTTCTTCGGCCGAGTTTGAGTCTTCCGTTCCACCACTGTGATGAAGATTTCGTGCCTACGCCAGTTGTTGCCTCGAAGATATGCGCCAGGCTGACCCGATGGGGCACCGATTCTTGGCCCCGGGGAGACGTCCAGTACCTTTGCGGCTTTCGCGAATGGATGGGCGAGCTCTACGAGGTCTTTGGCGCAGAACCTGAGATGAACTTATTGGCCAAATTTCTGGCACCGGCTCGTCGAGAGTACAGTCGTCCTGAGGGGATGTACCGTGCACTTTGTGAGCTTTGGTGTCCGGAAACCAACACCTTCCTCACTGGAGCGGGGGAGATAGGAATCTCGCTTCGCGACGTCCATATCGTTTCCGGATGCCCCGAAGTACGGAATTACTACCAGGAGGAGGTGCCAGCCTTGAAGGACCTGTTGGACAGCAGCTACACTCCGAGCTCTTGTCTTCTTCTGTTCCAGGCACATGCTATCATTACGGCGCGGGATCAATCAGATCGAGTGTGTCCTTCTTCTTGGGTCGACTTTTGGTTCAGAGGTGAGTATAGGTCTCCGGCGCCTTCAGCTCACCCAATGTGTAAGATCGCTCAGATGCAGAGACCTCCGCTTCGCTCCTTCGTGAGGCCTATCGACTCCTTGGCTCGAGAGAAGCATTCAATGGAGGGGAAGCCATGTCCCTGGAAAATCCTCGGCTTGAAACACGACAGCGAGGAGTGGCGTTCAGTTTACCGAGCTGCCGGGCTGGTCATCTTCCTCTACCGGTTCGTGCTTCCGTGTTCTGGGGAGGTTATTCGTCCGGGGACCTTCCCTGCAGCCTCCAGGATGAAGAGGGGCGAGCTTTTCAATCTAGCCCCTGCCATACTATGCGCCTTGTACCGGGCTCTCAGCGGGACTTACTGGGACTTGTCTGGCTCAGATTAGGCCAAGGAGGAGCTTGGCCGGTCGACTGCGTTCGGACCCTTGCATTATTTGTACGGCTGGATAGCTCTGTATTTCCCGAAGGGGATCTTTGCCAGACGCGGGCATCCAGCCGAGCTGCCTTTCCTGCCCGGGATAGGAGGGATCTTAAACGCCTTTATCAGTTGGGAGCGTCCGAGAGAGTGTGCTCGCACCCTTTTGAGGAGAATGGGGAGCGTCGATTTTGAATTTCTGTCGGAGCATTCGGTGCTGCCCTTGGAGAGGTCGACTGTGTATGATAACGAGGAGCTCCGGGACAGTCTTTACTGGAACATGGTCAGCTGTCGTCCTGGCTACTTGGTCTAGCGCAAGGGGGATGTGGTGGAGGTAGAGCAGTACTCCCCCCATCGCTTTGCTCGCCAACAGGGGTTTCGACAGGAAGTTCCTGGCATGCCTCAGCAGTTGCAGGGGCGTATCAGTCCGCAGGAGGGTTACCGTCTGTGGGCTTCTCTCTACGCTCGCTTGACTGGCAGCAGTTTCTTTCCTGGGGCCAAATCCGGGTTTCGGGACGCCGCCACTCCGGAATACTGCAAGTGGGT
The DNA here is from genome assembly GCA_947650365.1 of Chamaelirium japonicum. Lineage (NCBI taxonomy): Eukaryota > Viridiplantae > Streptophyta > Magnoliopsida > Liliales > Melanthiaceae > Chamaelirium > Chamaelirium japonicum. Next base: position 57,542,141 of record OX393557.1, read on the forward strand.
TGAAGGGCGAGTTTCCCCTTTACTTGCGAGTTTTCCAGTCGACGTCTTGGCGAGTAGCGGGTTCAGGAATTTTTGCTTCAATCATTCTGTGGGAGTGGAGGACCGCCGCCTCCGACTGGGGCTTCAAAGAGCGCAGAGGAGCTGTAGTCATCTTTCCAATGCTCGTCGTGTCCCTTCTTCCGTTCCGGTGCTGGATACCGAGCTTACTAGTGCCCTTGGGGCATCTTGTTTCCCGAAGGCCGAAATCGAGGGTGTCCCTCCCAAACGAAGAAAAGTTTGCATTCCCCGCGGGATGGTCCCAAGGGTCCCTTGTCTGGTGGAGGATGCCGAGGAGCCTGGACTTCTGAAGGATGAAGTGATTCCCCCGTCTAGGGCCGCTTCATCTGACCACACAGGTATGGAGTTCTCTTTATTTTATTTGCCCTCTATGTTCAGGAAGTTTTATCACGCTGAGCATCGGATCTTCCTTTTGACCAGATTCCGTTGTAGTAGTAGAGCGTAAGGCGAACTCTCCAGAGGCGCCTCTTGGGCACTCGTCCACTGGCGCTGCGCAGGAAGTGCCCGAAGCCTGTGGGCTAGACATCCCTCCGGATGATCTGGATCTCCTTGGACTTTACGGGGAGAATTTCCCCAGTGGCGACATTGACCTGGACGACATTGACGTTGACGCTTTGTCCTTCCACGAGGAAGCTGAGGTTTCGAGTGTCGACAAGCGGCACTCCCCGGTTGCTGTACCCCCGTGCCCATTGGGGGAGACGGTTGTTGCAGCGGTAGCGGTGGTTTCCCCGGTTCTGCCATCCTCATTGGCGCAGGCGGCTCCTGTTGCGGCTGCAGTGGGAGGGAAGGTCTTGCCTACTTACTCCGAGGCACCTCGCCCGGATTTGAGGCCGAGGAGCAGAGTCTCAGAGTTCCTTCTTGCGAGCTGCCGGCAGTATATCAAGTCGACGTTGGAGCCTTTCCAAAATGCCGGCTTTGGCGCTCTCCAGGACTGGTGGTCGACGGACGGTGCGGAGTTTTGTGCAAGCCTGGAGGAGTTCAAAGTTGACAGCTCTTCTTTCGTCGCTCAGATGTCCTTGCTTGTGGCCGATAGTGAGGCTTATCGATCCCGGCGGGCTTTGCTGGAGGGGAGCTCCCCTTCTGGGTTGGAGGCTGCTGAGGCGAGTCTAAGTCAGTCCGAGCATCAACTTGCAGAGGCTACGTCTAGCCTGTCGAAGGCTCAAAGGAAGATAGAGTCTGTGCGCGCCTCGCTTCGAAAGGCGGAGTCTCGTCTGGAGCGGGCCGAGGTCGCGGAGAGCGCTTTGAAGGCGAGTTTCTTAAAGCAGCAGTCGGACTTGGCGACCCGTCGTGAGCTTCTGGCCGCTCGTCCCGAGGAGCTTCAGCGGGTGGAGGCGACTAGGGAGGAGTTGCTGCGCCGTCTTCAAGCTCTGGACACCTTCTTTTAGTTGTTCCTTGTTTCATTGTGGCTTTCTTTTCGGGACTTATGCAATGTACTGCCTTTTCTTCATTATCTAATAATATTGCCTCGTTTAGCCATATCCTTTTCATGGAACTTTGTTGACTTTTTCTTTTGGTCGGACTGAACCTGAAGTAACTTCTCAGGCTGCCTACGTACCCCCCTAAGGGGGATCAAGTCGCACGTAGTTCATTTTTTTTTTTTTTTTTTTGAACAAAGGGTGTGGCCTTGCTTTAGGCATAGTACCTTTTGAGGTACTTACCGTTGATAGGGCCGAGTGTCAGCCCTTCTGGCGTGGTGAGGAGATAGGCGCCATTGGAGTAGACTTCCTTGACGGAATGCGGGCCATCCCACTTGGCATCAAATTTCTTCCCTCCTCGATGCGAGAGAATGATGGGGCGTTTGACCGCCAGCACCAGTTCCCCTATCTGGAATGATCGAGGACGAATCTTCTTGTTGAAGGCACGAGAGAGCCTGGCCTGATAACACTCCAGACGCTGTTGAGCTTCGAGGCGTCTTTCATCCAGTACTTCCAATTCTGCTAGGCGGAGCTGGGCGTTGTCGTCGCTGGTGAGGCCTTCCTGGACTGTTATCCTGAGTGACGGGATCTGGAGCTCGAGTGGGAGAATGGCTTCCACACCATAGACGAGGGAATACGGCGTTGCTTGCGTCGGCGTGCGGAAGGATGTCCGGTAAGCCCATAGTGCTTCGCCCATGCGTTCGTGCCAATCTTTCTTTGTCTTCGAGACGGTTTTCTCTAGCAGCTTGCACAGAGTCTTGTTGAAGGCTTCTGCTAGACCGTTGGCCGGAGCGTTGTACATCGTCGAACAATTCTGCTTAATGTTGTACAATGCGCAGAACTGGCTGACGGCAGCATTTTTGAACTGCTTCCCGTTATCTGTTACGATGTAGTGGGGGACTCCATAGCGGAAGATGATGTCATTCTGGATAAAGCTGATAACGGAGTACTTTGTAACTTCCCGCAACGGTATTGCTTCAGCCCACTTGGAGAAGTAGTCCGTTGCCGCCAAAATGTAGAGATGTTGCTTGGATGACTTGGGCAGAGGACCGACGATATCGAGACCCCATCCGTCGAAGGGCCAAGACGCGATTGTTGGGTGTAAAGGCTCCGGAGGTTGACGGATGTAGTCCTCGTGCATCTGGCAAGCTTGACATCTTCTCGCGTACTCCAAGCTGTCTTTGATCATGGTAGGCCAGTAGTATCCCATCCTCCTGACGCGGAAGTGAAGCTTCGGACCGGACTGGTGCGATCCACAGATTCCAGCGTGTACTTCTTCGAGCGCGGCTTCTGCTTCCTCTTTCGCGAGGCACCTCAGGAGTGTGCCGTCATAGCTTCGTCGGTACAGCTCGCCATTGAAGTGGTAGAACCTTAGAGATCGTCGACGGATGTCACTTTTGCGCTTCGGATCTTCGGGGAGTTTACCGTGAATGAGATACTCCACGAACGGTTGCCTCCAGTCTTGTTCTTTAATCTCGAGGACATGCACCGCGTTGGTTTGAACTGATTCTTCGGGCGGACCCTCTTCTTCGGTGATCACGAATCTCCTGCAGACGGGGACGACGAGCGAACGTTCATCTGGAAACGGGAGTGTAGCCGCCAGATTTGCGAGTGCGTCAGCCTGCTGGTTGAGGTTTCGGGAAACGTGCTGAATGGAAGCGGCCTTGAGTCTGCCGAGGAGCTCCATGGCCCGCACATGCAACGGCACCAGGTCTTCTTTGTTGACTTCGTATGCCCCCAGGACTTGCTGGATCACGAGCTGAGAGTCGCCAAAGATCTCTAGTCCTTGAAGCTTCATTTCGTTGGCCAGCTCGAGACCGATGAGTAGGGCTTGATATTCTGCCACGTTGTTGGAACATGATTCCGAGAGCAGGAATGAGAAGGGGAGTATTTCATTGTCCGGAGTGACGAAGATGACTCCGGCTCCCGCTATGTCTTGCCTAGCTGTGCTGTCGAAGAACATTTTCCAGGATGGGGCGACATCGACGGAGAACACTTCTTTATCTGGGAGATCCTCTGATAACTCCCATTATGCCGGGAGAGGGTACTCTGCGAGGAAGTCAGCGAGGGCCTGCCCTTTAACCGCTTTCTGTGGCACGAAGGTGATGTCGAATTCAAGTAGCAGCAGGGCCCACTTGGCCAGACGTCCGGAAAGCACTGGTCTCGACATAATGTACTTGAGTGGGTCAGCCTTCGAGACGAGTCTGATGGTGTGAGCGAGCATGTAGTGTCGCGGCTTTTTCGTGGCGAAGATGAGCACTAAGCAGACCTTCTCGATTGGGGAGTAATTCAGCTCTGCACCGACGAGAGTGCGACTTAAGTAGTAGCAAGCTGTCTCCACGCCAAGTTCATTGTTCTGGGCCAGGAGTGCCCCCAAGGATTGCTCCTGGGCGGCGATGTAGAGGATGAGCGGCCTCCCTTGAACCGGTGCTGATAGGACTGGCGGCTTCAGTAGATATGCTTTGATGTTTTGGAGTGCTTCTTGGCACGCTTCATCCCATTTGAACGGTGCTCCTTTCTTCATGAGGCGACTAAAAGGGTGACACTTTTCGGCCAGGTTGGCGATGAATTTTCGGATATACGCCAAGTGCCCCTGGAGGCCTCTGAGGTCTCGCACTGTCTTTGGTGCGGGCATATTGACGATAGCATCAATTTTGGATTGATCTATCTCAATGCCACGATGTCGGACGACGAAGCCGAGGAACTTGCCCGAGGAGACTCCGAACGCGCACTTGAGCGGATTCATGCGGAGTTGGTACCTTCGAAGTCATTTGAAGATTAGCTCGAGATCTTGTAAATGTGCCGACTTCTTCTTGGATTTCACTACGAGGTCGTCGACATAACACTCCACGTTTTGATGAAGAATGTCGTCGAAGATTTTCTGCATAGCTCGCTGGTAGGTGGCTCCCGCGTTCTTCAAGCCGAACGGCATTACCTTATAGCAGTAGATTCCTTTCGGTGTGCGGAATGCCGTGAGCTCCTCGTCCTTGGGTGCCATCCGAATCTGATTGTAGCCCGATGATCCGTCCATGAAAGTGAGCACCTCGTGACCTGTCGTCGCGTCGACCATTAGCTCCGTGATTGGCAAGGGGAAGTCGTCCTTTGGACATGCGTTGTTCAAGTCTCTGAAGTCCATGCACACTCGGATTTGGCTGTTCTTCTTTTTGACGGGGACGACGCTAGAGATCCATATCGAGTACTTGACCTCTCGAATAAAGCCGGCTTCGATCAATTTGTTGACTTCGCCTTCTATTTGGGGTACCAGTTCTGGCCGGTAGCGCCTTTGTCCTTGCTTGATAGCGTTGGCTCCGTGTTTGACGCTGAGCTGGTGGACTGCGATTTTGGGATCAAGGCCCGGTATCTCCTTGTAGGACTATGCGAAGACGTCTCTGTACTCTCTAAGCAGTTTGATGTATGCTGCTTCCTCCTCAGGGGTCAAGAGTGTGCTGACGAATGTAGGCCGAGGCTCCGTCTCCGTGCCCAAGTTGATTTCCTTCAAGTCATCAACGATGGACTGCCCCCCTTCTTCGAGGACTGGCGGGGCATTGGGCAACTCGTCGTCCGAAGTAAAAGTGTCACTGTTGTCGGGATCCGTAATGGAGATATGATTGATGGCAGCCATGGGTGGGTGGGTGGGTGTTGAGATGAAGTCCTCGATTGGCATCCCCAGACGATCGAACGCCGACTTCTTCGTTGATTGTTTGACTGGCCCGAGCCTCTCGATCACGGATGTGTGTTTTCGATTCGACCAGTCTTTACCACCTCTGGTTTGCTTCCGGAACAAGGCTTGGCATCGAGCCCGTCGTCGTCTTCTCCTGCTGTCTGGATGGCTGAGGTAGGTAGAGAGTGCATCGGAGATTGTCGATCCTTCAACTGCTTCATCTACCATCCTCGCCTTCATGTAGTTCGAGGTGAAGGTCTTCTTTGCTGCGGTTCTGATGACCAACAGAGCTTGACTGGAGCCGATGCCTCGGCGGTTCGGGGGAATTTGTTCTCCGTTTTGAAACAGCCGAGCTTGAGTTCTTGTCATCCCATGTGGAGTTGCTGCTGGTGGGAGTGTGCCCATGGCGCTTTCCTCATTGTAGCCGGCTCTGAACAGCAACTGGGCAGCATTTTGCCCCCAACTCCCTTCTGGCTTGAATCCGAGTTGCTCGAGGTCTGCTGATTCGATGGGTCTACTCGGGTTCGGAGCTTGCGTCAGACTGGGTAATGGCACCGTCATTTCTTGCAGAGTGATGACATTGGCCTGAGATAACGACGGGGCCAGCTTCCTTCCCAGAGTAGAAGGCGATCGCTCGGATTTACGGAGCCACTGCGGCACGAGACGCAGGACAGGCGCCGTTTGGATTGGCAACGGGGTATGTTGCATTGCTCTTGGCTCGAAGCTAATGCGCATCCTTTGCCCAGGTTTCGGTGTTCCTTGGACCTTGAGTCTCGCCTCGTCAGAAGGTGGCGCCGAATTCGCGGGAAGAGGAGTCTTGTCCTTCTTTACTTCTTCAATTTTCTAGACTCGAGGGGCTTTAGCTGGAAGAACTTCCGCGACTAAGCCCTTTGCTTGGTAGAACTTAGCGTCGGCCAAGTGTGCCTCGGCCTCGTTGAATGGCTTGTCGTCCGCAACTATGCACCTCTCCACGCCTTCTTCGTAGTACTTGAGGCACTGGTGCCAGGTGGATACCACGATGCCGTTCTCGTGCAGCCATGGTCTTCCCAACAGGAGGCGATATGACATCTGGCAATCGATGATGTGGAAGAGGACAGTTGTATCTAGCGGGCCAATTGACAGCTTCAGACGAATGATTCCAATAGTGGACTGTCCGTCCTGGTTGAACCCTTGGATGACCAATTGACTGGGCGAGAGCTGGTCGTTGGTAATGCCGAGTTGCCGCATTGTCTGGATAGGCATGATGTTGACGGCGGAGCCACAGTCCAACAAGATTCGGTTCACTAGCTTCTCCTTGATGTATCCCGAAACGTAAAGAGGCCGGTTGTGCAATCGCGTCCCGAGTTGCAGGTCCTCATCCGAAAAGGTTATCGTTGCATCACACGAGGCCACAGCTTTGCGCCTTTGATTGTCCTTCCTCTTCCTCTTTAGCTATCCGGATCGGCCAAGGCCGTAGCCATTGCCAGGCGAGCCTTCTTCGGGAGATGCAAAGCCTCTATGAGCGGCATGTGCAAGATCGCTTCGTCGTGAGAGGCGGTGCCCCCTTTGTCGGAATCGTCTCCCTCATCTGTGGAGTCGCCTTCTCCAGAAGTTTCGCTCTCGTTCTTTCCTTCCGATGCCTCATGGACTTCGACCATGCAACAAGACACCTTGATGTGTTGGTCCGCTGGGAGGAAGTGATCCGGGAAGAACTCTTGCAAAGTTGTCGGCTCTGGAAGACTCTGTTGAAGGATATCGTCTTGGCTTGCTGGCGGCACTTTGAACGCCTTCCTCCCCGGAGTCTTGCTTTTCTTCTTGTAGGTCTTCCGCTTGGTGAATCCCCTCATCACACGGTCTTGTTTGAGCTTCTTTTCTTGCCATGGCTTTCGCCGCCGCGGTAGCATGACCCATGCTTCTTCATCGATGGATTCCCCTTCGCTAGGATGATGGTCGACAGCAGCAACCGGTTCCCTCGAAGGCACTTGTTCTTCCTGAGGCTCTACTGGCTCGTCTTCCGATCCCCAGCCGGTGGGCTTGATTTCGTCGATTGGAACGGACGGAGGCCTTGAGTAGAGGACGTAATAATCGAACTTCCTCGAAGGCTGGCCTAGTAGACCGACTTCTGGATCTCCTTGCTCGTATCTCCTTTGGAGCGCTCGTTGGGATGCAGCATTGCTTGGAAGAGGTGCTGGTGTGAGCGATGGTTGCCCCCAGGGCAGCGGCGTTTCATCCTCGGTGAACGCGGGAATACGTTGACGTCGCTTCGAGACTTTCGGCTGGGAAGTTGACTTAGCGATTGGAACTTGACGGTTGATGCGCAATTTGGACATGCTTCGCCGAGCAGCAACGAGCACCGGCGAGAAGGAGCCGAAGGTGATGGACGTCATGTTGGCCGTAGCAACCTCTCCGGAGTCGATCTCTATCTTCCCTTGCTTAGCGAGCGCCATGATTCTTTCCTTGAAGACGAAGCATCTTTCAATGAGATAACTCACCACCCGGTGGTATTTGTAGAAGAGAGGGTCATCGACGCGATGCATCTGCTCGGGCCTCTTCGAAGGAGGGAGTTCTATCATCTTCTCTTGCAGCAGTTGGTCGAACATAGAGGAGACTTCCGAGTCTGGGAAGGGGTACTCCTTGGCTTCGAGCTCCTCGAGAGTCATCCTTTGTCTTAGCGGCGGAGGCGGTGGTATGGCGACTCCCTTCTTCTGACCCGGCTTGCCACCGATCTTGAGCGGTTTAGAGGTTGAAGCGACGTCAGCAATATTGACTTGTTTCGGTTTTGGTGCCGGTGGCTTGTCCTTCTTCTCTACCTTCAAGAAGTCCTTATTCTTTGAGTCCCCGCGGTTTGCTAGGCTGAGTTCCATGTCATGAGCCCGAGTTGCGAGTTCTTCGAAAGACCGAGGCTTGATACCTTTGAGGATGTAGAGCAGACCCCAGTGCATGCCTTGGGTGCACATCTCGATGGCCGAGTCTTCAGACAAGTGGTCTCGTGAATTCAGCGCGAGGTTCCTCCATCTGTCGATGTAGTCGATCACCGGCTCGTCCTTCCTTTGCTTGACTGCAGTAAGCTCGGTCATGCTGACGGTTCATCTGGTGCTGTAGAAGCGATTAAGGAACTCCCTCTCCATCTGATCCCAGCTGTCGATGGTCCCTGAAGAAAGATCAACGTACCAGTCGAACGCGTTGCCTTTGAGGGTGCGAACGAATTGCTTCACCATCTCGTCGCCATATGTGCCGGTATTATTGCAGGTTTCGATGAAGTGGGCGACGTGCTGTCTTGGATTTCCCTTTCCGTCGAAGTGCTGAAACTTTGGTGGCTGGAATCCGACTGGGAACCGTAGCTGCTGGATCCTCGTAGTGTAGGACTTCGAGTATGCCACCGTGATCGGAGGAAGGCCACTGCCGTGGGAGCGCATCATGTCGGCTATCAATGCTTGGACTTGCTGAGTATTCATCGTTGCCGTTGCCGGAGGTTGTGTGGCCACCGAGGCTGGCGCTGGGGAGACGACTTCCAATGGGACGGGAGCCGAGGAGAGCGCTGGAGTAACTGCTTGAACCGTCGGAGCAACTTCTGCAGGAGCGGGAGTTGAATACGGAACTGGAGCAGCTACTGGAGAAGCGACGGGTTGGCCGACTGCTGCAGCGTCCTTCGCGCTTAGCTTTTGGATCAGAGTGTTGATGTGATGATCCTTCTCCTCCATTAGCCGAGTAATCTGCACCATGTGCTCGTTCATCTGCATGACTTGGAGCTGAAGAGCGGACGGAGGGTAGTGACGGAGAATGTCTCGGTGTTGCATGTTCGCATCCTCGCCATCATCATCGGAGACGTAGTTACGCCGACTTGCTTCTGGCTGATGATTGATGTTTGCCCCCTGCAGAGGAGGTGCAACGTCTGCTGGAGAACCCGAACGGGTTCGGGGTTGGGGCTGGTCCTCCCCAAACTTTTGGACATGGGCTCCAGGATCGAGGCTCGTTTCTTCAAGCACCAGGGCCTCGTCGGCGCTTTGGCGAGCATCTTCGGTAGTAGCTTCCGGCACGAAGACGTCCGCAAGAGTCCGAGTACGCCGAGTGTAGACGCGTACCATTGGAGGAGCATCACCCTCCGGATTTACTGGATCACCGTGTCGGAGTAGAGGAGACTCGGCGATTGGTGAGAGGCTTGGAGCAAACAAATCGTTGTTCGTTCCGGCCATCGCAAACTTCAAGCAGCTTCTTCAACCGTACGGATGAAAGGAGAAGAGGTCCCACCAGGCGTGCCAGAAATCTATAGCGCGGGAAAAAGCACGGGTCGTCTTTATTGCGCAAAATCAGATTACAAGTGTGGCCGGGACCCGGGTGGCTCGGGTGTAGCGAGTCCGGGTTGCGGCGAGTTTTGATCAGGGGATTGTGGGAAAGATCTTCTGGAGGATCCCTTTGATCCGCGTCTCTACGTGGTGTTCGTGCGAGAGCTCTGAAGGAGTTGCCCAGGACAGGGGTCTTTACAGGGAGAGGGTTTTGGAGAGGCTAAGGAATGTCCACCGTTGCTTTGTCCCTTCCGTGCTTCGCGCTTTCTCGGCTAGGTGGTTTTCGGCTTCGTTCCTCGGTCTTCACGTCTTCCTCGTTCCTTGCTTGACCTCGGTGTCCTTGATCGTCGGTTCGCGGCGTCGATCGAGCTTTTGGCGTTGGCTTTGGCTTTGGCTTTTTGGCTTTGGCTCGGCTCCGGTGTGGCTCTGGCTTTTGCTTTGCTTCGGCGCTTACACTTGGACGTAGCTGGGAGAGACTTGCGATGCTTTTATTCTTCCGGACTTCGCGTCGTATCGGCTAGAACGTGCGGTGCTTTTGCTCGTGGCCGGTGTAGTCGCTTGGCTTTGGCACTTGCGTTGCTTTGGCGCGGGCTTTACTGGAGCTTTGCTTTGGCTTCTTGCGTTGGCTTTAGCTTCAGCGTCAACTCGATCTTCTTCTTCGAACGACGTGGGCTACTTCTTCGGTGCTTCGACGGTTTGCGTGTCGACTGGACTTCTCTTCTTCTCCGGGCTTCTTTGGCGTGATCGGAGTCGAAGAATGCTTTCGAAGATAGTGGGGGTAGCACCGATCTCCGTGCGACGGTTGTGGCATCGGCTTTTGTTGATGAAGACGACGAGGGTAGCGACGGTCTCCGTGCGACGGTTGTAGCGTCGGCTTTTGTTGATGAAGACGACGGGGTAGCGACGCTTCAGACGATCTGCTCCAGGCTTTCTTCTTCGTGGATGGCGCAGGCGTTGGTCGAAGACGACGGGGTGATGACGCTTCGCTTCTCTCCTCCGGGCTTTGGAGCTTGATCGGGATCGAGGATTTGTTGGAGCCGACGAGGTAGTGCCGCTCCGAGCTTCTTCTCCGGCCTTTGCTTATGGCATCTTCGGAGTCGAAGGGTCTTCTTCTCTGGCCTTTGCTTCTGGTGTCTTTGGAGTCGAAGGGTCTTCTTCTTCGAGCTTTCTTCTTCGTGCACGGAGTCGAAGTCTTGATCTTCGTGTGCAAGGGTCTTCACGTTGATGAGGACTTTCAGTAAGCCGATCCCTCGGGACAGGCTTGACTGTGCCTCGTGAAGCCTTGGGTCGGTGAAGAAGCATCTCCTCTTCTGCAGAGCTCCGACGTTTCGTCTTCGATCTTCGACGTCTTCTTCATTCCCCCACCCCCTCTATTTATAGGCAAAGGGGTGGGGAGAGAGATATGGGAACTTTTTAATTTTAAATCCCTTTTGTATCTCTCTCATAATTACCCTGGATTTATTCATCCATTGATGAGGGGAATAACGTTTATTTGTTTTCCTTTTCTGGCGAGGCAATTATGGCTGGATTTCGCACACGAAATCGATGGCGATCGGGCGCTTCGTCTTGTGCGTCGGATCAAGGGATCGGCGTAGATCCGCGTGTGTGCAGACGTCATACGCAACCTCCCCCCACGCATGGCGGTATTTCCTTCCTTTTCTTTCTTTTCTTTCCTTTTCTTTTCTTTCCTTTCCTTTTCTTTCCTTTTCTTTTCTTTCTTTTCTTTTCTTTCCTTTTCTTTTCCTTCCTTGCAGGGCCGGCTGGCCCCCCATGGGGTTCGGGTCCTAGTAGGGCCAGCCCCATGTGGCTCGGGTCCTAGTAGGGGCCGGCCCCATGGGGTTTGGACCCTAGTAGGGGCCGACCCCCCTTGAAGCATGGGGTCCGCTCCTCTTTGCTAGGTGCGAGTCGGGTCCGGGTCCGCATTGGTGCGGGCGAGTCAGGTCCGCGTGTCGGGTTGGCATCCGCGTCGGCATACGTAAGTCGGGTTCGGGTCCGACGAAATTTGTGTGTCTACACCCGTCTCTGACTGCAGGGATTTCGAGCCGACGGAAGAATCCGTTGCGAAGACGATGGCGAGCCTCGAGATTTTCTCCTCCTCTTTCTCCTTTCTTCCTTCTCCTTCCTTCTCCCTTCTTCCTCTCTTTTCCTTGGCCGAAACCACAAAGGAGGAGGACTAGGTGTCGGATTTTTGGAGGGGAGGGAGTAGAACCATAGGGCCGGCCCTCCCTCTCCCTATTTCTTATATAGGGCCGGTCTCCCATGGCTCCAAGGAGCCTAGGGCCGGCCCTTAGGTGGATAGGTATGAGAGGGGATTGGATTTAGGTCTTCCGGGTGTCTATCATGAAGTCCGGACGAAAACGCCCTTCACGAAAAGCGGAAAACTGAAAGTGAGACTGAGTGAGGTGCAATACTCGGAATCGAGTTTCGTCAGCGCCTGTGAGCTCCTGGAATTATTCCGCTCAATCTAAGATCCATATTCAATATGTTCTGAGCCATATTTTTGTATTTACCAAAATACCCCTACGGCCCGTAACACATGTGAATTAGATTCTTTGGCTCCGGGCTTGCGCACCATCGTGCTGCTTCGCATCCAACGTATCCAACTAGGTCGGGGAACAATTCCTATACGCAATAACATTGTGGAACCTTCAGGGTTCGGGATCTCTAGCTCCAACCGGATCCCTAATTAACTGTTCCGGTGACACACTGAAAGTTCCGTTAATCAGCCCTAATCCGATTAACCCGCGTAGCCACCCAGAGTGCGATGCGAGTTAAACTCTAGTGATCCTAAACTTATGTTACTCTCTCGTAACCCTGTTCTCTACTATACTCCGATAATCCTTAGTCCCTCCTATTACTGGTGCCATGATACGACTCGGGCGGTGGGGAGCACCGTCAGATCCTGATCGATCATCTGACTAGGGTTTGATGACTTGTTATCTATAACACCACACATCTTCCGGTGCTATGCCTAGCATCCGGAACATCATCAGTCATACTGACAACCACCAGGCCTGGGTTAACTGTGTGGACAGATTGACTCATCAAAACGCACCCATCCAACACTGGACGTCGGATAACCTGTAGGGATTACATGTCACTCAAGTGCCAGCTGGGTAACCCAATGTACCGTGGTATTGGACTATGGAAGGTCCGCACACGTTGGCACATCAAAGCACCACACAACTAGTTGGCCCAGTGAGCATGGTCCCTAAGGGTTAAGGACATATTATCTATAGTAGTAAGACGGTTTCTGCACCAGTGTCTGAATCATTGAACTATGCACCGTCTTGGTTCCTGTTCAACACGATCATCGTGCTTGGTCAAGTGAATGGGAATCCCACGTTCCCGTGGTGGAGACTTCACCACATCCTCTACCTGCCAACAGCTTGTTCTCGGTGAAGCGACCGGCATCACCAAAGCTGTGAACTAGTTCTAGGTCTACACAGAACTGGTCCATTGGGTCTCCCAAGCATGGATCCTCCTTGCGCCTCAGTGGCTTACTGTGTTCCCTAGGGTCCTTTTATTATATGAGTATTATTATACACCACAGTAGTATTCTAATTAAAGCAATAACCAAAGTCATCTTTATTAATGTTAATACAGAAAATCCACACTAAGGACACACGAACTACAACATATCCCTCCTACCAAGGTCTTCCAAGTGATGTGTAAGAGACTTGCATCTCACCGTTGGGTGTCCGTGGCATCGATGGAAGGTACAGTAGACTGATTTGTTTGCCGTATGCTTTGAATCAGGCTAGAGAGGGTTCGACCACTTGACAAAGTCTTCGTACTAAATCTGCTTGAGGATAATGTCGATGGGAAGATTCCAATCAGCGAATGTGGCCCTCCGAGGCTCTGTGGGTCTATCGTCTGTCCGCTTTGATCTCTTGGAGGTTCCATTTTCTATAGCTTGAGCGTTGAGAGTTTGGGCTGCCGATCTCGCTGGCTCTATGTCTGAAGGGCGCACCCTGAGGTTGCGGCTCTGGCGAGCGACTTGATCATCCTCCACCTCGATCTCTCACTGGATTCGATCAAATAGTGCTCTGAAAGAGGCAGGTGGATTGCGGATGAGGTCGTCATAGATGTGGTGATCGTAGCGCAGGGCATTCTGGAATGGCAGCACGACCGCTTCTTCGTCGAGGTGACGTCTAGAGAGCGCAAGGTGCTCGTTCCAGAACCTCTGAGTGAACTCTCAAAGGGTTTCTTCCGATTCCATCTTGAGCCGGTAGAGGGAGTTCAACTTCTTCTCTGGTTTGAGGTTCAACTGATAGTGCTGAACGAAGAGGTCTACCAGATCCTCAAACCAGCTCACGGAGCCCTTTAGGATGTGGTGATACCAATCGAGGGACAAGTCATTGAAGCTGCCGGCAAAGTGCGGCATAGGACTTGGTTGTCGTAATCGTGCGGTGTCAATGCTTGTTTAAAAGCGAGGCCGTGCAGCTTCGGGTTTGCCGTTATGTAGTTGAACTTGGGGAGAGATGGAGTTCTCCAGCTCCGAGGGAATGGAGTTTGAAGAATTTGTCGATGAAGAGGTCCCTCGGAGCCATGGGTATCCCGACGATCACCTTGTTGGTCTGAGAGGCATCTTGGAAGGAGGGGAGGCAGCGAGGGCACCAGAGTTGCCCTCGCCGTCCGATGATCTACTAGAGTTTGGTCGTTGCAGCAATGCTGCCAGACTCTAGGGAGGCGATCGCTGTTCCAGTATCCTCATGATGCAAAGATCGAAGGATGTCTCAGAACCGAGTAGCTTGAGGTGTCCGTGCCATAGGATGACTCAGAACCGAGTAGCTCGAGGGGTCTGACCCCCGGAGAGCACAACATGCTCGTTCTGGAACCTCCGAGAGAACTCTCAAAGGGTTTCATCCGATCCCATCCTGAGTCGCTAAAGGGAGTCCAGCTTCTTCTCCGGCTTGAGGTTCAGCCGATTGTGTTAAACGAAGAGGTTTACCAGATCCCTGAATTGACTTACGGAGGCCACAGGGAGGTTGTGATACCAGTCCAGCGATATGTCATCTAGGCTGCCAACAAAGGTGCGGCATAGAACCTGGTTGTCGTGGTCATGAGGCGTCAATGCCTGTTTGAAGGCGAGGACGTGCAGTATCGGATCTCCTATTAAACAATTGAACCTGGGGAGAATGGGGGATTTCCAGCTTCGAGAAAACTGTGCTCAGAGACTGTGCTAATGAAGTGGCCCTTTAGAGGCGTGATTGTTCCGATGATCACTTCATTGGTCGGAGAGATGTCTCGGAGGAAGAGGAAGAAGAGAGGGCATCGAAGTCTATCTTGTTGTCCGATGCCTGGCTGGGGCTCGATCGCCATTGTAATATTGCCGAATTTTGGAGCGGTGTCAATTATTCTGAACATCTCTCATGGTGCAGGTATCGGAGGATGACTCGGAGCTGAGATACTCGGGATGGAGGGCAGATTGATTGAGACGCTCCTAGATAGTCTACCTGGTAGGAATAGGCGAGGGTCCTCTAGAGAGGGATTTGAGAGAATATCGAGGGATGTCGACGGTGGATCGTCTGAAAGGAGCAAAAGTTGACGACCGACCGACGGACGTTTGCTCCGTCATGGATGCCGGCGGTTGATCGTGGAGGGTTGATTCTTGTATTGACGGTGATTTGTCAGAGAGAGTCTCTCTCAACCATAAGGGCAGCGTTCTACTTCATGAGAGCGAGGAGCTGGAAGTCCTCTGCCGTGATCTGGTATGTCACTTGAGCATCAGTACTGGAAGAGATGTGTGCTTTCCCTAAGCGCTGAGGAGTTAGGTCGGCGAGTTGGGACGACTGTCGAGGTTGTGCCTGGGCGACACGATCAACCGATGGGCGACTCTTTGAATTAACAGCGAGTTGCTATTCCGGGTATTGGATCATCACGAACCGACGACTCATTGAACGAGTCGTTGGATGTTGAGTGTTTGGGTGCATGCTGCTTTCCTCCGGCTGGTCCATCGGTGTCTTCACCATTTAAGCGTAACGATGGAGACAGACGGATTGCTCGGGCAACCGGTAGCAGCTACCGAAGGAGTTGGGAAGCTTAGAAGTTGTAAGTTGATAAGATCGTGATCCCACAGACGACGCCAAACTGTGGGGGAAGATTTTGTACCGTCGTACGTTACTCCAACAGTCGATTGAAGTTTTTACCCTTCGGGATATGGCGTGCTTTGAGGAGCAGAGCTGTAACTTGCTAGGCTGTCACACAAGCACTATAGGGTAGAGAGAGAGTTGACACTAGATATGGTGACGAAGTTCGGCCGAAGCCTACATCTCCGTGCGATTAGATGCAACCTTTGAATCCACTATCTTTTAATGAAGTAGAGCTACTCTCGATAGGCTGAGAAGTGCTTTGTACAAGATGACAGAGGGTGGAGAGGGAATCTGAAAAGCAGAAGGCTCGAGGAGCTCTGGAAAACAGAAAGTAGGATTATGGTTTGGATTTCGGGATCTGAAATCATTTACATGGTTTGCTATTTATAAGGGCTTAGTTTATCTAGAGAATATTCTAGGAATATTTCCAGGAATATCCGGGGTTTGGTAAATACCCGGGGGGATTTACCAGACCCTAGATAGTGCAAGTGGGCCCTAGGCAGGGCTGTGGATCCCACCGTCGTACTTGTGGGCCCCAGGCAGGGCTGCGGGTCTCATCATTGGATTCGTGGGCTCCAAACAGGGCTGCGGGTCCTACCGTTGGACTCGTGGGCCCCAAGCAGGGCTGTGGGTCCCACCGATGGGCGTTAGCCAGATTTTGCACCCACAGCAACTATAGAGATTTCACTGTAGCATCTACAGTAAAATCACTATAGCATCCAAGATGAAATTACGGGCTACTACATTGATTTTACTGCACCAACTTCAGTGAAATCACGGGTTGCTACGGTGAAATCACTGTAACAGCTATAACAAAATTACTGTAGCAGCAACAATAAAATCACTGTAGCAATCGTGATACAATTCTTGTAAAAAAAATCGGGCCATATATCATCTACTGTTATTTAATACGAAAGGATATCATAGGTATTTATAGCATTTTAAAAAAACATGTTATCTAAAACGGTTAAGACCGGATCATTTGTGAGCAAAACTATGGACAGTGGATCATGTTTTATATAATAATCATATCGATAACCTTATTGTAAATAGAAACTTAAAGTGGGACTAGATGTAATACTCGTTCTTTGTCTTGGACTCCAATTTTTTATTAAATAATTTATAAAAATTTTTATAAAACAATTTTTTATAGCAGCGGGAGATATTGAGCTCCTATTTTTTATTAAACAATTTTCAAAAATTTCAAATGCTCTGCGGTAGGGCTGTTAATGGGCTTGGGCCTACACGTTATCATAATTAATATTGGTTGTGTCTTCGACCATCTACATGAAGCAGTGGGAACAATATTCATTTCTCATGATTTTGATCATTTCATGGCCTCAACGAAGCTGTTGAAATTGTTGAAGGAAGAGCCTCCGACCTCTACGCTAGCAATGGCAATTTCCTTGAGAGCCAGTGCCCTCGCTTTCATCTCTTCGTCCCCGAGCAATTCATCCACCTTCGACTCGATCTGTTCCTTTGAGATGATCCCTGTACTCTCGTCTGGGGTCATCCTCAAACAAGTCCTCCAAACGTCACAGATGTAGCTCTGGTTGAGGAATTGGTCCGCAAAGTAAGGCCAACAAAGGAAACGAACCCCATTCCTCACCCCTTCCATGGTGGAGTTCCCGCCACAATGGGACACAAAGCAAGCCACGGAAGGGTGCGCCAACACCTGCTGCTGAGGAGACCAACCCACCATCCTTCCCAGCCCCGCGACCCGCTCTCTGAATCCATCCGGTCGAAGACCGTGATGCTTCCGAAGGCCACGAATCCTCGGAGGCCTGTGATCAATGGTCCCACGGGGATTATGTTGGGAGCAGAGGGGAACACCGGTTGCTCGATGTGGTCAAATGAGTTGCAGATGATGAGGTCGGCGATCTGGGTGGTTTGAGCTGTTATGAGAAAGTAGATGAACATGATCTGTTTGATCTTGGGATCGCCCAAGCAATTCCAGGCTAAGTAGTCGATGTGAATGGGCGGCGATATGAGAAAGAAGATGAACATGATCTGTTTGATCTTGCGAGCGTCGACGTCCCTTCCCTTTTTCCAGCATATATAAATTCTCTAAAGATTAATGATACATGAAATATCGTGTGTGAAATTTTCGCACTAGATTCCTACATAATATGGATATAATCTGAATCTGGATATTCCGGGAGGGTATGAAATCAGATAGTTGCACTTACTATCGAGTAGATACAGATAATAGATAATATGATATCCCTGTCCGTATCGATCGGTTTACACCTCTAGCGACCGGGAGGGGATCCTATTATGATTTTTAAGAGGGGACGAAATAGGAGATGGGGGGTGATCAATGATCAATGCTTTCAGCCTATGTCGATTTCGTCTGCAAGGGCGGGTTGTTTTTAGACGAAATTTCTCCATCATTTCTACTACGAGCGCGAGATGGCAAGATGCCCCTCTCTCTCTCACTTAATTTCCCTCATCACAGCTCTCCCTCTCCGTTTCTCTCATTGATGACAACTGTCCCACTCTCTCATCTATTTCCCTCGTCCCAACTATCCCTCTCCGTTTCTCACATTTTGAGGATATACTAGTAAGAAACCCGGGCAATGCCCGAATGTGATTGATGCATGCCATTTGGCAAAGAAGACATCGCAAATGTTCGAAGAAGTGTGAAATCTAAAGTGAGTGTGATTCACTTGTTAGAGAGAGAGAGAAAGAGAGAGAAAGAGAGAGAGATTAACATCAAATGACCATTAAATGCCATTGAATGAAAATTTATCATCTTTATGGTAGGTTTCTAAATGGATTTAAAAGAGAACCGCGTTTACACACGGAAGAAGAATTCTATCTCTTTAAAAGACGTCCACGTGTTACAACACGAGAGAGAGTCTTCCATTTTAGTATAGATACTAGTAAGAAACCCGGGCAATGCCCGAATGTGCTTGATGCACACCATTTGGCAAAGACGACATCACAACTGTTCGAAGAAGTGTGAAATCTGAAGTGAGTGTGATTCACCTGTTAGAGAGAGAGAGAGAGAGAGAGAGAGAGAGAGAGAGAGAGAGAGAGATTAACATCAAATGACCATGCATTAAATACCATTATATGAAAATTTATCATCTTTAAGGTAGGTTTCTAAATGGATTTAAAAGAGAGCCGCGATCACACACAGAAGAAGAATTCTATCTCTTTAAAAGATGTCCACGTGTCACAACACGTGATAGAGACTTCCATTTTAGTATATATATATATATATATATATATATATATATATATATATATATATATATATATATACACACACACACACACACACACACTAATAAGAAACCCGGGCAATGCCCGAATGTGCTTGATGCACGTCATTTGGCAAAGGCGATATCGCAACTGTTTGAAGAAGTGTGAAATCTGAAGTGAGTGTGATTCACTTGTTAGAGAGAGAGAGAGAGAGAGATTAACATCAAATGGCTATTAAATAGCATTTAATGAAAATTTATCATCTTTATGGTAGGTTTCTAAATGGATTTAAAAGAGTGCCGCGTTCGCACACGAAAGAAAAATTCTAGTCCTTTAAAAGACATCTGTCACAACACGGGAGAGAGGCTTCCATTTTAGTATATATATAGAATAGTACGAAACCAGGGCAATGCCCGAATGTGCTTGATACACGCCATTTGGTAAAGATTTATCATCTTTTAGAGAGCGAGAGACAGACAACGAAAAAGATTAACATAAAATGAGCATTAAATGTCATTGAATGAAAATTTATCATCTTTATGGTAGGTTTTTAAATGGATTTAAAAGAGAGCCGCATTCACACACAAAAGAAGAATTCTAGATCTTTAAAAGATGTCCACGTGTGACAACACAGGAGAGAGGCTTCCATTTTAGTATAGATATATAGATATAGATAGCTGCCTTACTACCTCATTTTTTTCCCTCATCACATCTCTTCCTTTTGCTCCTTTTGGTCACAATTGTCCCTTTATGTCTCCCTTTCTCCCGTTTTGATCATAGTTATCAAAGGAAAAATTTTTAGTACATACTGCATACGCTACAACCGCAGGGCTCACTGCGATTCAAGAGACATGGGGTAGTAGATCCCAGCACATGGGAGAAGTGGCCCCCATCACTTAGAGCGTGCTGATAGGCTCTAGGCAACTGTTGTAGCGTACGATGGATGTGCTGAAAATTTTCCCCTTATCTAGGTTCTTTTTTGTCAAGAAGTTTTTGTTCCTTTTGTCCTAGTATGATTTTCCTAGTTATCCTAAACTATCATAGCATATTATATAGACTAGTGCATGCTCGTGCAGGGACGGAATCAGGATTTTATATTGGGAGCATAATAATTTCATCTAAGGTAGGCCAAAGCATGAACAAAGAAAAATTTATATATTAAAATTCAAACCTTTTACTATATAATTATTTTTAAAATATAATTGCTGGGGGGCCATGGCCTTCTTTGGTCCATACATAGTTCCGTCCATGTGCTCGTGCCTATCGGTACTCGGACAAACACACCTGACCGCCTTCGACGGCATCAGACACCCGACCACCATCAACGACATTGGCACTGTAGTCTCTGTGGGGGAAAATCTTCGTGCCGACCCGAAGACTCTCGCAGCACCAGTCAATTGAAATTGAAGTTGACGTCGAAGATTGTTGTTCGATCTGTTGATTGAAGTTGAAGCCTTTGATATGTAAACAGAGATGCAATCAGAGAGTTTGTTGACACAAGATGTGATCTCGGGGTTCAGCCGAAGCCTACGTCTCCGTGCTATAGGGAGCAACCCGAATTCACTAATACTTATGTTGAAGTGATCTCGACAGGCCGAGTATCACTGAAAGCACTCTGATCTCTTCGAAAGAAAAAAGAAGATCAAAGAGAGGTGGAAGATGGGAAGTTGGAAATCCCAGAGCTCTGGTTTTTTAGAACTGAGAGTTCCCCCCTTTTACATTCGAAGGCTCTGCTATTTATAGGATTTCCGGGGAGGAATTCCGGGGCAAATGGCGGTTTTCTGCTGTCGTATTTGGGGATTCTTCAGGTAAAGCTGGCGGGCCCCGTTACCGTCTTCTGGGGGATTCTACAGGCTCGTGGGCCTACCGGGCAGGGCCGGTGGATCTCGCGGTGGTCCTTGTGGGCCCACCCGGCAGGGTCGGTGGGTCCCGTGGTAGTCTTCGTGGGCCCACCAGGCAGGGCTGGTGGGTCCCGTGGTAGTCTTCGTGGGCCCACCAGGCAGGGCCGGTGGGTCCCGTGGTAGTCTTCGTGGGCCCACCAGGCAGGGCCGGTGGGTCCCGCGGTAGTTGGTAAACTTCTGCCAAAATTTGCACCCACAGTTATCCCCTCCAAGTTAGTTAGAGTTCGTTCTGGCTGGCTTGGATTTGGTGCAAAAAATAGCAACCCCCTGTCGCAAAAGACACGAAGAAGTTTGTCGAGTGTTAGCACAAAAAAGGACTGACCGGTCAATTTTGATTTGAACGGTCAATTTTGACTGATCGGTCAATTTTGACCGATCGGTCAAATTTTGACCGATCGGTCAAAATTCAACCGGTCAAGAATCGGGTGATCGGTCAAAAAACATGGTTTTTTGACCGATCCAGTAGGAAATTTGACCGATCGTTTGAAATTTGACCGATCGGTTAATTTTTGACCGATCGGTCATATTTGACCGATCGGTCAAATTTTGACCGATCGGTCAAAATTCAACCGGTCAAGAATAGGGTGATCGGTCAAAAAACATGGTTTTTTGACCGATCCAGTAGGAAATTTGATCGATCGTTTGAATTTTGCCTGATCGGTCAAATTTTAACCGATCGGTTAAAATTCAACCGGTCAAGATTTGAGTGATCGGCAAAAAACCTTGGTTTTTTGCCAGATCCAGTAGAAATTTGACAGATCGAATGATTTTTGCCGATCGGTCAAGTTTGACCGATCGGTAAAAAATTATCCGGTCAAGGTTCGAGTGATCGGCAAAAAACCTTGGTTTTTTTGCCAGATCCAGTAGAAATTTGACCGATCGAATGATTTTTGCCGATCGGTCAAGTTTGACCGATCGGTAAAAAATTATCCGGTCAAGGTTCGAGTGATCGGTAAAAAACCTTGGTTTTTTGCCAGATCCAGTAGAAATTTGACCGATCGAATGTTTTTTACCGATCGGTCAAGTTTGACTGATCGGTAAAAAATTATTCGATCAAGGTTCGAGTGATCGGCAAAAAACCTTGGTTTTTTGCCAGATCTAGTAGAAATTTGACCGATCGAATGATTTTTGCCGATCGGTCAAGTTTGACCGATCGGTAAAAAATTATCCGGTCAAGGTTCGAGTGATCGGCAAAAAACCTTGGTTTTTTGCCAGATCCAGTAGAAATTTGACCGATCGAATGATTTTTGCCGATCGGTCAAGTTTGACCGATCGGTAAAAAATTATCCGGTCAAGGTTCGAGTGATCGGCAAAAAACCTTGGTTTTTTGCCAGATCCAGTAGAAATTTGACCGATCGAATGATTTTTGCCGATCGGTCAAGTTTGACCGATCGGTAAAAAATTATCCGGTCAAGGTTCGAGTGATCGACAAAAAACCTTGGTTTTTTGCCAGATCAAGTAGAAATTTGACCGATCGAATGATTTTTGCCGATCGGTCAAGTTTGACCGATCAGTAAAAAATTATCCGGTCAAGGTTCGAGTGATCGGCAAAAACCCTTGGTTTTTTGTCAGATCCAGTAGAAATTTGACCGATCGAATGATTTTTGCCGATCGGTCAAGTTTGACCGATCGGTAAAAAATTATCCGGTCAAGATTCGAGTGATCGGCAAAAAACCTTGGTTTTTTGCCAGATCTAGTAGAAATTTGACCGATCGAATGATTTTTGCCGATCGGTCAAGTTTGACCGATCGGTAAAAAATTATCCGATCAAGGTTCGAGTGATCGGCAAAAAACCTTGGTTTTTTGCCAGATCAAGTAGAAATTTGACCGATCGAATGATTTTTGCCGATCGGTCAAGTTTGACCGATCGGTAAAAAATTATCCGGTCAAGGTTCGAGTGATCGGCAAAAACCCTTGGTTTTTTGCCAGATCCAGTAGAAATTTGACAGATTAGTTGAAAGTTTTGAACCTGCCCTCAGAGAGGGTTTCATAACTGTTCCGTTCTTCGATCTTCTGGCAGAGTTTTGATCATTGATGGAGTTTGATCCTTCCTGTTTTGAGTCTTTGGTTGGCTTGAATGAGGCTTTTAACCGGCGGTCCGGTTTACTCAGACCGGTGGCTCGCTTGGACCGTTGGTTCACGTGGACCGGTGGTCCGACGTTTCGTCTGGTCCGACGGTTCGCCTGATTTTGCGCTTGCTGTGGATGGATGCCATGTGTTCCTGCAAAAACACGCGATTTGATACGGTAAAGACACGTGTCTTCTCGATTTGCGTACCTGTTTTACCCTGGGTATATAAGTTTCACTGGCTATCATTTTTGCCTCACGCTTTCAAAATTTTTCGAAGTCCAAACTTTTTTGCTCCCGATTTCTGCTTTTGCTCGATCGATCAGATGGCGTCTTCTGGAAGTTCGAAGAAGTCAGGCGGGGTCCCTTCGAAGAGGAAAGGGTAGGAGATTGTTGAGGTTCTATCCCCTCCGAAGGGTCGTGGCAAGGGCAAGGCCGTGCTTGCCGAACTTGGACAGCTGGGCAAAAGACACCAAGGAGTAGGGTTTGCTTCGGCGCCATCAAGGCCAGAGTACATCCCTAAGGTAAAGTTTGTTCTGGGTCCGCTCGCGTCTCTGACAGAGGAAACAGAGTACGTGTACAATACCGGTGGTGAATTCACAGATGCAAAGAGAAAGAAGTGGCAAACACTTCTCTCTTATTTCACCGAAGGAAAAGTGCAGCCTTCGCTCCCCAGTATCCAGACTGCATTTGGTATTGATAAGAAGACCGTCTTCATCAGCTTTGCCAGTAATGAAAAGGTCATGGGAACCATTGTGACCATCGGCCAACTCAACTGCGGTCTGCGTCTTCCGTTGCCACCCTTCGCGGCAAGGTTATTGAACACTTCTGGCCTTTGCCCGGGGCAGGTCACTGGGAATGCTTGGAGAATTATCTACGCTTTCTGTCGCGTAGAGTCAGATTTCCAGGAGGACTTGAAGGCATGCTACTCCAGCATTCCAGAAGGTGAAGTTGCTCGGATCGAGCTTGGATATTTTTTCTTCCATTATCGATGGGCTTACAGGAGGGACAGTCCGTTCTACAACTTGACCGGCGTATCTCTGCTGCGCCCGCTTACCGATACAGTCCCTTCGGATAAATTATACACAGATTGGCCCATCTCTGTTACTGGTGCATGGACACCCATCTCAGTGCCCGATACCCCCCGAAGCGACGTGCACGATGCAGTGAAGATGTACTGCGAGGGAGGCATCTTTGCCTGGACCTCCGAGAGGGCTGGAGCTATCGACAATTTATTCCTCGAGTTGACCTGCGGGACCAGGTCATGGAAGCAGTTCTCCAACTGCCCAGTGAGATATGGCAAGGCCAATCTCCTCCACCGATCGCGAGACAGATACGAGGATAATGAAGTTCTATACTCTGACTATGAGGAGGACCCTCATTCGGGTAAGATCATCCGGAAGATTCGGGCTGAGAAGAAAATTTACATTGCAAGGCGCCGATTGCCCACTGTGGAGGAGAAGCTGGTGATACAACGAGGCCCAGCGAAGAAGAAAAGAAAAACCCTTATCAAGCAAAAGGAAAATGAAGACCAAGGAAAGAAAGACGAAGATGAAGAAAAGAAAGATAATGATGAAGAAGAAAAAGAAAAGAAGGGGAGCGACGAGGAAGACGAAGAGACCGAGAATGTCAGCCACGACAACAGTGGCAACGACGAAGACGAGGATGGGGACGGTGAGAATGATTTTTCTTCCACACCCTCTGGTGGAGATTATGGGAATGGGGGTGGTGAGGAAGAAATTCCTCCCACCCCCACTGGTGATGCAAGAGAGGAAGATTCACTTCCTATTCCCATTGACGAGGCTAAAGCCCGTCAAATAGAAGAAGTCATTGATATAGAAGGTGATGGCCAAAAGGTGGTTCCCACCTATAAATTTGATGAATTGAAGAAGCCGTTGTGCTTTAAAATAAAATTGTCGAGGAGTGGTGGGGTTGGAAGCAACCCCACGCCCCTCGATCAAATTCCTCCTGAAGTACCCCGTCTCGAAGGAGCGACAACGAGCGGGGGTATGGAGGTTGAGCAACCCCCACCCCCCTCTCGGTCTCTGACTGAGGAGGTGGCTGCCATGGTGGCGGGACTCATCCAGCCAGGCGGGCCACAAGAGGAAGAAAGAGGCTCACCTCTTCGGGATGCTTCCTCCCCTATCCACTTGGAGAGGGAAAGTCGCGTGGGCGATGGAGCTCCTCAACCTCAGTCAGCGCCGACTCCTATTCAGGAGAAATCGACCCCTCAGGGAGGCTCCGATCGCCGGAAGGGTAAGGAGCCGAGGGTTGAAGCCTCAGGTAATTGTGCTAACTTGCTTTGATTGTTTTGCCTTTGAAGCTTGGAAATAATCTAACACTTTGACCTCTCGTGTTGATTGCAGGTGCGCCTGCTGGATCGACCCCGAAGATGAAGAGTTTGGGTGATGTTGACATCAACCACCCCACAGCTGTGATCCGGAAACTCTGCAATCTTCCAGGGGCTACTCTGGATGAAGCTTTCGACAGGCTCGAACTGGTGGTAAGTGCATCTGCTCGACCGATCATCTGAGTTGTATCTTCAGAATAATTCTAACTCTTTAGTTCTTTTGCAGAACTCAGCAGTTTTGAATGTCGCAACCAAGCTCTCCATGAAGGCGGGAGCAAAAGAAGCTTCAGCTGAAGTATCCCGCTTAGCTGCTGCACTGGAGGTTGTAAGCGAGGAGAGGGATAAGCTGAGGGAGGCTCTAACCTCAAAGAAGGAGGCATTGAAGGCCAAGACCGAGGCCCTTCGCAAGGAAAAGTTAGAGAGCAAGGGCTGGCAGAATGGATACGAGGCCCGGGGTCACGAGCTTGAAGAATTGAAGAATCGATTTTTCAAGATCGAGAACTTGGGCTTCGATCGTGTGGCTCGAATAAAGGAGCTGGAGGCTCAACTTGCTGCTTCAGCAGAGACTCATAAGAAGGAGCTGGAGCATATGCGGAGTGAGTGCAAGAGCTACAGGGAAACAGTTGAGAAGGCAGCAGAAGCACTCAGGGTCCATGTTGCCAGTGTCCGATCCTCTAAGGCATCTGTGGCGAGCAAAGCTCGTGCTGGATCTGAGGGGGAGAAGTCGCGTGCGCAGAGTGTGGCCAAGCCTTGAGATCTTCTGTCATCTTTTCTATCGTTGTTTGATACTTGTTAACTCTTGAAATGTAGCAGCTCACTCTTGTACCTGGCACATTTTGATAATAGAAGATATCTCTTCGGTGTTTGAAAATTGGATTTCTTGAGTTGAATGTCTTTGAATGTCATGTTCTGGATAGCATTAGAATAGATGCAATCTTTTGAATGTAAGGGGTCAAGTCGCAACTTGATTACCCAAACTTATTGTAACTTGAATTTTGAATTTGAATTCGTGTAACACTTGTATGTGAGGGGTTGAGTCGCAACTCAAGCACCCAAACTTGTTAGACGATATAGAATTTGATTGAAATTGAATATTGAAATTTGAAGGTCAGTTTAACATTTGCCAGTAAGGGGTTGAGTCGCAACTCTAACACCCAAACTTGTTAAAAGACTTGGTAACTTGAATGTGGATAATTTGAAACTGCTTCAGAATCTTGAATTGAAAAGCTGAACACTTGCACATTTGAGCACTTGAAAGAGATCTTTATTCATCACATAATTTACATCATGGATAGAACAACTTGAGGTGTCTAGAATTCCAAGCTCGTGGCAATCTATCTCCTTCTGGTGAGATCAGTCGATAGGAGCCTTTGCCTCCAATTGACTCAATGATGTATGGACCTTCCCAGTTGGGAACAAGCTTCCCACTGCTGTGTTCTTTGGTGTTGTAGAAAACTGCTCTGAGAACTAAACTACCCACTGGGAACTGTCTCTTGTAGACTTTCTCGTCGTAGGCTCTTTTGATTTTCTGTTGGTACTTGGCCACACGAAGTGATGCTTGATCTCGTAATTCTTCGGAGAAGTCTAGATCATTGATCCGAAGTTCTTCATTGATTCCTTCTTCAACTGCTCTAGTCTTCAGAGTACTTGATATGTTTTCTGTTGGGAGTACTGCTTCCGATCCATATGTTAGACGGAAGGGTGAGAACCCTGTTGATCTTCTCGGAGTTGTGCGATACCCCCAAAGAACTTCAGGTAGGACCTGTTCCCACAATCCTTTCTTGTCGTTGAGTTTCTTCTTGAGTATACCAAGAATAGCTCTATTGGAGGCTTCTGCTTGGCCATTGCATTGAGGGTACCTTGGAGTTGAATAGAATAGCTTGATACCGTTGTTCAGACAGAACTCTCGGAATTTGTCGGAGTCAAATTGAGCTCCATTGTCAGCAACGAGAACTTGAGGTGTGCCGAACCTTGAGAAGATGTTGTGCCGAATGAATTTGATCACTTCGTCTTCAGTCTCTCGGAAGAGGGGTACAGCTTCAACCCATTTGGTGAAGTAATCAGTGGCCAGCAATAGATACTTCTTCTTGGTCAGAGTTGGAGGGAAAGGACCCAGGAAATCTAACCCCCATTGATGGAAAGGCCAGGGGCTTGACAATTGATGAAGTTCATCTGCAGGGAGATGGATAGCTCGAGTGTGTCGTTGGCAAGGTTCACACCTTTGAACAACTTGTTGAGCATCCCTTGCCATTGTTGGCCAGTAGTACCCTTGTAGCTTCGTCTTGGCTTCAAGAGATCTTCCTCCCGAATGATTTCCACAAGCTCCAGAGTGGATATCAATCAGGATTGCCTGTGCTTGCTCGGGACCAAGGCACTTGAGCAACATCCCGTTGTGAGATTTGAAGTATAGATCTTCTCCTTGTAGAATGTAGCATGGGAGCTTCCTTTGAACTCTTCGGGCTTGATTTGGATCTTCCGGCATTTTGCTATGCTTGAAGAAGTCGAAAATTGATCGTCTCCAGTCTTCAAGCTGATCTCCACCCCCAGATTCTTTTGTAGTAGTAAGGATCTGTTGATCGGGGGTGGTCTTGGGCACTTCTTGATAATCGATCTGTATTTGCCTTCCTCCGAGTGAGTCTCCAAGAACTGAGGCAGCATTGACTAAGGCATCTGCTTCTCGGTTCTCTGCTCTGGGGATTTGAATGAATTCAGCACCAATAAAACGTTATTGAAGACGTCGTACTAAGGCCAAGTAGAGTTGCATTCTTTCTTCGCGAGCTGTGTACTCTCCATTGATTTGCCTTATGATCAATTGGGAGTCGCTGTAGACGATGATTCGATCTACCCCCAGGGATTTCGCCATCTCGAGTCCAGAAATGAGTGCTTCGTATTCGGCTTCGTTGTTGGTGGCAGTGAATCCGAGGAGAGTGGCCTTCTGGAGATGATCAAGTTCGGGGGATATCAATACTATCCCAGTTCCCGAACCGATCGAACTTGAAGCTCCATCAGTATAAAGCTTCCATGGAGGAGTTGCAGCAGTAGCTTCGAGATTTGGATCAATTTTTGTTGCAAGATTGATCGGAGTATTGTCCTCATCTTCCAAACGCATGTCGACATCTTCTTCCCAAGTGATGGGGTCTTCAACTGGAAAATCAGCTAGAAAATCAGCAATAGCTTGACCTTTGATAGAAGTGCGAGATTCGAACTGAATCCCCAGGGAGCTCATTTCGATCACCCATTTGGTCATTCGACCAGCTCGACCAGCTTTGTCAATGATATCTTTGAGCGAGTGTTCTGAAATGACAGTGATCTGGTGAGAGACGAAGTATGGTTGAAGGCGACGCGATGCAGTGAGTAAGGCTAGGATGACCTTCTCAGTTTTTGAATAGCGAGTTTCAGCCGGAAGAAGAGTGTGACTGATATAATAGACTGGATGCTCGAAGCCTTCTCTTCTACTGACTAAGACTGCACTGATTGCTTGATCAGTTACGGCAAGATAGAGCCATAAGTCTTCTTTTGGAAATGGAGCCGTCAAGATAGGAGCTTGCACCAGATATTTCTTGATGCTTTGAAATGCTTCTTCACAAATCGGACTCCACCCTGAAGTATTAGCCTTTCGTAGTTTGTCGAAGAGAGGTTTACATTTGTCAGAAGACTTTGAGATGAACCGATTGAGGGCAGCAAGTCTTCCAGTGAGTTGCTGCACCTCCTTTCGATTGGTAGGTGATGGCATGTCGAGGATAGCTCGAATTTGATCGGGATTGGCTTCAATACCCCTCCTGGTCACAAGATGACCCAGGAATTTGCCAGATTGAACTCCGAAAGCGCACTTGGCTGGATTGAGCTTCATACGATATTTTTGAAGAACTTGAAAGGTTTCTGCTAGATCAGAAAGATGCTTGCTTCGTACGGAGCTCTTGGTGAGGAGATCATCGACGTAGACTTCGACGTTACGACCGATCTGATCTTCGAACATTTTTGTGACTAACCTTTGATAGGTGGAACCAGTATTTTTGAGGCCGAATGGCATTACATTGTAGCAGTAGAGACCTCGGCTAGTCACGAAGCAAGTCTTCTCTTGATCGTCTGGATGAAGTGGAATTTGATTATATCCAGAATACCCATCCATGAAAGACAATAGCTCGTGGCCAGCAGTGGCATCGACGAGTCTATCGATCCTTGGCATGGGAAATGGGTCTTTGGGGCAAGCCTTGTTGAGGTTGGTGAAGTCGATGTAGACTCTGACTTTCCCATTCTTCTTTGGAACAGTAACTATGTTAGAGATCCAAGTAGGATACTCTACTTCACGGATGAAGCCTGCTGCGAGTAGCTTAGTGATTTCTTCTTGAACAGCAACTTGTAGCTCTGGTCGGATGGTGCGTGGCTTCTGCTTGATAGGCTTTACCTCTTCTTTGATTGCAAGTCGGTGACAAGCGTCATCTGGATTGATGCCAGGCATGTCTTCGAAACACCAAGCGAAGACATCGATATTGGATTGGAGGAAGGACACCATGTCTTGCGCTTCTGCGTCGCTAAGACTGGTACCAATGAAAGTTTGTCGAGGGAGATCTCCGCTGCCTATGTTGATTGGGATGATTTCTTCTATTGAAGGTGATGCTTCCCATTCGATTGGTGGAGGTTCGGTCAGCGGAATCTCCTTTGATTGCTATTTGGAAGAGGGACCAGCTTCATCTCGTGGCCGCTTTGGAGGAGCAATGTTGATCTTTCGATCTGTCTTAGCCGCAGCAGCCTCACAAGACCTTCCAGCTTGCTGATCACCTCGAATGCAGACAATGCCTTCCCCAATTGCAAACTTGAGTAGTTGATGATAAGAAGAGGAGATGGCATTGATCTGGTGGAGGAATGGTCGCCCGAGGATGGCGTTGTAGCTGGATACTCCTTCGACAATTGCGAACCTGACCGAGACTCGAGTCTCTCGGCTGAGGTCGAGAGTGAATCTCGACTCACCCACCGTGATGCTTTGTTCACCGTTGAAGCCGGTGATCACGGTCGGGACGACGTCGAGGCTTTGATACTTATGTCCCAGACGTTTGAAGCAGTCTGAGAACATAATGTCGATAGAACTCCCGGTGTCGATGAGGATCCGATTGACGGTGCTTCCGTCGATGATGAGTTTCAAAACCAGGGGGTCTCGATGTGGAGTATGAACTCCTTGAAGATCAGTGTCGTTGAAGACGATGGATGGCCAAGCAAGACCTTCGATGGGCTTCTCGATCCAGGTATCTTCTTTATTTGCAGTAGATCGAACATGGAAGATGCGCCGAATCTGCCGATCGACCTCTTTCCCGGTCACTACTTGGTTGTGCAACGATCCATGAATGCCAAAGATATTGGCATTCACGGTGAGAGATGATGGGTTGGAAGAGATTTGATGTATCCAACACACTTCTTTCCCCTTCGCGGAGGTTCGACGTTGATCATGCCCGTTGTTGACGAATTCTTGAAGGTGGCCCTCTCGCAGTAAGTCTTCAAGATGGAACTTCAACCGATAGCATCGGTCGGTAGAGTGGCCGTGACTTCGATGGAATTCACAGTAGACTGTTTTGTCTGCTGTGAACTTGGAGTTTGGCTGAAGAGGATTGGGCCTCCGAAGATACTCGTCGTGTTGAATGCGGTCGAGTATCTGTTCGACTGGTATACTCCACTCGGTAAAAGTGGTCTTCGTTGGAGATCGACGCCCGTCATTCTTTGATCGTTTGTTGGCTGGAGGGGCTGCTGCCTCAGCGTTGTGGGCCTTTGCAGCATACTTTGGAGTTTCTCTTTCAGCAGGCTTTCGCTTCGTCTCTCGCCCTTTCCGAGCGACTTGATCGTCTTCGACCTCGATCTCTCTCTGGATTCGATCGAACATAGCTCCCAGAGAAGGAGAGGGATTACGGATGAAGTCGTTGTAGATGTGTAGATCGAAGCGGAGAGCGTTCTGGAAAGCCAACATGATGGCTTCATCGTCCAGATGTCTTCCAGAGAGGGCAGCATGCTCGTTGCGAAATCTCCTAGTGAAACTTCGGAGAGTCTCGTCAGCACCCATCCTTAGCCGATAGAGAGAGTCAAGCTTCTTCTCGGGCTTCAGATTGAGCTGATAATGCTGCACAAAGAGTTTAGCCAAAACATCGAACTGGGTGATGGACCCAGCTTGGAGATTATGATACCAGTCGAGTGACGGTTCATCGAGACTTCCTGCGAAGGTGCGGCAGAGCACATTGTTTTCTTCTTCGTGCGGCGTTAAGGCTTGCTTGAAGGCAAGGATGTGGAGAGTAGGATCTCCTCTGATGCAGTTGAGTTTGGGGAGGATTGGAGTTCTCCATCCCCTTGGAAATGTTGTCTCAAAGAGACTTCGATGTAGAGGCCCGGCATAAGAATAGCCATCCCTGCGACCATGTCCTCGACCTAGAGGTGGGTCAAGAGGCAAGATCGCAAGGTCTTGCTCAGGCATTGAAGTATTTGCCGGTTGAAGTCGATGTCGGAGGTCCAATCCAAGCCCCCGCTGAAGTGGAATGGAAGGGGAAACTCGACTCTTTGAAGGAGCGCCTTTCATTTGGTGCCTCCTTGGTATGTTGAGCTTTGAAGGTGCCCTCTTGTCGCAGTTGCGGCCAGAAGACGATTGGGAAGACTCATCGTCAAGGCAATCCCAAACACTCTGCTTCCAGGGGGCAGCAGAGGGAGTTGGGTCGCGTCGGATCCTCTCGAGGGCAGCAGTGCCCATTGACCTCCGTTGCTCGGAGTGAATTGAATGTCGAGGAAGATCGATCCTCTCGCTTGTAGAGGGAATAGGTAGAGCGATCCCAGCCTCGGAAGCTGCTTTCTTCAGAGCATCCCTCTCAGCGGTGAGGGTGGCGTTCTGCTTCGCCAATTGGAGCAGTTGGAAGTCGACCGCCGAGATTTGGTAGGTCGATAGGGGGTCTTCAGCAGGAGCGGGTGTTGTTTGCCCAACCGATTGTCGTGCAGGATGGGCAATAGGTCGATCGACCGATCTGCCACTTCCTGATCGAACTCCCATCTCGGGGACAGCAAGGGGCTGTCCGAAGTTGAGCCTTTGACTCATTGAACGAGTCTCAGGACGAGGTTGTTGTTGAGTGTTACTTCCTTCTGGTTGACCTTGATGTTTCGTCCTCGCCATTCAGAGAGCGAAAGGTGCAACGAGAGTGCCGTTCAGTTGTCTGATCAACCGAGAGGGCGAGGAAGTTTGACTATCAAGATCGGTTGTAGGTTCAACCGATCAAGTAGTAGCGGAGAGTTGGACTTTTTGATCGGATCCCACAGACGGCGCCAAACTGTGGGGGAAAATCTTCATGCCGACCCGAAGACTCTCGCAGCACCAGTCAATTGAAATTGAAGTTGACGTCGAAGATTGTTGTTCGATCTGTTGATTGAAGTTGAAGCCTTTGATATGTAAACAGAGAGATGCAATCAGAGAGTTTGTTGACACAAGATGTGATCTCGGAGTTCAGCCGAAGCCTACGTCTCCGTGCTATAGGGAGCAACCCGAATTCACTAATACTTATGTTGAAGTGATCTCGACAGGCCGAGTATCACTGAAAGCACTCTGATCTCTTCGAAAGAAAAAAGAAGATCAAAGAGAGGTGGAAGATGGGAAGTTGGAAATCCCAGAGCTCTGGTTTTTTAGAACTGAGAGTTCCCCCCTTTTACATTCGAAGGCTCTGCTATTTATAGGATTCCCGGGGAGGAATTCCGGGGCAAATGGCGGTTTTCTGCTGTCGTATTTGGGGATTCTTCAGGTAAAGCTGGCGGGCCCTGTTACCGTCTTCTGGGGGATTCTACAGGCTCGTGGGCCTACCGGGCAGGGCCGGTGGATCTCGCGGTGGTCCTTGTGGGCCCACCCGACAGGGTCGGTGGGTCCCGTGGTAGTCTTCGTGGGCCCACCAGGCAGGGCCGGTGGGTCCCGTGGTAG
This sequence comes from Chamaelirium japonicum, assembly GCA_947650365.1. Classification (NCBI taxonomy): domain Eukaryota; kingdom Viridiplantae; phylum Streptophyta; class Magnoliopsida; order Liliales; family Melanthiaceae; genus Chamaelirium; species Chamaelirium japonicum. The sequence goes on from OX393557.1 coordinate 57,575,086, forward strand.
TCTTCGTGGGCCTACCAGGCAGGGCCGGTGGGTCCCGTGGTAGTCTTCGTGGGCCCACCAGGCAGGGCCGGTGGGTCCCGCGGTAGTTGGTAAACTTCTGCCAAAATTTGCACCCACAGTCTCTCTCTCTCTCTCTCTCTCTCTCTCTCTCTCGGTGCACCGCCGACATCCCTCTGCCACATAAGGATTGCTTGATCGGTGGGGAGACAAAATTCGTGTACGGGGAGCGAATGAGGTTATAGTCACCAACCCCCCCCCCCCCCCCCCCTCGAAGTTTTTTGCCGCCGATCACGAATGGTCATAACATGTTTTATAGATAAACACATGTTCAAAATACATGTTGATACTGGTACGTAGAGGTTTGAGTCCGATCGATACTGGTACTACCCTCATTACTGTTATTTGCCTTGTTTTCTCCTTATATAATAATTTGATCCAACAAATCAGTTTTATGGGTACCATTGTAGAAGCAAAAAAATCATAAAAAAAGAAACGATAAATCGGTACCGACCGTTATGTATCGGTCGGTACATAACAATCAATGGTCGATCGGTACAATGGTTTTGAACATTTATATAAACCCCTTAAAAACCCTTAACCCTTAACCTTGCATGTTAGTGCTTGTAACTAACAGGTATTCAAAATGAGAGAATAGTCTAACAATATTCCTTCATTTAACTGTTAGTTTTGAATAGCTATTTTGAATTTCTTTTTTTGCCCTTGTAGATTCCTTAGATTCTCTCCAAAATAGTTTGACCTAAGTCAAGAAATGGGGCATTTTAAGTGTTAATGTATAGAGATGGGTCGGGTTACATGTACAGTTGGGTCGGATTGTATGGTCATACATGTACATATATATTGGGCTTGAGTCCCTCAATAGAGAGTATTCCATTCCTCTCCAAAACCCTAGCCGTCATCTCCTAACATGGTATCAGAGCTCTAGGGTTCTCCTGCGCGGCGACGTCGACGACGGTCTTCCCCCTCCGGCAGTACCTCCCCTCCGGCCTCCTTTCATCCGATCGGCCCAGCCCACCTCCCTTCACCGATAAGCCCCCCCCGCCCCTCCTTTTCACCCACCCGACAGCCCCCCCCCCCTTCTTCCACCCGCCCGACCCCCCTCCTCCACCTGCCCACCCCGCCCGGCCCCTTCCTCCACCCGCTCGGCCCCCTTCCGCTGCCCGACAGCCCCCCGCCCCCCCCCTTTCTGCCGCCCGACAACCCCCCGGCCCCCTCTTCCATCCACCCACCCCGCCCGCCGCCCCTTCCGCCGCCCGACAGCCCCCCGCCCCCCTCCTCCACCCCCCAAACCCCCTTCCTCCACCCGACAGCCCACCACCCCCCCTTCTTTCTCCACCCGACCGGCCCTCCCACCCCTTCCCTCAGCCCACCTGCCCCCTTCCCTTCACCCGATAACCTCTCCCGGTTCCCCCCTTCTGTTGAGCCTCCTCCATGGCTTCTTCTGCTGTGTCGTCCATCGTTGCGATCTCTCCACCGCTGAAGGCCTGATTGGTCACTCACCGTCGAGGTCGCACTCTCTAGTCGTGATCTGTGGGGTCACATCACCGGCGATGATCCTCCTCCAGCTGTCCTCTCCGGCTCCTCCTCTGTCACCAGCAGTGCCGCGTCCTCAGCTGCGACTGCTACTGTCCCGACTACTCTCACCGCTGCCACGGCTGTCGCTCTCACGTGGCGACGTCACGATCAGGCCATCCGGGCCTATCTCCTGGACTCTATTGCTCGTCCACTCCTTGCTCCCATCGGCCGCTTTCCTACAGTGCGTGCGATGTAGGAGTATCTCCGGGATCGGTTTCTTCCGTGCGGTGGTGCACGTCGGCTTCAGCTTATCTGTGACTCGCAGTCTGCACGTCAGGGGGAGCGCACGATTCAGGACTTCTTCAGTCATATGAGTCCATACTGGCATGAGCTGGACTCCCTGATCCCGGAGCGGTGTGCTTGCCCCCGCTCTCGGGATTTCTAGTGCTACCTCGATGAGAGCCACCTGTACCAGTTCCTGGTAGCGCTTCGGCTAGACTTTGCTCTCATCGCTGCTCAGCTCCTGCATCGTGAGCTATTCCCTCGACTAGAGGATGCTCTACTCGCCTTGGTAGATGAGGAGACTCGCCTTCAGACTTAGGGCGCTCGTCCTCCTCTACTTACTCCTAGCTCCGACATTGTCCTGGCGACCGGGTTCTCCGATGAGGCTGTCTTCTGTCACTACTGCAAGGAGCCCGGACACATGAACCGTGAATGCTCTACACGTCCTCCACGCAACCCCCGCTGGGGTCCAGATGAGAGAGCCCCACACTGGGCTTCGACTTCCCACGACGATCGACGCGGTGGTCGAGGTGGACGGAGCCATGGACGTGGTTCGTCCTCCTTCCGCCACTTTGGTGGTACAGCGACTACTGTAGAGGCCTCGACACTCCCCACTGCTACCACAGCACCTTCTCAGCCTGAGCCGGACCGTCTTCAGTGCCTCGAGGAGCTCCTTCTTCTCCACCTAGCCTCCACCGGCTCTGCGACTGCTCACGGCCTGTCTGCTACCTATGGTACTCTGCTCCATTGATCTTCAATTCGGGTGCCTCCTGTCACCTCACCTTTGACTCCACTGTCCTCACAGACTGTTCTCCCACTACCACCCACCAGAAGGTTCGCACTGCGGATAGGACTCTCGTCCCTATTCCGCAACGTGGATCCATCACTACCACCTCTGACCCTTCTGGTCGCTGACCTTACCCCATGTCCATCATGCCCCCCGTATTAATATTAATCTGATCTCTATCAGTTCTCTTTGCGACTCTAGCCTGACTGTCACCTTCACTCCTTCTGTTTGTGTTGTGCAGGATTCATGGACGGGTCAGAGGATTGGGCTGGGCCGTAGAGCAGGAGGACTTTACCAGCTGGACCATCTACATGTGTCTTCCGTTCCTGTTGCGTCTGTCATGTCTGTTACCTCTGATGCCGATCTGTGGCACAGAAGGTTAGGTCATATATCGAGTGATCGACTCAAAAGCGTATTCCGTTTGGGCGCTTTGGATCGAGCGTCCTTCTTCCCCCTCTCTGTTTATATGGGTTGTAGACTGGCAAAGCATCTAGCTCTTCCATTCTCTACTAGTGCTTCCTAATCTGATGCTTTATTTGATTTAGTACATTCGGATATTTGGGGTCCTACTCCTGTTCCATCTATTTCGGGTTACATGTACTATGTGTGTTTTATCGATTACTATACTAGGTGCACCTGGGTTTATCTTATACGTCATCGATCTGAAGTCGATCCCTCACATCTTTAGGAGATTCACCACTATGATACACACTCAGTTTGGTCGACGCATCAAGACCTTTCGGTCTGATTGTGCCAAAGAGTATCTTTCATATGAGACGTGAGATTCTTCAATCTCATGACACTCTTCACCAGCAGTCCTGTCCCCATACCCATAAGCAGAACAGCATTGCCGAACGCAAGCATCGTCATGTCCTTGAGACTGCACGAGCCTTGCTTCTCTCTGCGTCTGTTCCTCACTCCTACTGGGCTGAAGCTGTTATGACGGCTGCCCATTTCATCAATATCACTCCATCGTCTTCACTATCCGGTGCCACCCCATATGAGCGCCTTCACTCCAGCCCACCTGACTACTCTCTTCTTCGAACGTTTGGCTGCACGTGCTTCGTTCTTCTTCCTCCCCATGAGCACACCAAACTCTCTGCGAGGTCTGTTATGTGTGTTCACTTGGGGCTCAGTCGGGAGCACAAGGGATATCGGTGTTACGATCACTTGGCTCGTCGGATCCGTATCTCCCGTCACGTTTCCTTTGTTGAGGATGTCCCGTACTTTTTCCCTGAGTCTTGGGATCTTTCCTTGCCTCCTGCGTCACCCTCCTCGCCTTCATCATATCACCACATCCCTGTTCTATCCCCGTTTTCTGTTGTCCCATCCCCGCCACCTCCACCACCACCATCACTACCGCCACCACCTCCTCCGTCTTCCTCTATACCTCCACCACCACCTGTTACTCGTGTCTATGTTCGTCGGTCTATAGCTCCTCCTCCAGAGTTGGTTCACACTAGTACTCCCTCGCCTGATGCTGCTACCTCCTCCTCCCCGGTCGTGGATCCTGCTCTTGTTCGGTGCTACCCAGCGCGCGAACATTACCCTCCTGACAGATATGACTACTCTCCTGACAGGTTTAGCTACTCTGCCTTTCCCTCTAACTTTCCTGACTTCTCTGGCTACTCTGCCATTGCCTCCTATTCGCCATCTTATCAGGCTTTTCTTACTGCTATACACACTCACCGGGAGCCCCAATCGTACCGTGAGGCAGCTTTACATCCAGAATAGCGGCAGGCCATGTCAGCTGAGCTTGATGCTTTTCAGCGGACCCAGACTTGGGATTTGGTGCCTTGTCCCTTAGGTGTGGTGCCTGTTAGCTGCAAGTGGACATTCAAGGTCAAGACTCGACCTGACGAATACATTGAGCGGCACAAGGCTCGCCTCGTTACACGTGGCTTCTCCTAGGAGTATGGGATTGATTACGAGGAGACGTTTGCTCCAGTTGCTTGGATGACTACTGTGCGCACCCTCTTAGCTGTGGCAGCTACTCGAGGGTGGCCTCTCCATCAGATAGATGTCACCAATGCGTTTCTCCATGGTGACCTCTCCGAGGAAGTCTACATGGCTCCTCCTCCGGGTGTTTCAGTTCCTCCAGGGCACGTTTGTCCTTAGCGTCGAGCCATCTATGGGCTCAAACAGGCCCCTCGTGCCTGTTTTGAGCGATTCCGCAGTGCAGTCCTGGCCACTGGGTTTATTGAGCGTCACTCCGACTATGCCCTGTTCACTCGCTCCTTCAGTCAGGGTATTGCAGTTCTTCTTCTCTATGTGGATGATATGATCATAACTGGGAATGACAGTGCCACCATAGCATCCCTTCAGCGTCACCTCCAGAGTCAGTTTGAGATGAAAGATCTGGGCTCTCTTCGCTACTTTTTGGGCCTCAAGATTGCCCGATCAGCTCGTGGTCTGTTGGTCTCCCAGCAAAAGTACATCTCCGACATCTTTGCTGATGCTGTTCTTACTGACTCTTGCACTGCTGATACACCCATGGAGCTCAATTTGAAGCTTCTAGCTACAGATGGTGAGCCACTCCAGGATGTCTCCCGCTACCAGAGGCTGGTTGGGATGCTCGTCTATCTCACTATGACCCAGCCAGACATTGCCCATGCTGTTGGCATTATCAGTCAGTTTGTTCAGGCTCCACGTTCAGTTCACTATGCAGCTGTCCTTCGGATTATCCGCTACCTCCGAGGCACCGTCACCCGTTCACTACTGTTTCCCTCCACCTCTCTATTGGTGCTGCGTGCCTACTCCGATGCAGATTGGACAGGAGATGTAGCCACTCGCCGCTCTACTACAGGATACTGTGTGTTTCTGGGTGATTCGCTTATTTCGTGGCGCAGCAAGAAACAAGAGTCTATTGCTCGCTCCAGCACCGAAGCCGAATACAGGGCTATGGCTTCCACCACCGCAGAGATTGTCTGGCTTCGCCGCCTTCTGCTCGACTTGGGAGTTGTGATATGCGGGCCCACGCCTCTCTTCTGTGACAACTGGAGTGCTATTTAGATTGCTAGCAACCCGGTCTTCCACGAGCGAACAAAACATATTGAGATTGATTGTCATTATGTTCGCCAGAAGTTTCTCGACCACACCATCTCCTGGCCATTCATTTCATCATCGGAGCAGAATGCTGATTTTCTGATGAAGCCCTTTACGATTGCTCGCTTTCGGCACTTTATCGGCAAACTCTCGGTTCATGATCCACCGTGAGTTTGAGGGGGAGTGTTAATGTATAGAGATGGGTCGGGTTACATGTACAGTCAGGTCGGGTTGTATGGTCATACATGTACATATATATTGGGCTTGAGTCCCTCAATAGAGAGTATTCCATTCCTCGCCAAAACCCTACCCGTCTGTAGACACACGAATTTTGTCTAACCCAGACCCGACTTGCGTGCACCCACGCGGATACAAACCCGACGCGCACTCCGACTTGGACCCGACTAACACGCACCAATGCGGATACAAACCTGATGCGCACTCCGGCTCGGACCCGACTAGCACGCACCAATGCGGACCCGGACCCGACTCGCGCCCGACAAGGGAACCGGGCGGGCCCACCCTTAAGTGGGGCCCGCCCGGCCGGCCCCTATAGGGACCCGAACCCCATGGGGGCTGGCCCCTAGTAGGGATCCCAACCCCATGGGGGCCGGCCGGCCCTGGAAAGGAAGGAAAAGAAAAGGGAAAGAAAGAAAAGGAAAGAAAAGAAAAGGAAAGAAAAGAAAGGAAAGAAAAGAAAAAGGAAAGAAAAGAAAAGGAAAGAAAAGAAAGAAAAGGAAAGAACTACCGCCATGCGCGGGGGAAGGTTGTGCATGACGTCTACCCATACGTGGATCTGTGCCGATCCCTCGATCCGACAGACAAGAAGAAGAGCCAGGTCGCCATCGATTTTGTGTGCAAAATTCAGCCATAATTACCCCGTCAGAAAAGGAAAACGAATAAAGACTTATTCCCCTCATCAATGGATGAATAAATCTTAGGTAATTATGGGAGAGATATTAAAGGGATTTAAAATTGAAAACTTCCCATATCTCTCCGCTCCCCCTTTGCCTATAAATAGAGGGGGAGGGGGAAGGCTCAAAGGGTCGAAGATCGAAGACGAAGCGAGGAAGCTCTGCAGAAGAGGAGACGCTTCTTCATCGACCCAAGGCTTCACGAGGCACGGGCAAGCCTATCCCTTCGGCACCGGCTTAGTCCATTGAAAGCCCTCATCAATGTGAAGACCCTTGCACAAGAAGATCGAGCCTTTGACTCCGTGCACGAAGAAGAAAGCTCGGAGAAGAAGACCCTTCGACTCCGAAGACGCCAGAAGCAAAGGCCAGAGAAGAAGCTCGGAGTGGCACTACCCCGTCAGCTCCAACAAACCTTCAACTCCGATCAAGCCCAAAAGCCCGGAGAAGAAGACCGAAGCGTCATCACCCCGACGCCTTCGACAAACGTCCGCTCCATCCACGAAGAAGAAAACTTGGAGAGGGACACCTGAAGCGTCGCTACACCCGTCACCTTTGAAGGAAAGCCAGCGCTACAACCGTCGCACAAAGATCGATGCTACCCCCGCCATCTTCAAGAGTACCCTTCGACTCTGATCACGCCAAAGAAACCCAGAGAAGAAGAGAAGTCCAGCCGACACCCAAACCGATGAAGCATTGAAGAAGTAGCCCACGTCGTTCGAGAAAAAGACCAAGTTGACACTGAAGCCAAAGGCCACACAAGAAGCCAAAGCAAAAGCTCCGGTAAAGCCCGTGCGAAAGCAACGCAAGTGCCAAAGCCAAGCGACTACGCCGGTCTCGTGCAAAAGCACCGCACATTCTAGCCGATACGACGCGAAGTCCGGAAGAACGAAAGCATCGCAAGTCTCTTCCGTCTACGTCCAAGCGCAAGCGCCAAAGCAAAGCAAAAGCCAGAGCCACGCCCAAGCCAAGCTAAAGCCGAAAGCCAAAGCCAAAGCCGACGCCAAAGCATGATCGACGCCGCGAACCGATGATCAAGGACGCCGAGGCCAAGCAAGGAGCGAGGAAGACACGAAGACTGAGGAACGAAGCTGAAGACCCCCTAGCCGAGGAAGCGAGAAGCACGGAAGGGACCAAAGAAACAGCGGATACTCCTTAGCCTCTCAAAAAACCCTCACCTTGTAAAGACCTCTGTCCTGGGCAACCCCTTCAGAGCTCTCACACGAATACCACGTGGAGACGCGGATCAAAGGGACCCTCCAGAGGATCTCTCCCACGATCTCCTGATCCATACTCGCCGCACCCGGACTCTCCACACTCGAGCCACCCGGGTCCCGGCCACTCTTGTAATCTCGTGTGTTCGCAATAAAGATGACCCGCATCTTTTTTTGCGCATACAGATTTCTAGCACGCCCGGTGGAACATTCTCTCCTTTCATCCGTACGATTGAAGAAGCTGCTTAAAGTTTGCAATGGCCGGGACAAGCAATGATGTGTTTGCTCCAAGCCTTTCACCGATCGTCGAGTCTCCTCTACTCCGACACGGTGGTCCAGTAAACCCGGAGGGTGATGCTCCCCCGATGGTACGCGTTTACACTCGGCGTACTCGAACTCTTACGGACGTCTTCATGCCAGAAACTACTGCCGAAGATGCTCGCCAAAGCGCTGACGAGGCCTTGGTGCATGAAGAAATAGGCCTCGATCCCGGAGCCTATGTCCAAAAGTCTGGGGAGGACCAGCCCCAACCCCGAGCCCATTCGGGTTCCCCGGCAGAAGTTCTACCTCCTCTGCAGGGGGCAAACATCAATCATCAACCAAAAGCAAGTCGGCGCAACTACATCTCTGACGATGACGGCGAGGATGCTAACATGTAGCATCGAGACGTCCTCCGCCACCATTCACTGTCTGCTCTTCAGCTCCAAGTCATGCAAATGGGTGAGCAAATGGCGCAGATCGCTCGACTAATGGAGGAGAAGGATCGCCACATCAATACTTTGCTTCAGAAGCTAAGCGCAAGAGATGCTGCGATAAACGATCAACCCCTTGCTTCTCCAGGGGCCGCTCCAGCTCCGTCTTCATCTCCCGCTCTTGCAGAGGTAGTTCCAACAACTCAAGCGGTTACGCCAGCACTCTCATCGGTTCCTGTCCCGGCGGAAATCGTCTCACCAGCACCAGCCTTGGTGGCCACCCAATCTCCGGCAACAGCAACAATGAATGCTCAGTAGATACAAGCGTTGGTAGCCGACATGATGTGCTCCCACGGCAGTGGTCTTCCTCCAATCACGGCGGTATACTCGAAACCTTACACCGCGAGGATCCAACAGCTGCGCTTCCCCATCGGGTTCCAACCAGCAAAATTCCAGCACTTCGACGGGAAGGGAAATCCAAGACAGCATGTTGCTCACTTCATCAAAACTTGCAACAATGCCGGCACATATGGCGATGAGATAGTGAAACAGTTCGTTCGTATCTTCAAAGGTAATGCTTTTGACTGGTACGTTGACCTTCCTCCAGGGACCATCGACAGTTGGGATCAGATGGAGAGGAAGTTCCTCAATCGCTTCTACAGCACCAGATGCACCGTCAGCATGACCGAACTCACCGCCGTCAAGCAAAGGAAAGACGAGCCGGTGATCGACTATATCGACAGATGGAGGAACCTCGCGTTGAATTCACGAGATTGTTTGTCTGAAGACTCGGCCATCAAGATATGCACCCAAGGCATGCACTGGGGTCTGCTCTACATCCTCAAAGGTATCAAGCCTCGGTCTTTCAAAGAACTCGCAACTCGGGCTCACGACATGGAACTCAGCCTGGCAAGCCGCGAGGACTCGAAGAACAAAGACTTCTTGAAGGTGGAGAAGAAGGACAAGCCACCGGCACCGAAATCGAAACAAGTCAATGTTGCTGATGTCGCTTCAACCCCCAAGCCGCTCAAGATCGGTGGCAAGCTGGATCAGAAGAAGGGAGTCGATATACCACCGCCTCCGCCGCCAAGACAAAGGATGACTCTCGAGGAGCTCGAAGCCAAAGAGTACCCCTTTCCAGACTCGGAAGTCTCCTCCATGTTCGACCAATTGCTGCAAAAGAGGATGATAGAGCTCCCTCCTTCGAAGAGGCCCGAGCAGATGCATCGCGTCGACGACCCTCTCTTCTGCAAATACCACCGGGTGGTAAGTCATCCCATCGAAAGATGCTTTGTCTTCAAGGAAAGAATAATTGCGCTCACAAAGCAAGGAAATATAGAGATTGACTCCGAAGAGGTCGCTACGGCCAACATGACGTCCATCACCTTCGGTTCCTTCTTGCCGGTACTCGTTGTTGCACGATGAAGCACGCCCAAATTGCGCATCAACCGTCAAAGGCCAACCGTTAAGTCAATTTCCCAACCGAGAGTCTCGAAGCGACGTCAACGTACTCCTGCACTCACCGAGGAAGAAATGCCATTGCCCTGGGGGCAACCATCGCTCACGCCAGCACCTCTTCCGAGCAATGATACATCCCAACGAGCGCTCCAAAAGAGATACGAGCGAGGAGATCCAGAAGTCGGTCTGCTGGGCCAGCCTTCGGGGAAGTTCGACTATTACGTCCTCTACTCAATGTCTCTGTCCGCTTCAATTGAAGAAATCGAGCCCACCGACTGGGGATCGGAAGACGAGCCAGTGGAGCTTAAGGAAGAGCAAATCCCTTCTAGTCAAGCTATGTCCCAATGCACTCTCCGAAAGAGATATGAGCAAGAAGATCCAAAAGTTGGTCTGCTGCACCAACCTTTGGGCAAGTTTGACTATTACGTCCTTTACTCACAGCCTCCATCAATTTCGATCGAAGAAATCAAGCCCACCGGTTGGGGATCGGAGGACGAGCCAGTAGAGTCTCCGGAGGAACAAGGGTGTTCAAGGGACCCAGTTACTACTGCCAATCATCATCTCGGCGGAGGAGAATCCACCGACGAAGAGGCATGGGTCATGCTACCCCGGCGACGAAGGCCACGACAAGAAAGGCAGCATAAGCAAGACCGTGTGATAAGGAGATTTCCTGAGCGAATGACCTACTAGAAGAAAAGCAATACTCCAGGGAGAAAGGCATTCAAAGTGCCACCGGCAAACCAAGACGATCTCCTCCAGCAGAGCCTTCCAGAACCAGTAACCTTGCAAGAATTCTTCCCCGATCACTTCCTCCCAGTCGATCAACACATCAGGGTGTCTTGTTGCATGGTCGAAGCTCATAAGGCGTTGGTAGGAAAAGGCAAAGTCGAGACATCCAAAGAGGGTGACTCCACCGATGGGGGAAATGATTCCGACAGAGGGGGCATCGGCTCTCATGACGAAGCAATCCTGCACTTGCCGCTCGTAGAAGCTTTGCATCTTCCGAAGAAGGCTCGCCTGGCAATGGCTGCGGCCTTGGCCGACCCGGATAGCTACAAGAGAAAAAGGAAGGACGACCAGAAGGGCAAAGCTGTGGCCTCGTGTGATGCGACGATAACCTTTTCGGATGAGGACTTGCAACTCGGGACACGATTGCACAACCGACCTGTCTACGTTTCGGGATACATCAAGGAGATGCCAGTGAATCGAATCCTGTTGGACTGTGGTGTTGGAAACAAATCAGAGGCGCAACGAAAGCCGGACTCGATCTTAGGATCGATACGGTGTGCGATACATTTTTTTAAATTTTCTTAAGAAACAATCATATGCGCAAGATTAAAATGAAATACAAACGAACCCCTATGGTCATCTATCGAAACACACCATAAATGTTATGCAAGCAATTAAATAGATCTAGGATTTTGTTTATTATACCTCCGTGCGGGATTTAGCACCGTGATGTTTATCTTCCAAGTTGATGATGACAGAAGTATCCATGTGCGTGGGAGAAGCCTCGTTCTTCTTCGGGTACACCCGATCTCGCGAATCGACCCGGATCCTTACACTCCAATCTCTGAGTGCTTTGGAGTGCAAGCTTTCTCTTCTTCTTTATCACACACACTCTATGAGGAGAAGAAGATGAGATGATAAAGATTTTCTCTTCACACCTTAGGTCAAACCCAAAGAATAAGAGGGATGAGTGCCCGAGAGAGAGAGGGAGGCCAAAACCGAACACAAGGGAGAGAGGAATCGGTCCTTCTCTGAAAATCTGAATAAGGCTCGGTTTTCCTTGCCTAATATGCCTTGAAAACCATGCCCCTCTCTCCCCTTGTCCATATGAACCGTTCCCCCTTCTCTCTCTCTCATTAATCCTCAAAAATAAATGCCCACTATTGTATAGTTGCCATATTTGGTTTTGCAATCAAAGGGAATAGATTCAAATCATTTCAAATCTGAATTAATCCCTTTAAATATGAATTTGATGGCCATGCATATTTATCCTAATGAGGGGGGCGGCCACTAGGGCATGCGGGACATTTTGAAATGACCAAAATGCCCCCATGCATCTAGTGGCCATCCACCTCATACGGGAGCATACATGGTCCATCTCCATGCATGATAAAGTACTCTAACACTTAGGGCACCTCATCCATACCTATTTAACATACCATGGAGTTATAAATAGTGTTTTTACTATTAACTGGGGTGCCCTCAGTAAAACGTGGGGTGCCCCTATTGTAAAAATCACTAAACACACAGATCGTGCTCTAGTGCAACACACACACACGGAATAAACTCCTCATGGCATTATGGCAACATCGTGTGTCCCTACACTACTCTGGGGTTGCCCCCTAGTGAACACACTTAGTCCTGTGCAACCACCATGCCCTAGTGCAATGCACTCATGGAAAACAGGACGATTAAGGTATTATTTCTTCAACTCCTAATGTGCTGTGAGACAAGGAGAAAGTTATGATCTGTAACGATCGTGGATAAGGTGGAACCTTTAGGGACTAGGATTCATGGCTTCCAACCGGACCTGATCGACACACTACCCAAGTATCCCTGTCAATCCTCTGGGTCCCGGTTAACCTGCGTGGCCACCCAGAGTGCGACGCAAGCTGCACTCCAATTCTCCCAGACTTACTAAGCTCTCTTGCATACCCCTGCTCTCCGCTTAGTTTGGTAATTAGATGTCCCTTCACTCGGTGCCATGTGTCAACTTGAGCGGTGGAGAGCACCGTCAGACTCAAGTGACCATATGATTAGGTTCATTCCAGGTTGATTAACACATCGTACCTCCGATCATTTTGGCCAAACAACCGGATTCGGTCTAACAGCTCAACTGTTAACCACCAGGCCTGGTTTTAGTACAGTGTATGTCAGACCAAAGAACGCACCTTCCAATGGAGATGTGAATAGCCTGCAGGAGTGGTATGCCGATGCAACGCCAGCCCGGCAACCCAACGCACCGTGGTATTGGGTCGTGGTTAGATCCATCACACGTTGGTGAACCAAAGTTACCCAAACTGGTTAGTCCACCGGTCATGGTTCCTCAGGGTTTAGGACCTATTACCCTAAGCAGAAACACGGCTATGTGCACCGGTGTCTGCTCACTGATCTGTGCACCGTGTTGGTTCTGTTCAGCCACAAACAATGTGCTTGGCAATGACCATGGTGGAGAAACCCATGCTCTGTCATTCCAATAGCTTAACCTGATAAGGCGACCAACCCTAATCAAAACTGCGAACAATTTAGGCTAATAGTACTAATCAACTGAGTCTCTCACTCAGATGAACCACTATACAACCATGACTCTTTTCAGTTCAGTATATAGAACACGTATAATACGCACCAATTAAGCTATTCTAATATAAATATCAACTCATTTATTAATCAACCATGGTTTTTACAAGCCCTAGACCATATCTTACTCAACAATCTCCCACTTGGTCTAGCGAGAAAAAACGGTTTTGACTCCCATAGCTTCTACATGCTGCTCAAACGCCTTTGCAGGAATCGCCTTTGTAAAGGGATCAGCAACATTGTCTGCAGACGCTATTTTGGTCACCGCTACTTGCCCTTCCTTTTGAAATTGCCGAATCAAGTGGAACTTCTGTTCGATATGTTTCCCCTTCTGGTGGTGTCTTGGCTCCTTGGCCTGTGCTACCGCTCCACTATTGTCACAATAAAGGACAATAGGTGACTGAGCCTCTGGTACACACCTTAAGTCCAATAAGAACTTTTTGAGTCACACCGCCTCTTTTCCAGCCTCGCACGCTGCGACGTACTCAGCTTCAGTGGTGGAGTCTGCGATGCAACCTTGCTTCACACTCCGCCAACTTACTGCTCCTCCTCCTAACATGAAAACATAACCTGAAGTCGATTTTCTAGATTCCACATCTGACATAAAGTCAGCATCCGTGTATCCAATCGGCGTCAGGTCCTGTGAAGTGTACACTAACTCATAATCCCTCGTACGATGAAGGTACTTGAGTATACTCTTTACAGCAGTCCAGTGTACTGGACCCGGGTTCGACTGAAACCGACCCATCATATCTACTGCAAAACAGATATCTGGCCTCGTGCACTGCATGGCATACATTAGACTACCCACTGCTGAAGCATAAGGTATCTTTTGCATTTCTGCTTTCTTCTCAGGTATCTTAGGACATTGATCCTTAGATAATTTCAAGCCATATCTGAATGGCAAGAAACCCTTCTTGGAGTCCTGCATGCTGAATCTGGCCAGTATCTTATCTATATAAGCAGCTTGTGAGAGCGAGAGAATCTTGTTCTGGCGATCTCGAGTTACCTGAATCCCCAGAACATAACTCGCCTCACCTAGGTCTTTCATGTCGAATTGCGAGGATAACCAAACTTTTACCGTAAATAATATTCCTATGTCATTTCCAATCAGTAGTATATCACCTACATAAAGTATTAAATATACCACTGTAGTATTATCACTCCTTTTGTACACACAAGGTTCATCCTCATTTTGATCAAATCTGTATGAGCGGATTGTCTGATCAAAACGGATATTCCAACTTCTGGATGCTTGTTTCAGTCCATAGATGGACCTTTGAAGTTTGCAAACCAGATCTTCCTGACCTACTGACTCAAAACCTGGGGGCTGCATCATATATATGTCTTCCTCCAAATCCCTGTTGAGGAAAGCTGTCTTGACATCCATTTTCCAGATCTCCCAATCATAGTGGGCTGCGATAGATAAGAGGATTCGAATAGACTTAAGCATAGCTACCGGTGAGAAGGTCTCGTCATAATCGATCCCTTCTCGTTGGGTAAAACCCTTGGCAACTAATCTAGCTTTATAAGTCTCAATGGAACCATCGGGTCCTCTTTTCTTCTTGAACACCCACTTACACTCAATAGGTTTAATATTGGGTGATGGTGCAATAAGTGTCCAGACATTATTTTGGGACATAGATGCAATTTCTGCCTCCATGGCTTTTTGCTAAGCAGAAGTGTCAGAAGATTTCATCGCCTCATCATAGCTTAAGGGATCATCCTCCTGAATCTCTGGATCGACTAATAAAGTCTCTCTATAGTATCTTTTAGGAGCTCTGATTTGTCTCCCACTGCGATGAGGTAATGGTGGTATTGACCGATTCACTTCTACAGTCTCTGGTATACTAGTTTCAATATTATCTCTTCCCTCTATGTTACCGGATGTGCTACCTCCACCAGTACCCAGTAGCTCTTCTAGAACTACCTTACTGGATGGCTTGTGGTCCATAATATAGTCCTGCTCTAGGTAGATGGCATTCGTAGAAACGAGTACCTTCTTATCCTCAGGATCATAGAATATACCACCTTTTGTTTCTTTAGGATAGCCTATAAACAGACATACCTTAGACTTAGTCTCCATCTTATCCCTCTTGTCCTTTCACACATGTGCAGGACATCCCTATATTCTGAAATGCTGCAGTGTAGGCTTTCGCTTTGACCACAGTTCTCTTAGAGTTAGAGGCACTGATTTAGATAGGATATGGTTTAAGATATAAGCTGCTTTTAATAGGTCATATCCCCAAAATGTGGTCGGTAAACTAGCATAACTCATCATACTACGGACCATGTCTAACAAGGTCCGATTCCTTCTCTCAGAAACTCCATTATGTTATGGTGGACCTGGAGCAGTCAACTGGGATACAATCCCACTGTCTCTAAGATACCCAAGGAACTTGTCCGATAGGTACTCACCTCCTCGATCAGATCGAATGGCTTTCACATATCTACCAGTCTGCTTTTCAACTTTGGCTCTAAATTCTTTGAACTTGTCAAAGGACTCAGACTTTCGATGCATTAGGTAGATATAGCCATATCTTGAGTAATCATCAGTAAACGTGATGAAGTACTCATGGCCTCCTATCGCTTGGACGCTCATGGGTCCACATACATAAGAATGAACTAACTCTAATATCTCTGTGGCCCTATTCCCTTTGGCTTTAAAAGTCCTCTTGGTCATTTTGTCCTCCAGACAAGACTCACAGGTTGGAAGGATCTCCGAGGGATCTGTTTCTAGAAGCCCGGCCTTTACCAACCTATGAATTATATCTGAGGCAATATGCCCAAGTCTTAGATACCATAATAGAGTTAGATTTTCTGAAGGTTTCTTACGTTTAGATGAGTTAATATCCAAAGCAGTTATATTTTCTTTCTCTAATTTAGGACTTAGAATATAGAGACTGTTCTGAACTATTCCTCTAATAATAAAAGTTCCATTCATTCTAATACACACCAGATGTATCAAAAAGAACTGAATAACCATCATTCACCATAGAAGAAACAGAAATAAGATTACGTCTCAAAAACGGTACATATAATACGTCTCTTAAAATCAAAGTCTTTTCATTAGAAAAAGATAAATAAACATCTCCAACTACTTCTGCGATTGCAACAGCATCAGTCTCCATGCTCAGGACCACTTCCTCATCAAGTAGCCTTCTGCTTACTTGGAACCCCTGTAAAGAGTTAAAGGCATGGTCAGTGGAACCAGAATCCATAATCCAAGATACAAAAGAACTGCTACTTGAAAGAAGTGACTCAACTTTAAGTAGCTGAGAATTACCTGTCCCAGCACCCTGAGGCTTTGTGCAGTCCTTTTTCCAATGGCCCTTTTCGCCATATCTGAAGCACTTCATGCTTGGTGACATCATCTCTCTTGACTTAGAGGTCCCCACATGGCTCTGCAGAGGCCCTGCCTTTAGCTTCTTGTTCTTAGGCTTCTTGCTCATAGGCTTCTTAGCCTTCAGAGCAGCCCTGCGCTTAGCACTTAATGTCTCACCTTTAACCTTGAACCCGTCTTCTGCTGCCTGGAGAGCTCCAAGAAGCTCTGCATTTGTAATCTCCAACTTGTTAAGGTTGAAGTTAGTGACAAAGCCTTCAAAGGCTCCAGACAGGGACGCAAGGAAGATATCAGTCATAACCTCGTTATCCAGCACAATGTTCATGGTAGCCAGTTCGTTCTGGAACCCGAGCATTTTTAGTATGTGTTCCCGGACAGGCGTCCCTTCGGACATCTTAGTGCTAACGAGCTTTTTCATTGTGAGGTAGCACGTTACGCGGCTATGCCCCTCAAACATTTCTTTGAGGTATAGCATTATATCAGAAGCATCAGGCATTTCTTCGACTTGCTTCTGTAGAGTTGTCTGCAAGGAAGCTATGATATAGCACTTGCACATCTCATTAAAATCTCGCCAGTCGGAGAAAGCCTTGGTCTCTGCCTCAATGGCATCTGGACCCGGTAGGTTCGGTTCCTGAGTGGTTAGGGCCATGGTGTGTTTACCAATCCTAAGAACAAGCATGAGGTTGCGTTTCCAGTCCTCATAGTTAGGACCCGTAAGCTTGTTATCATTTAGGATGGCAGATAAGGGGTCTAGTTTGGTTATTTGAAAAATAAATAGGAGTATATTAGAATGCTTCATAAACTCATTATATGGTATTTTTAAAATGAGGCAAATTATATCCAAATGTCCACGCTACCCTTAAAGCGGAGACATATCTATGGATCAATCTTACCATGTATATGAGATCTCGAATTCGGATACACCCGCCTGAGGGGGCAGTGTGCAGCATCCTCCGCTCATAGCAGGTCTCTCGGACCCAATCCAAATCTGCCACAGACGGGCTATAATAGACCATGGTTTTCTTTTGGCCAGCCCCCCGTGATCTCCATGCGACGCAACGGGTAGACTCACGGGTGCTCCGGATGCTTACCCACAAGCCTAGGCAATCAGAACACGGAAGTTCATGCGGCCCCCGCGAAGGCGGGAAAAGCCCTTCTCTCCTGGCATTGTGACCACCATATCCCGAAGGAGACTGCTAAGCCTTCAGCATGACAGAAAATAACTCTCACCCGAGGGGGATGTTGAGCCATACCCTATCACTCGGAAATTCAGCAGTTGGCCGTGGAGGCCAGGGGTACTCACACTGAGTCCTCTTAGATATCCCTTAATTATTGTGAGGGTTATTTCTGTGCAAGTATTTTAGATCCTAGGTTGCGACAACCTAGACCTAGACCCTAGTCATACCGTGCTCCCACTAGAGTTAAGATCTCTTATGAAGTATAGATAGACTTGGAGAGGACCATAGTCCCTATCCCGTGGATACTCAGTTGTCACCTTTCTCCCGAGAATCACATTACGTACTTTCCAAGCCTTCGATACTAAATAAAATAATCATTACCCTTTGTGCTCTAGAGCCTAGCCTATGGTCTAGACATACAAGGAAAGGTCTCCCATTAGTATGACTCCTCGTATGCAACTTGATGTTTGATGTCATAGATGTTCACCACATCACTATTGGTTTCGATGTCAAACCAATTAGGGACATCCGACAACCTCCGTCGGACCTCGACCTAACGGTGGCATAATCGAGTGTTATGGGATCCAACTATCATCAAACACCAATTAAACTACGGATGTCATTAAATGAAGATCTAACCTAATGGTCACAGGGACCAAGTGGGGAATAGGCATCCCACATACAGTGGGGAAAGGGCATCCCATAATCTAATACCTACAGCATTAGAATATATAATTTCACCGGGGTCTTAGAAAATATCCAACTACCATCAAACATAAACATCCATTGATATCAAGTTCAGGGTCCGACCCCTGAACCTGACTAGCAATGCTCTGATGATCCGGTTCATGGCATTTTTCGGATATCTCTTCCTTTGGTCCACCACATCCGGTCTTCCGGTAATGGATTTTCCATCTGATCTTGTCCTCTAAATCTTCAACCTGTAATTGAAAAATCTAGTATGCTCTGAGCAATCGCTCGTTCATATACATTTTTCTAGGATAAAGAATAATGAAAGTACAAGAATAGAAATAATTGGCCGGAAAAAACCAAGCCGTGGAACAACCTCTACGTACTTGTCCCATTAGGCCTTACAACCATCCATCACAGAAAGAACAAAAAATAACTATGCAATCATTTTTTTCGGGGTCCGACCCCCAAAACCAAACAATCACAATTATTATTTTGTAGCGGCGCCCTACAGGAAAACATAGCATGCAACACATATGCATATATGATCTAGCGCATGCAAACCCCGGTGAATGCATTCATTCATCAAATACGCATTTGATTCGATTTATAGAAAAAAATTTCATGAATCGCACACCGAAAATGGCTCTGATACCATTTGTTGGAAACAAATCAGAGGCGCAATGAAAGCCTGACTCGATCTTAGGATCGATATGGTGTGCGATACATTTTTTAAATTTTCTTAAGAAACAATCATATGCGCAAGATTAAAATGAAATACAAACGAACCCCTATGGTCGGTCATCTATCGAAACACACCATAAATGTTATGCGTGCAATTCAATAGATCTAGGGTTTTGTTTATTATACCTCCGTGCGGGATTTAGCCCCGCGATGTTTATCTTCCAAGTTGATGATGACGGAAGTATCCACGTGCGTGGGAGAAGCCTCGTTCTTCTTCGGGTACACCCGATCTCGCAAATTGATCCGGATCCTTGCACTCCAATCTCTGAGTGCTTCGGAGTGCAAGCTTTCTTTTTTTCTTTATCACACACACTCTATGAGGAGAAGAAGATGAGATGATGAAGATTTTCTTTTCACACCTTAGGTCAAACCCAAAGAATGAGAGAGATGAGTGCCCGAGAGAGAGAGGGAGGCCAAAACCGAACACAAGGGAGAGATGAATCGGTCATTCTCTGAAAATCTGAATAAGGCTCAGTTTTCCTTGCCTAATATGCCTTGAAAACCGTGCCCCTCTCTCCCTTTGTCCATATGAACCGTTCCCCCTTCTCCCTCTCTCATTAATCCTCAAAAATAAATGCCCACTATTGTATAGTTGCCATATTTGGTTTTGCAATTAAAGGGAATAGAATCAAATCATTTCAAAACTGAATTAATCCCTTTAAATATGAATTTGATGGCCATGCATATTTATCCTAATGAGGGGGGCGGCCACTAGGGCATGCGGGACATTTTGAAATGACCAAAATGCCCCCCATGCATCTAGTGGCCATCCACCTCATACGGGAGCATACATGGTCTATCTCCGTGCATGATAAAGTACTCTAACACTTAGGGCACCTCATCTATACCTATTTAACATACCATGAAGTTATAAATAGTGTTTTTACTATTAACTGGGGTGCTCTCAGTAAAACATGGGGTGCCCCTATAGTAAAAATCACTAAACACACAGACCATGCTCTAGTGCAACACGCACATACGGAATGAACTCCTCATGGCATTATGGCAGCATCGTGTGTCCCTACACTACTCTGGGGTTACCCCCTAGTGAACACACTTAGTCCTGTGCAACCACCATGCCCTAGTGCAATGCACTCATGGAAAACAGGACGATTAAGGTATTATTTCTTCAACTCATATTGTGCTGTGAGACAAGGAGAAAATTATGATCCGTAACGATCGTGGATAAGGTGGAACCTTCAGGGACTAGGATTCATGGCTTCCAACCGGACCCGATCGACACACTACCTAAGTGTCCCTGTCAATCCTCTGGGTCCCGGTTAACCTGCGTGGCCACCCAGAGTGCGACGCAGGCTACACTCCAATTCTCCCAGACTTACTAAGCTCTCTCGCATACCCCTGCTCTCCGCTTAGTTTGGTAATTAGATGTCCCTTTACTCGGTGCCATGTGTCAACTTGAGCGGTGGAGAGCACCGTCAGACTCAAGTGACTATATGATTAGGTTCCTTCCAAGGTGATTAACATATCGTACCTCCGATCATTTTGGCCAAACAACCGGATTCGGTCTAACAGCTCAACTGTTAACCACCAGGCTTGGTTTTAGTACGGTGTATGTCAGACCAAGGAACGCACCTCCCAATGGGGATGTGAATAACCTGCAGGAGTGGTATACCGATACAACGCCAGCCCGGCAACCCAGCGCACCGTGGTATTGGGTCGTGGTTAGATCCCTCACATGTTGGTGAACCAAAGTTACCCAAACTGGTTAGTCCACCGGTCATGGTTCATCAGGGTTAGGACCTATTACCCTAAGCAGAAACACGGCTATGTGCACCGGTGTTTGGTCACTGATCTATGCACCGTGTTGGTTCTGTTCAGCCACAGACACTGTGCTTGGCAATGACCATGGTGGAGAAACTCATTCTCTGTCATTCCAACAGCTTAACCTGATAGGGCGACCAACCCTAATCAGAACTGCGAACAATTTAGGCTAATAGTACTAATCAACTGAGTCTCCCACTCAGATGAACCACTATACAACCATGGCTCTTTTCAGTTCAGTATATAGAACATGTATAATACGCACCAATTAAGCTATTCTAATATAAATATCAACTCATTTATTAACCAACCATGGTTTTTACAAGCCCTAGACCATATCTTACTCAACATGTGGCTCTACCATCAACATCATGCCTATCCAGACAATGCAGCAACTCGGCATCACCAATGACCAGCTCTCGCCCAGCCAATTAGTCATTCAAGGATTCAACCAGGGTGGATAGTCCACTATCGAAATCATCCGCCTGAAGCTTTCAATCGGCCCGCTAGATACAACGGTCCTCTACCACATCATCGATTGTCAGACGTTATATCGCCTCCTGTTAGGAAGGCCATGGCTACACGAGAATGGCGTCGTAGTGTCCACCTGGCACCAGTGCCTCAAGTACTACGCAGAAGGCATGGAGAAATGCATAGTTGCTGATGACAAGCCTTTCAATGAGGCCGAGGCATATTTGGCCGACGCCAAGTTCTACCAAGCAAGAGACCTAGTCGCAAAAGTCCTTCCAGCTAAAGCCCCTCAAGTCCAGAAGGCTGAAGAGGTAAAACAGAGCGAGGCTCATTCCCATGCAAAACCGATGCAACCTTCCGACAAGGCGAAACTCCGGGTCCAAGAAGCACCAGGATCAAGGCAAAGGATGCGCATCAGTTCTGAGTCAAGAGCAATGCAGCACACTCCGTTGCCCGTCCAAGCGATGCCAGTCCTGCGTCTTGCACCTCAGTGGCTCCGTAAATCCGAGCGATCGCCTTCTACTCTGACAAGGAAGCTGACCTCGTCGTTATCGCAAGCCAATGTCGTCACTCTGCAAAAAATGACGTTGCCACTACCTAGTCTGACGCAAGCTCCGAACCCGAGCAGACCTATCGAATCAGTCGACCCCAATCAACTTGGATTCAAGCCGAAAGGAAGTTGGCGGCAAAACGCTACCAAGTTGATGTTCAAAGCCAGCTACGACAAAGAGAGCGCCATGGGCACACTTCCCCCAGCAGCAATTCCATATGGGATGACGAGGACTCAAGCTCGGCTGTTTCAAAACGGTGAACAAATTCTTCTGAACCGCCGAGGCATCGGCTTTAGTCAAACTTCGATGGTCATCAGGGCTGCAGCAAGGAAGAGCTTCACCTCGAACTACATCGGGGCGAAGATAGTAGGCGAAGCAGCTGAAGGATCGACAATCTCCGATGCACGCTCTACCTACCCCAACCATCCCAACAGCAGAAGAAGACGGTGACGGGCTCAATACCAAGCCTTGCCCCGGAAGCAAAATAGAGGCAGTAAAAACCGGTCGAATCGAAAGCGCACATCTATGTTCGAAAGGCTCGGGCCAGTTAAGCAATCAAAGAAGAAGTCAGTGTTCGATCGTCTGGGAATGCCAGTCGAGGACCTCGTTTCAACACCCACCCACCCACCCTTGGCAACCATCCATTATATCTCCGTTAATCAAACTAACAACGGTGATTCTTCTCCTTCGGACGACGATTTGCTAGAGGCCCCCGCCAGTTCTCGAAGAAGGGGGGCAGTCCACCATTGATGACTTGAAGGAAATTAATTTGGGCACAGAAATAGAGCCTCGGCCTACATTCATCAGCACACTCTTGACTCCTGAAGAAGAAGCCGTATACGTCAAACTACTCCAAGAGTATAGAGACGTCTTCGTATAGTCCTACAAGGAGATGCCGGGACTTGATCCCAAAATTGCAGTACACCAGCTCAGCGTCAAACACGGAGCCAGCGCTATCAAGCAAGGACAAAGGCGCTACCGTCCAGAACTGGTACCCCAAATAGAAGGCGAAGTGAACAAGCTAATCGAAGCCAGCTTCATCCGAGAGGTCAAGTACCCGACATGGATCTCTAGCGTCGTCCCGGTCAAAAAGAAGAACGATCAAATCCGAGTGTGCGTGGACTTCAGAGACTTGAACAACGCATGTCCAAAGGACGACTTCCCCTTGCCAATCACGGAGCTAATGGTAGACGCAATGACAGGCCACGAGGTGCTAACTTTCATGGACGGATCATCGGGCTACAATCAGATTCGGATGGCACCCAAAGAAGAAAAGCTCACAACATTCCGCATACCGAAAGGAATCTACTAATACAAAGTTATGCCATTCGGCTTGAAGAACACAGGAGCCACCTACCAGCGAGCTATGTAGAAAATCTTCGACGATATTCTTCATCAAAATGTGGAGTGTTATATCGACGACCTTGTCGTGAAATCTAAGAAGAAGTTGGCGCATCTGTAAGACCTCGAGCTAATCTTCAAACGGCTTCGAAGGTACCAGCTCCGCATGAATCCACTCAAATGCGCATTCGGTGTCTCCTCAGGCAAGTTCCTCGGCTTTGTCGTACGACACCGAGGCATTGAGATAGATCAATCCAAAATTGATGATATCGTCAATATGCTTGTACCAAAGATAGTGCGAGACCTCAGAGGCCTCCAAGGGCACTTGGCGTACATCCGAAGGTTCATCGCCAACCTAGCTGGGAAGTGCCGCCCATTTAATCGCGTCATGAAGAAAGGAGCACTATTCAAATGGGATGACACTTGCCAAGAAGCACTCCAAAGCATCAAAGCTTATCTACTGAAGGCGCCAGTTCTATCAGCGCCAGTTCAAGGAAGGCCGTTAGTCCTCTACATTAGTGCCCAGGAGCAATCCTTGGGGGCACTCCTGGCTCAGAACAATGAACTTGGCAAGGAGACGGCTTGCTACAACTTGAGTCGTACTCTCATCGGTGTAGAGCTAAATTACTCCCCGATCGAGAAGGTCTGCTTAGCACTCATCTTTGCTATGAAAAAGCTGCGACACTATATACTGGCTTACACCGTCAGACTTGTCTCGAAGGTCGACCCCCTCAAATACATCATGTCAAGACCAGTGCTCTCCGAACGTCTGGCAAAGTGGGCGCTGCTTCTCCTCGAATTTGATATCACCTTCGTACCGCAGAAAGCGGTTAAAGGGCAAGCTCTCGCGAACTTCCTTGCAGAATATCCCCTCCCGGCGGAATGAGAATTATCAGAAGATCTCCCAGACGAAGAAGTCTTCTCCATCGACATCGCCCCCTCCTGGAAAATGTTCTTTGACGGTGGAGCAAGACAAGACATAGCGAGAGCCAGAATCATCTTCGTCTCTCCGGACAACGAAATACTCCTCTTCTCATTTCTACTGTCGGAATCGTGTTCCAATAATGTGGCAGAGTATCAAGCTTTACTAATCGGTCTCGAGCTCGCCAACGATATGAAGCTTCAGAGACTCAAGATTTTCGGTGACTCTCAACTCGTTATCCAGTAAGTCTTGGGGGCATACGAAGTCAACAAAGAAGACCTGGTGCCGTTGCATGCGCGAGCTTTGGCACTCCTCGGCAACCTCAAGGCTGCTTCCATTCAGCACGTCTCCAAGAACCTCAATCAGCAGGCTGACGCACTCACGAATCTGGCGGCTACACTCCCGTTTCCAGAAGAACAACAGCTCATCGTCCCCGTCAGCAGAAGAATAGTGATCACCAAAGAAGAATGTCTAATCGAAATTCCAGTTCAAACCAACGCGGTGCACGTCCTCAAGATTGAAGAACAAGACTGGAGGCAGCCTTTTGTGGATTATCTCATCCATGGTAAACTTCCCGAAGATCTGAAACGCAGAGTTGACATCCGGTGGAGATCTCTGAAGTTCTACCACTTCAACAATGAATTATACCATCGAAGCTACGATGGCACACTCCTGAGGTGCCTCGCGAAAGAAGAGGCAGAAGCGGCACTAGAAGAGGTACACGTTGGAATCTGCGGCTCGCACCAGTCTGGTCTGAAGCTCCACTTTCGCGTCAGGAGGATAGGATATTGCTGGCCTACCATGATCAAGGACAGCTTGGAGTTCGCGAAAAGATGTCACGCTTGCCAACTGCACAGAGACTACATCCGTCAACCGTCGGAACCTCTGCATTCAACAATCTTGTCGTGGCCCTTCGATGGATGGGGACTCGATATTGTCGGTCCCCTGCCCAAGTCATCCAAGCAACACCTTTACATTCTGGCGGCAATAGACTACTTCTTCAAGTGGGCTGAGGCAACACCTCTACGGGAAGTTACAAAGCACTCCGTTATCTGTGGGGGAAAATCTTCGTGCCGACCCGAAGACTTTCGCAGCACCAGTCAATTGGAGTTGAAGTTGACGTCGAAGATCGTTGGTCGATCTGTTGATTGAAGTTGAAGCCTTTTGATATGTCAATAGAAAGAGATATGCAATCAGAGAGTAGACACAAGAGGTGATCTCGGAGTTCAGCCGAAGCCTACGTCTCCGTGCTATAGGGAGCAACCCGAATTCACTAACACTTATGTCGAAGTGATCTCGACAGGCCGAGTATCACTAGAAACACTCTGATCTCTTCGAAGGAGAGAAGAAGATCAAAGAGAGATGGTAGATGGGAAGTTGGAAATCTCAGAGCTCTGGTTTTAGAACTGAGAGTTTTTTTTTTTCACATTCGAAGGCTCTGCTATTTATAGGCTTCTCTGGGAGGAATTCCGGGGTAAATGGCGGTTTCTGCTGTCGTATCTGGGGATCCTCCAGGTAAAGCTGGTGGGCTCTGCTGTCGTCTTTTGGGGGATTCTACAGGCTCGTGGGCCTATCGGACAGGGCCGATGAGTCCCGCGGTGGTCCTCGTGGGCCCACCAGGCAGGGCCGGTGGGTCCCGTGATAGTCTTCGTGGGCCCACCAGGCAGGGCCGGTGGGTCCCGTGGTAATCTTCGTGGGCCCACCAGACAGGGCCGGTGGGTCCCGTGGTAGTCCTCGTGATCCCACCAGGCAGGGCAGGTGGGTCCCGTGGTAGTCCTCGTGGTCCCACCAGACAGGGCAGGTGGGTCCCGTGGTAGTCTTCGTGGGCCCACCAGGCAGGGCCGGTGGGTCCCGTGGTAGTCCTCGTGGTCCCACCAGGCAGGGCCGGTGGGTCACGCGGTAGCTGGTAAACTTCTGCCAAAATTTGCACCCACAGTTACCCCCTCCAAGTTAGCTAGAGTTCGTTCTGGCTGGCTTGGATTTGGTGCAAAAAATAGCAACCCCCTGTCGCAAAAGGCATGAAGAAGCTTGTCGAGTGTTAGCACACAAAAAAGGATTGACCGGTCAATTTTGATTGAACGGTCAATTTTGACCGATCGGTCAATTTTGACCAATCGGTCAATTTTGACCGATCGGTCAAAATTCAACCGGTCAAGAATCGGGTGATCGGTCAAAAAACATGGTTTTTTGACCGATCCAGTAGGAAATTTGACCGATCGGTTGAAATTTGACCGATCGTTTAATTTTTGACCGATCGGTCATATTTGACCGATCGGTCAAATTTTGACCGATCGGTCAAAATTCAACCGGTCAAGAATAGGGTGATCGGTCAAAAAACATGGTTTTTTGACCGATCAAGTAGGAAATTTGACCGATCGGTTGAAATTTGACCGATCGTTTAATTTTTGACCGATCGGTCATATTTGACCGATCGGTCAAATTTTGACCGATCGGTCAAAATTCAACCGGTCAAGAATAGGGTGATCGGTCAAAAAACATGGTTTTTTGACCGATCCAGTAGGAAATTTGACCGATCGAATAATTTTTGCCGATCGGTCAATTTTGACCGATCGGTAAAAAATTATCCGGTCAAGGTTCGAGTGATCGGCAAAAAACCTTGGTTTTTTGCCAGATCCAGTAGAAATTTGACCGATCGAATGATTTTTGCCGATCGGTCAAGTTTGACCGATCGGTAAAAAATTATCCGGTCAAGGTTCGAGTGATCGGTAAAAACCCTTGGTTTTTTGCCAGATCCAGTAGAAATTTGACCGATCGAATGATTTTTGCCGATCGGTCAAGTTTGACCGATCGGTAAAAAATTATCCGGTCAAGGTTCGAATGATCGACAAAAAACCTTGGTTTTTTGCCAGATCCAGTAGAAATTTGACCGATCGAATGATTTTTGCCGATCGGTAAAAAATTATCCGGTCAAGGTTCGAGTGATCGGCAAAAAACCTTGGTTTTTTGCCAGATCCAGTAGAAATTTGACCGATCGAATGATTTTTACCGATCGGTCAAGTTTGACCGATCGGTAAAAAATTATCCGGTCAAGGTTCGAGTGATCGGCAAAAAACCTTGGTTTTTTGCCAGATCCAGTAGAAATTTGACCGATCGAATGATTTTTGCCGATCGGTCAAGTTTGACCGATCGGTAAAAAATTATCCGGTCAAGGTTCGAGTGATCGGCAAAAAACCTTGGTTTTTTGCCAGATCCAGTAGAAATTTGACCGATCGAATGATTTTTACCGATCGGTCAAGTTTGACCGATCGGTAAAAAATTATCCGGTCAAGGTTCGAGTGATCGGCAAAAAACCTTGGTTTTTTGCCAGATCCAGTAGAAATTTGACCGATCGAATGATTTTTGCCGATCGGTCAAGTTTGACCGATCGGTAAAAAATTATCCGGTCAAGGTTCGAATGATCGGCAAAAAACCTCGGTTTTTTGCCAGATCCAGTAGAAATTTGACCGATCGAATGATTTTTGCCGATCGGTCAAGTTTGACCGATCGGTAAAAAATTATCCGGTCAAGGTTCGAGTGATTGGTAAAAAACCTTGGTTTTTTGCCAGATCCAGTAGAAATTCGACAGATTAGTTGAAAGTTTTGAACCTGCCCTCAGAGAGGTTTTTACAGCTATTCTGTTCTGATCTTCTGGCAGAGTTTTGAACATCGATGGAGCTTGATCCTTCCTGTTTTGAGTCTTTGGTTGGCTTGAATGAGGCTTTTAACCGGCGGTCCGGTTTACTCAGACCGGTGGGTCGCTTGGACCGTTGGTTCACGTGGACCGGTGGTCCGACGTTTCGTCTGGTCCGACGGTTCGCCTGATTTTGCGCTTGCCACGGATGGATGCCACGTGTTCCTACAAAAACACGCGATTTGATATGGTGAAGACACGTGTCTTCTCGATTTGCGTACCTGGTTTACCCTGGGTATATAAGTTTCACTGGCTGTCATTTTTGCCTTACGCTTTCAAAATTTTTCGAAGTCTAGACTCTTTTGCTCCCGATTTCTGCTCTTGCTCGATCGATCAGATGGCGTCTTCTGGAAGTTCGAAGAAGTCTGGCGGGGTCCCTTCGAAGAGGAAAGGGAAGGAGATTGTTGAGGTTCCATCCCCTCCGAAGGGTCGAGGCAAGGGCAAGGCCGCACTTACTGAACTTGGACAGCTGGGCAAAAGGCACCAAGGGGTTGGGTTTGCTTCGGCGCCATCAAGGCCAGAGTACATCCCTAAGGTAAGGTTTGTTTTGGGCCCGCTCATGTCTCTATCAGAGGAAACGGAGTATGCGTACAATACCGGAGGTGAGTTCACAGATTCGAAGAGAAAGAAGTGGCAATTGCTGCTCTCTTATTTCACCGAAGGAAAGGTGCAGCCTTCGCTCCCCAGTATCCAGACTGCATTCGGCATCGACAAGAAGACCGTCTTCACCAGCTTTGCTAGTAATGAAAAGGTCATGGGAACCATTGTGACCATCGGCCAACTCAACTGCGGTCTGCGTCTACCTTTGCCACCCTTCGCGGCAAGGTTATTGAACACTTCTGGCCTTTGCCCGGGGCAGGTCACTAGGAACGCTTGGAGAATTATCTACGCATTCTGCCGCGTAGAGTCAGATTTTCAGGAGGACTTGAAGGCCTGCTACTCCAGCATTCCAGAAGGTGAAGTTGCTAGGATCGAGCTTGGATATTTTTTCTTCCACTATCGATGGGCTTACAGGAGGGACAGTCCGTTCTACAACTTGACCGGTGTATCTCCGCTGCGCCCGCTAATCGACACAGTTCCTTCGGACAAATTATACACAGATTGGCCCATCTCTGTTACTGGTGCATGGACACCCATCTCAGTGCCTGATACCCCCCGAAACGAAGTGCACGACGCAGTGAAGATGTATTGCGAGGGTGGCATCTTCGCCTGGACCTCCGAGAGGGCTGGAGCTATCGACAACTTATTTCTTGAGTTGACCTGCGGAACCAGGTTGTGGAAGCAGTTCTCCAACTGCCCCGTGAGATATGGCAAGGCCAATCTCCTCCACCGATCGCGAGATAGATACGAGGATAACGAAGTTCTATACTCTGACTATGAGGAGGATCCTCATTCGGGTAAGATCATCCGGAAGATTCGGGCCGAGAAGAAAATTTATACTGCAAGGCGCCGATTACCTACTGTGGATGAGAAGCTGGTGATACAACGAGGCCCAGCGAAGAAGAAAAGAAAAACCCTTATCAAGCAAAAGGAAAATGAGGATCAAGGAAAGAAAGACGAAGATGAAGGAAAGAAAGGCCAAGATGAAGAAGAGAAAGAAAAGAAGGGGAGCGACGAGGAAGATGAAGAGACTGAGGATGTCAGCCACGACAACAGTGGCAACGACGAAGACGAGGATGGGGACGGCGAGAATGATTTCTCTTCCACACCCTCGGGTGGAGATTATGGGAATGGGGGTGGTGAGGAAGAAATTCCTCCCACCCCCACTGGTGATGCAAGAGAGGAAGATTCACTTCCTATTCCTATTGACGAGGTTAAAGCCCGTCAAATGGAAGAAATCATCGATACAGAAGGTGATGGCTCAAAGGTGGTTCCCACTTACAAGTTCGATGAATTGAAGAAGCCGCTGCGCTTCAAAATAAAATTGTCGAGGAGTGGTGGGGTTGGAAGCAACCCCACACCCCTCGATCAAATTCCACCTGAAGTACCCCGTCTCGAAGGAGCGACAACGAGCGGGGGTATCGAGGTTGAACAACCCCCACCTCCCTCTCGGTCTCTGGCTGAGGAGGTGGCTGCCATGGTGGCGGGACTCATCCAGCCAGGCGAGCCACAGGAGGAAGAAAGAGTCTCACCTCCTCGGGATGCTCCCTCCCCTATTCACTTGGAGAGGGAAAGTCGCGTGGGTGATGGGGCTCCTCAACCTCAATCAGCGCCGATTCCTGTTCAGGAGAAGTCGACCCCTCAGGGTGGCCCCGATCGCCGGAAGGGTAAGGAGCCGAGGGTTGAAGCCTCAGGTAATTGTGCTAACTGGCCTTGATTGTCTTGCCTCTGAAGATTGGAAATAGTCTAACACTTTGACCTCTCGTGTTGATTGCAGGTGTGCCTGTTGGCTCGACCCCGAAGATGAAGAGTTTGGGTGATGTTGACATCAACCATCCCACATCTGTGATCCGGAAACTCTGCAATCTTCCAGGGGCTACTCTGGATGAAGCTTTCGACAGGCTTGAACTGGTGGTAAGTGCATCTGCTCGATCGATCATCTGAATTGCATCTTCAGAATAATTCTAACTCTTTTGTTCTTTTCGCAGAATTCAGCAGTTTTGAATGTCGCGACCAAGCTCTCCATGAAGGCGGGAGCAAAAGAAGCTTCAGCTGAAGTCTCCCGCTTAGCTGCCGCACTGGAGGTCGTAAGCGAGGAGAGGGATAAGCTGAGGGAGGCTCTATCCTCAAAGAAGGAGGCATTGAAGGCCAAGACCGAGGCCCTTCGCAAGGAAAAGTTGGAGAGCAAGGGCTGGCAAAATGGATACGAGGCCCGGGGTCACGAGCTTGAAGATTTGAAGAAACGATTTTTCAGGATCGAGAACTTGGGCTTCGATCGTGCGGCTCGAATAAAGGAGCTGGAGGCTCAACTTGCTGCTTCAGCAGAGACTCATAAGAAGGAGCTGGAGCATATGCGGAGTGAGTATCAGAGCTACAGGGAAACAGCTGAGAAGGCAGCAGAAGCACTCAGGGTCCATGTTGCCAGTGTCCGATCCTCCAAGGCATCAGCGGCGAGCAAAGCTCGTGCTGGATCTGAGGGGGAGAAGTCGCGTGCGCAGAGTGTGGCCATGCCTTGAGATCTTCTGTCGTCTTTTCTGTCGTTGTTTGATACTTGTAAACTCTTGAAATGTAGCAGCTCACTCTTGTACCTGGCACATTTTGATAATAGAAGATATCTCTTTGGTGTTTGAAAATTGGATTTCTTGAGTTGAATGTCTTTGAATGTCATGTTCTGGATAGCATTAGAATAGATACAATCTTTTGAATGTTAGGGGTCGAGTCGCAACTCGATTACCCAAACTTGAAACTTGAATATTGAATTGGAATTCGTGTAACACTTGTATGTGAGGGGTTGAGTCGCAACTCAAGTACCCAAACATGTTAAACGATATCGAAATTGATTGAAATTGAATATTGAAATTTGAAAGTCAGTTTAACATTTGCCAGTAAGGGGTTGAGTCGCAACTCTAACACCCAAACTTGTTAAAAAGACTTGGTAACTTGAATATGGTCAGTTTTTAACATTTGCTAGTAAGGGGTTGAGTCGCAACTCTAACACCCAAACTTGTTAAAAGACCTGGTAATTTGAATATGGATAACTTGAAACTGCTTCAGAATCTTGAATTGAAAAGCTGAACACTTGCAAATTTGAGCACTTAAAAGAGATCTTTATTCATCACAGAATTTACATCATGGATAGAACATCTTGAGGTGCCTAGAATTCCAAGCTCGAGGTAATCTATCTCCTTCTGGTGTGATCAGTCTGTAAGAACCTTTGCCTCCTACTGATTCGACGATATATGGACCTTCCCAGTTGGGAGCAAGCTTCCCACTGCTGTGTTCTTTAGTGTTGTAAAAAACTGCTCTGAGAACTAGGCTGCCCACTGGGAATTGTCTCTTATAGACTTTCTCATCGTAGGCTCTTTTGATCTTCTGCTGGTATTTGGCCACACGAAGGGATGCTTGATCTCGTAGTTCTTCTGAGAAGTCTAGATCATTGATTCGTAGTTCTTCGTTGATTCCTTCCTCAACTGCTCTAGTCTTCAGAGTACTTGATATATTTTCTGTTGGGAGTACTGCTTCCGATCCATATGTTAGACGAAAGGGTGAGAACCCTGTTGATCTTCTCGGAGTTGTGCGATACCCCCAAAGAACTTCAGGTAGGACCTGTTCCCACAATCCTTTCTTGTCGTTGAGTTTCTTCTTGAGTATACCAAGAATAGCTCTATTGGAGGCTTCTGCTTGGCCATTGCATTGAGGGTACCTTGGAGTTGAATAGAATAGTTTGATACCGTTGTTCAGACAGAACTCTCGGAATTTGTCGGAGTCAAATTGAGCTCCATTGTCAGCAACGAGAACTTGAGGTGTGCCGAACCTTGAGAAGATGTTGTGCCGAATGAATTTGATCACTTCGTCGTCAGTCTCTCGGAAGAGGGGCACAGCTTCAACCCATTTGGTGAAATAATCAGTGGCTAGCAATAGATACTTCTTCTTGCTCGGAGTTGGAGGGAAAGGACCCAGGAAATCTAACCCCCATTGATGGAAAGGCCAGGGGCTTGACAATTGATGAAGTTCATCTGCAGGGAGATGGATAGCTCGAGCGTGTCGTTGGCAAGGTTCGCACCTTTGAACAACTTGTTGAGCATCCCTTGCCATTGTTGGCCAGTAGTACCCTTGTAGCTTCGTCTTGGCTTCAAGAGATCTTCCTCCCGAATGATTTCCACAGGCTCCAGAGTGGATATCAATCAGGATTGCCCGTGCTTGCTCGGGACCAAGGCACTTGAGCAACATCCCGTTGTGAGATTTGAAGTATAGATCTTCTCCTTGTAGAATGTAGCATGGGAGCTTCCTTTGAACTCTTCGGGCTTGATTTGGATCTTCCGGCATTTTGCCATGCTTGAAGAAGTCAAAAATTGATCGTCTCCAGTCTTCAAGCTGATCTCCACCCCCAGATTCTTTTGTAGTAGTAAGGATCTGTTGATCGGGGGTGGTCTTGGGCACTTCTTGATAATCGATCTGTATTTGTCTTCCTCCGAGTGAGTCTCCAAGAACTGAGGCAGCATTGGCTAAGGCATCTGCTTCTCGGTTCTCTGCTCTGGGTATTTGAATGAATTCAGCACCAATAAAACGTTGTTGAAGATGTCGTACTAAGGCCAAGTAGAGTTGCATTCTTTCTTCGCGAGCTGTGTACTCTCCATTGATTTGCCTTATGATCAATTGGGAGTCGCTGTAGACGATGATTCGATCTACCCCCAGGGATTTCGCCATCTCGAGTCCGGAAATGAGTGCTTCGTACTCGGCTTCGTTGTTGGTGGCAGTGAATCCGAGGAGAGTGGCCTTCTGGAGATGATCAAGTTCGGGGGATATCAATACTATCCCAGTTCCCGAACCGATCGAACTTGAAGCTCCATCAGTATAAAGCTTCCATGGAGGAGTTGCAGCAGCAGCTTTGAGACTTGGATCAATTTTTGTTGCAAGATTGATCAGAGTATTGTCCTCATCTTCTAAGCGCATGTCGACATCTTCTTCCCAAGTGATGGGGTCTTCAACTGGGAAATCAGCTAGAAAATCAGCAACTGCTTGACCTTTGATAGAAGTGCGAGATTCGAATTGAATCTCCAGAGCACTCATTTCGATCACCCATTTGGTCATTCGACCAGCTCGACCAGCTTTGTCAATGATATCTTTGAGTGAGTGTTCTGAAATGATAGTGATCTGGTGGGAGACGAAGTACGGTTGGAGATGACGCGATGCGGTGAGCAAGGCTAGGATGACCTTCTCAGTTTTTGAGTAGCGAGTTTCAGCTGGAAGAAGAGTATGGCTGATGTAGTAGACAGGATGTTCGACGCCTTCTCTTCTACTGACTAGGACCGCGCTGATTGCTTGATCGGTCACGGCCAGGTAGAGCCACAAGTCTTCTTTTGGCAGTGGAGCAGTCAGGATAGGAGCTTGCACCAGATATTTCTTGATGCTTTGAAATGCTTCTTCACAGATTGGACTCCAGCCGGATGTATCCGTCTTTCGTAGTTTGTCGAAGAGGGGTTTGCATTTGTCGGAAGATTTTGAGATGAATCGATTGAGTGCTGCTAACCTTCCAGTGAGGCGTTGAACTTCTTTTCGATTTGTAGGTGAAGGCATATCGATGACGGCTCGAATTTGATCGGGATTAGCTTCAATACCCCTCCTGGTCACAAGATGACCCAGGAATTTGCCAGATTGAACACCGAAGGCGCACTTGGCTAGATTGAGCTTCATACGATATTTTCGAAGAACTTGAAAGGTTTCCGCCAGATCAGAAAGATGTTTGCTTCGCACAGAGCTCTTGGTGAGGAGATCATCGACGTAGACTTCGACGTTGCGACCGATCTGATCTTCGAACATCTTTGTGACTAACCTTTGATAGGTAGATCCAGCATTTTTGAGGCCGAACGGCATTACATTATAGCAGTAGAGACCTCGGCTAGTCACGAAGCAAGTCTTCTCTTGATCGTCTGGATGAAGTGGAATTTGATTGTATCCAGAATACCCATCCATGAAAGACAATAGCTCGTGGCCAGCAGTGGCATCGACGAGTCTATCGATCCTCGGCATGGGAAATGGGTCTTTGGGGCAAACCTTGTTGAGGTTGGTGAAGTCGATGCAGACTCTGACTTTCCCATTCTTCTTTGGAACAGCAACTATGTTAGAGATCCATGTAGGATACTCTACTTCACGGATGAAGCCTGCTGCGAGTAGCTTAGTGATTTCTTCTTGAACAGCAACTTGCAGCTCTGGTCGGATGGTGCGTGGTTTTTGCTTGACAGGTTTCACCTCTTCCTTGATCGCAAGTCGGTGACAAGCGTCATCCGGATTGATACCAGGCATGTCTTCGAAACACCAGGCGAAGACGTCGATATTGGATTGGAGGAAGGATACCATGTCTTGCGCTTCTGCGTCGCTAAGACCGATACCAATAAATGTTTGTCGAGGGAGATCTCCACTGCCAATGTTGATAGGGATGATTTCTTCAATTGAAGGTGATGTTTCCCATTCGATTGGTGGAGGTTCGGTCAGCGGAATCTCCTTTGATTGCTATTTGGAAGAGGGACCAGCTTCATCTCGCGGCCGCTTTGGAGGAGCAATGTTGATCTTTCGATCTGTCTTAGTCGCAGCAGCCTCACAAGATCTTCCAGATTGCTGATCACCTCGAATGCAGACGATGCCTTCTCCAGTTGCAAACTTGAGTAGTTGATGATAAGAAGAGGAGATGGCATTGATCTGATGGAGGAATGGTCGCCCGAGGATGGCGTTGTAATTGGAGACCCCTTCGACAATGGCAAACCTCACCGAGACTCGAGTCTCTCGGCTGAGGTCCAGAGTGAATCTCGATTCGCCCACCGTGATGCTTTGTTCGCCGTTGAAACCAGTGATCACGGTTGGGACGACGTCGAGGCTTTGATATTTATGTCCCAGACGTTTGAAGCAGTCTGAGAACATAATATCGATAGAACTCCCGGTGTCGATGAGGATCCGATTGACGGTGCTTCCGTCGATGATGAGTTTCAAAACCAGGGGATCTCGATGTGGAGTATGAACTCCTTGAAGATCAGTGTCGTTGAATACGATGGACGGCCAAGCAAGACCTTCGATGGGCTTCTCGATCCAGGTATCTTCTTTATTTGCAGTAGATCGAACATGGAAGATGCGCCGAATTTGTCGATCGACTTCTTTCCCGGTCACTGCTTGGTTGTGCAATGATCCATGAATGCCAAAGACATTGGCATTCACAGAGATAGGTTGCCGGTCAGAGGAGATTTGATGTATCCAACACACTTCTTTCCCCTTTGCAGAGGTTCGACGTTGATCGTGCCCGTTGTTGACGAATTCTTGAAGGTGGCCCTCTCGCAGTAAGTCTTCAAGATGGAACTTCAACCGATAGCACCGGTCGGTGGAGTGGCCGTGACTTCGATGGAATTCGCAGTAGACTGTTTTGTCTGCTGTGAATTTGGAGTTTGGCTGAAGAGGATTGGGTCTCCGTAGATACTCGTCGTGTTGAATGCGGTCGAGTATTTGTTCGACTGGTAAATTCCACTCAGTGAAAGTGGTCTTCGTTGGAGATCGACGCCCTTCATTCTTTGATCGTTTGTTGGCTGGAGGGGCTGCTGCTTCAGCGTTGTGAGCCTTGGCAGCATACTTGGGAGCTTCTCTCTCCGCAGTCCTTCGTTTTGTTTCTCGCCCTTTTCGAGCGACTTGATCGTCTTCCACCTCGATCTCTCTCTGGATTCGATCAAACATTGCACCCAGAGAAGGAGGGGGATTGCGGATGAAGTCGTTGTAAATGTATAGATCGAATCGGAGAGCGTTCTGGAAAGCCAACATGATGGCTTCATCATCCAGATGTCTTCCAGAGAGGGCAGCGTGCTCGTTGTGAAATCTCCTAGTGAAACTTCGGAGAGTCTCGTCAGCACCCATCCTCAGCCGATAGAGAGAGTCCAGCTTCTTCTCGGGCTTCAGATTAAGCTAATAATGCTGCGCAAAGAGTTTAGCCAAAACATCGAACTGGGTGATGGACCCAGCTCGGAGATTATGATACCAGTCGAGCGACGGTTCATCGAGACTTCCTGCGAAGGTGCGGCAGAGCACATTGTTTTCTTCTTCGTGCGGCGTTAAGGCTTGCTTGAAGGCAAGGATGTGGAGAGTAGGATCTCCTCTGATGCAGTTGAATTTGGGGAGGATTGGAGTCCTCCATCCCCTTGGAAATGTTGTCTCAAAGAGACTTCGATGTAGAGGCCCGGCAGAAGAATAGCCACCCCTGCGACCATGTCCTCGACCTAGAGGTGGGTCAAGAGGCAAGATCGCAAGGTCTTGCTCAGGCATTGTAGTATTTGCCGGTTGAAGTCGATGTCGGAGGTCCGATCCAAGCCCACGCTGAAGTGGAATGGAAGGGGAAACTCGACTCTTTGAAGGAGCGCCTTTCATTTGGTGCCTCCTTGGTATGTTGAGTTTTGAAGGTGTCCTCTTGTCGCAGTTGCGGCCAGAAGACGATTGGGAAGACTCGTCTTCGAGGCGATCCCAAACACTTTGCTTCCAGGGGGTAGTAGAGGGAGTTGGATCACGTCGAATCCTCTCGAGGGCAGTAGTACCCATTGACCTCCGTTGTTCGGAGTGGATGGAATGTCGAGAAAGATCGACTCTCTCGCTTGTGGAGGGGATTGGAAGAGCGATTCCAGCCTCGGAGGCTGCCTTCTTCAGAGCATCTCTCTCAGCAGTGAGGGTGGCATTCTGCTTTGCCAATTGAAGCAGCTGGAAGTCGACTGTAGAGATTTGGTAGGTCGATAGAGGGTCTTCAGCAGGAGCGGGTGTTGTTTGCCCAATCGACTGTCGCGCGGGGTGGGCGATAGGTCGATCGACAGATTTGCCACTCCCTGAACGAACCCCCATCTCGGGGACAGCAAGGGGCTGTCCGAAGTTGAGCCTT
Source organism: Chamaelirium japonicum (assembly GCA_947650365.1). Lineage (NCBI taxonomy): Eukaryota > Viridiplantae > Streptophyta > Magnoliopsida > Liliales > Melanthiaceae > Chamaelirium > Chamaelirium japonicum. Next base: position 57,612,523 of record OX393557.1, read on the forward strand.
TGACTCATTGAACGAGTCTCAGGACGAGGTTGTTGTTGAATGTTACTTCCTTCTGGTTGACCTTGATGTTTTGTCCTCGCCATTCAGAGAGCGAAAGGTGCAACGAGAGTGCCGTTCAGTTGTATGATCAACCGAGAGGGCGAGGAAGTTTGACTATCAAGATCAGTTGTAGGTTCAACCGATCAAGTAGTAACGGAGAGTTGGACTTTTTGATCGGATCCCACAGACGGCGCCAAACTGTGGGGGAAAATCTTCGTGCCGACCCGAAGCCTTTCGCAGCACCAGTCAATTGGAGTTGAAGTTGACGTCGAAGATCGTTGGTCGATCTGTTGATTGAAGTTGAAGCCTTTTGATATGTCAATAGAAAGAGATATGCAATCAGAGAGTAGACACGAGAGGTGATCTCGGAGTTCAGCCGAAGCCTACGTCTCCGTGCTATAGGGAGCAACCCGAATTCACTAACACTTATGTCGAAGTGATCTCGACAGGCCGAGTATCACTAGAAACACTCTGATCTCTTCGAAGGAGAGAAGAAGATCAAAGAGAGATGGTAGATGGGAAGTTGGAAATCTCAGAGCTCTGGTTTTAGAACTGAGAGTTTTTTTTTTTCACATTCGAAGGCTCTGCTATTTATAGGCTTCTCTGGGAGGAATTCCGGGGTAAATGGCGGTTTCTGCTGTCGTATCTGGGGATCCTCCAGGTAAAGCTGGTGGGCTCTGCTGCCGTCTTCTGGGGGATTCTACAGGCTCGTGGGCCTATCGGACAGGGCCGATGAGTCCCGCGGTGGTCCTCGTGGGCCCACCAGGCAGGGCCGGTGGGTCCCGTGATAGTCTTCGTGGGCCCACCAGGCAGGGCCGGTGGGTCCCGTGGTAATCTTCGTGGGCCCACCAGACAGGGCCGGTGGGTCCCGTGGTAGTCCTCGTGATCCCACCAGGCAGGGCAGGTGGGTCCCGTGGTAGTCCTCGTGGTCCCACCAGACAGGGCAGGTGGGTCCCGTGGTAGTCTTCGTGGGCCCACCAGGCAGGGCCGGTGGGTCCCGTGGTAGTCCTCGTGGTCCCACCAGGCAGGGCCGGTGGGTCACGCGGTAGCTGGTAAACTTCTGCCAAAATTTGCACCCACATTATCAGCTTCATCCAGAATGACATCATCTTCCGATATGGAGTTCCTCGTTACATCGTAATAGACAACGGAAAGCAATTCAAGAATGCTGCTGTCAGCCAGTTCTGCGTATTGTACAATATTAAGCAGAATTGTTCGACGATGTACAACGCTCCGGCCAACGGTCTGGCAGAAGCCTTCAACAAGACTCTTTGAAAGCTGCTGGAGAAAATCGTCTCGAAGACGAAGAAAGACTGGCACGAATGCATGGGCGAAGCGCTATGGGCTTACCGGACGTTCTTCCGCATGTCGACGCAAGCAACTCCATATTCCCTCGTCAATGGTGTAGAAGCCATTCTTCCGCTCGAGCTCCAGATCCCATCGCTCAGGATAGCAATCCAGGAAGGCCTCACCAGCAACGACAACGCCCAGCTCCGCCTAGCAGAATTAGAAGCATTAGATGAGAAACGCCTCGAAGCTCAGCAACATCTGGAGTGTTATCAAGCCAGACTGTCTTGCGCCTTCAACAAGAAGATCCGTCCTCGATCATTCCAAACAGGAAAACTGGTGCTGGCAGTCAAACGCCCCATCATTCTCTCGCATCGAGGAGGGAGGAAATTTGACGCCAAGTGGGATGGCCCGCACTCCGTCAAGGAATTCTACTCCAACGGCGCCTATCTCCTCGCCACGCCAGAAGGGCTGACACTCGGCCCTATCAACGGCAAGTACCTCAAAAGGTCCTATGCCTAAAGCAAGGCCACACCCCTTGCGTAAAAAAAAAAAAAATAAACTACGTGCGACTTGATTCCCCTTAGGGGGTACGTAGGCAGCCTGAGAAGTTACTTCAGGTTCAGTCTGACCAAAAGAAAAAGCCAACAAGGATCCATGCATAAATACGACAGAACAAGGAAATATTATTATAAATGCAAAAAAAGGGCAGCACATAGCATAAAAGAAAGCTACAAGGCAAAACGACTAGACAAGGAGCCGCTAGAAAAAGGTATCCAGAGCTCGAAGGCGGCACATTAACTCCTCTCTAGTAGCCTCCACTCGCTAAAGTTCCACGGGACGCATGGCCAAAAGCTCGCGACGGGCCGCCAAGTCTGACTGCTGCTTCAAGTAGCTCGCCTTCAAAGCACTCTCTGCGGTCTCAGCTCGCTCCAGACGAGACTCCGCCTTCCGAAGTGAGGCGCGTATCGATTCTATCTTCTTTTGAACCTTCGACGGGCTGGAAGCGGTCTCCACGAGCTGTTGCTCCGACTGACACAAGCTCGCCTCGGTGGCCGCCAGCTCAGAAGGAGTGCTCCCCTCTAGTAAAGCTCGCTTGGAGCGATAAGCCTTGCTATCAGTCATAAGCAAGTTTATCTGGGCGACAAAAGAAGAACTGTCAACCTTGAACTCCTCCAGGCTCGCGCAAAACTCTACACCATCCGTCGACCACCAGTTCTGGAGGGCGCCAAAGCCAGAATCTTGAAAGGGCTCCAATGTTGACTTGATATACTGCCGGCAGCTCGCAAGAAGAAACTCTGAGACTCTGCTCCTCGGCCTTAAGCTCGGTCGAGGTGCCTCAGAGTAGGTGGGTAAAGCCTTCCCTTCCGCTACAGTCGCGTCGGGGACCGCCTTCACCAACGAAGTCAGTAAAACTGGAGAAACCGCCACTACCGCTGCGACAACCGTCTCCTCCAACAGGCACAAGGGCACAGCAACCGGGGAACGCCGCTTGTCGACACTCAAAACTTTGGCCTCCTCATGGAAAGACAAAGCGTCGACATCAATGCCGTCCAGATCAATATCGCCACTAGGGAAGTTCTTCCCGCAAACCCCGAGGAGATCCAGATCATCCAGAGGGGCATCTAGCCCGCACTCCCCAGGCACTTCCCGCGCTGCCCCAGTAAACGAATGCCCAAGAGATGCCTTCGGAGAGTCCGCCCCGTGCTCTACCACTATAACGGAATCTGTTCAAAAGAAATACACTGCTTAGCATGATGGAACTGCCCGAACATAGAAAGAAAGTAAAATAAAGAGAACTCTATACCTACGAGGTCGGACGAAGCAGCCCTAGACGGAGGGATCACCTCATCTTTTAGAAGTCTGGGCTCCTCGGTATCCTCCACCGGACAAGGGACCCTTGAGGTCATCCCGCGAGGAATGCAAACCTTCCTTCTTTTGGGCGGGGCGCCCTCAACAGCAGTCTTCAAAAGAAAGGATGGCCCGGGGGCACTAGTGAGGTCGGCTTCCAACACGGGAGCCGAAGAAGGGACATGGCGAGCACTGGAAAGGCGGCTGCAACTCTTCTGGGCCCTCTGAAGCCCCAAACGGAGGTGACGATCTTCCACTCCCGCAGTGGGATCAAAACGAAAATTTTTAAACTCGCCACCCGCTAGAACGTCAACCGGGAGACTCGCAAGCAAGGGAGAAACTCGTTTGTCAATCCACTTGCAGTATTCCGGAGTGGCAGCATCCCGAGACCCCAACTTGGTCCCAGGGAAGAAGCTACCGCCAGTCAATCGAGCATAGAGAGAATCCCAGAGGCGGTAACCTTCCTGCGGACTAATGCGCCCCTGCAACTACTGGGGCATACCAAGGACTTCCTGTCGAAACCCTTGCTGACGAGCAAAGCGATGAGGGGAATACTGCTCCACCTCCACTGTATCCCCCTTTCGCCAAACCAAGTAGCCAGGGCGACAACTGACCATGTTCCAATATAAGCTGTCCGAGAGCTCCTCGTTGTCATAGACAGTCGATCTCTCCAAAGGTAGCACCGAATGCTCTGACAGAAACTCGAAGTCGACGCTTCCCATCCTCCGCAAAAGAGTACGAGCACACTCCCTCGGGTGCTCCGAACTAATAAAAGCATTTTGGATCCCGCCTATCCCAGGCAGGAACGGCAGGTCTGCTGGATGTCCGCGTCTGGCAAAGATCCCCTTCGGGAAGTGAAGAGCTATCCAGCCGTACAGGTAGTGCAGAGGTCCGAACGCAGCAGACCGGCCAAGCTCCTCCTTGGCATTATCCGAGCTGGATAAGTCCCAGTAAGTCCCACTGTGACCCCGGTACAAGGCGCATAAAATAGCCGGGGCTAGATTGAAAAGCTCCCCCCTTGCCATCCTGGAAGTTGCAAGAAATGTCCCCGGACGGATGACCTTGCCAGGACAGGGAAGCACGAATCGGCAAAGAAAGATGACCAGCCCGGTGGCTTGATAAACCGCCCGCCACTCCTCGCTGTCGCGCCTCAGGCCGAGGATCTCATAGGGATACTGTTTTCCCTCTACTGAGTGCCTCTCTCGAGCTAAGGACTCGATGGGCCTCACAAAAGAACGAAGCGGAGGCCTTTTCATTTGAGCGACCTTCCACATCGGGTGAGCCGAAGGTGCCGGGGACCTGTACTCGCCTCTAAACCAAAAATCAACCCAGGAAGAAGGATGCACTCGGTCTGACTGATCCTGTGGGTGCAAATTTAAGCAGAAGGTTAACGACTACCGCGGGACCCACCGGCCCTGCCTGGTGGGCCCACGAGGACTACCGCGGGACCCACCAGCCCTGCCTGGTGGGCCCGCAAGGACTACCGCGGGACCCACCGGCCCTGCCTGGTGGGCCCACGAGGACTAACGCGGGACCCACCGGCCCTGCCTGGTGGGCCCACGAGGACTACCACGGGACCCACCGGCCCTGCCTGGTGGGCCCACGAGGACCACCGCGGGACCCACCGGCCCTACCTGGTGGGCCCACGAGGACCACCGCAGAACCCACCGGCCCTGCCTGGTGGGCCCATGAGGACAATCGCGGGACCCACCAGCCCTGCCTGGTGGGACCAAGAACCTGTGGAATCCCCCAGAAGACGGTAGCGAGGCCCGCCAGCTTTACCTGGAGGATCCCCAGATACTGCAGCAGAAACCGCCTTTTACCACCAGAAAATTCTATAAATAGCAGAGCCTTCGAATATAAAAGGATCGAATCTAAGATCCAAAATCCATTTTCCACTCTGAGATCTGATTTTCAGAACCAGAGCTCTGGAATTTCTATCTTCTCACCCTTCACCTCTACTTGATCATCTTCTTGTCTGTGAAGAGATCAAGAAGGCATCAGTAGCACTCGGCCTGTCGAGGTTACTTTGAGAAAAGAGTTAGTGAATTCGGGTTGCACCCTATAGCACGGAGACGTAGGCTTCGGCTGAACTCCGAGATCACTTCTCGTGTCAAACTCTCTCTCTGATTGCATCTCTCTGTTTACATATCAAAAACTTCAACTTCGATCAACAGATCGACCAACGATCTTTGACGTCAACTTCAACTCCAATTGACTGGTGAGGCGAGGTCTTCGGGTCGGCACGAAGATTTTCCCCCACAGTTTGGCGCCGTCTGTGGGATCCGAGCAAAAAGTCCAGCTCTCCGCTACTACTTGATCGGTTGAGCATACAACCAATCTTAATAGCCAAACTTCCTCGTCTCCTCGGTTGATCAGACAACTGATCGAACGTCGGCACTCTCGTTGCACCCTTCGCCCTCTGAATGGCGAGGACAAAACACCAGGGTCAACCAGAAGGAAGTAACACTCAACAACAACCTCGTCCCGAGACTCGTTCAATGAGTCAAAGGCTCAACTTCGGACAGCCCCTTGCTGTCCCCGAGATGGGGGTTCGTTCAGGGAGTGGGAGATCTGTCGATCGACCGATCGCTCACCCTGCACGACAGTCAATTGGGCAAACAGCCCCCTCTCCTGCTGAAGACCCTCCATCGACCTACCAAATCTCTGCGGTCGACTTCCAACTGCTCCAATTGGCGAAGCAAAACGCCACCCTCACGGCTGAGAGAGATGCTCTGAAGAAAGCAGCTTCCGAGGCTGGGATCGCTCTACCTATTCCCTCTACAAGTGAGAGGATCGATCTTCCTCGACATTCAATTCACTCTGAGCAACGGAGGTCAATGGGCACTGCTGCCCTCGAGAGGATCCGACGCGACCCAACTCCCTCTGCTGCCCCCTAGAAGCAGAGTGTTTGGGATCGCCTTGACGACGAGTCTTCCCAATCGTCTTCTGGCCGCAACTGCGACAAGAGGGCACCTTCGAAGCTCAATATACCAAGGAAGCACCAAATGAAAGGCGCTCCTTCAAAGAGTAGAGTCTCCCCTTCCATTCCACTTCAACGTGGGCTTGGATCAGACCTCCGACATCGACTTCAACCGGCAAATACTTCAATGCCTGAGCAAGACCTTGCGATCTTGCCTCTTGACCCCCCTCTAGGTCGAGGACATGGTCGTAGGGATGGCTATTCCTCTGCCGGGCCTCTTTATCGGAGCCTCTTCGAGTCAACATTTCCAAGGGGATGGAGAACTCCTATCCTCCCCAAATTCAACTGTATACGAGGAGACCCTACTCTCCACATCCTCGCATTCAAGCAAGCTCTAACACCACACGAGGAAGAAAACAACGTGCTCTGCCGCACCTTCGCAGGAAGTCTCGATGAGCCGTCACTCGACTGGTATCACAATCTTCGAGCTGGATCCATCACCCAGTTCGATATTTTGGCTAAACTCTTTGTGCAGCATTATCAGCTCAATCTGAAGCCCGAGAAGAAGCTCGACTCTCTCTATCGACTAAGGATGGGTGCTGATGAGACTCTCCGAAGTTTCACTAGGAGGTTTCGCAACGAGCATGCTGCCCTCTCTGGAAGACATCTGGATGATGAAGCCATCATGTTGGCTTTCCAGAATGCTCTCCGCTTCGATCTACACATCTACAACGACTTCATCCGCAATCCCCCTCCTTCTCTGGGTGCTATGTTCGATCGAATCCAGAGAGAGATCGAGGTTGAAGATGATCAAGTGGCTCGAAAAGGGCGAGAAACAAAATGAAGACCTGCGGAGAGAGAAGCTCCCAAGTATGCTGCCAAAGCTCACAACGCTGAGGCAGCAGCCCCTCCAGCCAACAAACGATCAAAGAACGATGGGCGTCGATCTCCAACGAAGACCACTTTCACCGAGTGGAATATGCCGGTCGAACAGATCCTCGACCGAATTCAACATGAAGAGTTCCTCCGATGGCCTAATCCACTGCAGCCCGACACCAAGTTCACTGCAGATAAAACAGTCTACTGTGATTTCCATCGCAGTCATGGACATCCTACCGATCAATGCCACCGGCTAAAGTATCATTTGGAAGATCTGCTACGTGTAGGACATCTCCAAGAATTTGTCAAAGGCAGGCAAGATCATTCAGTCAAGCATCGACAGTGAAGATCTCCATCGAGATCGAAAGATCTAGGGGTTGGAGATGATCAACTTTCAAGATTACCAGAGAACACCAGAGAACACAGCAGCAGGAAACTAGCTCCCAACTGGGAAAGTCTATACATAGTCAAATCAGGGGGAAGCAAAAGATCCTATCGATTGCCACGAACTTGGAAAGCTAGACATCTCAAAATGCTCTATCCTTGATGTAAATTCCAAGCTGGATAAAGATTGCTTTCAAATGTTCATCTTATCGATTCAAATTCTGGAGCAGTTATCTATATTCAAATTCAAAGTTAGCTGCATTCAAACTGCCAGGTCGTTTAACAAGTTTGGGTGATTGAGTTGTGACTCAACCCCTCACAGGCAAATGTTAAACGGTTTCGGGTTGTGCTATAACACAACCTTCAAGTCATTGGTCATTTAACGAGTTTGGGAGTTTGTGTTGCGACACTACCCCTTACGTGCAAACGTTAAATGACTTTCAACTTCAATATCGTCTAACAAGTTTGGGTGCTTGAGTTGCGACTCAACCCCTCACATACAAATGTTAACGATTTCAAGTCGTGCTCCAACAAAGTTCAATTTTCAAGTTATTCAACAGTTTGGGTGATCGAGTTGCGACTCATCCCTTTACATGCAAGTGTGTATATGTATTCAAATATTTCAATACCATCCAGAACACAGCATTCAAAGAGTTCAAACAAGACATTCAATTTCAAGCACCAGAAAGATATCTTTGTTATCAAAAAATTGCCGAGTACAGGAGTGAGACCTTTTCATATCACAAGTTTACAAAGTACAGCAAAGAAAGAAGATAGAAGATCTCAAGGTTTGGCCACATTTGGCGCGCGCGACTTCTCTCCCTCGGATCCGCCTCGAGCTTTACTCGCCACGGAAGCCTTAGAAGATCGAACGCTACCAGCGTGGACCCTGAGCGCCTCCACCGCCTTCTCCGTCGTCTCCCTGTAACTCGCGCATTCAGTGCGCATTTCCTCCAGCTCCTTGTTGAGGGCATCCTCCTTCGCAGCTGAAGCTCTCTCCTTAGCAGTAAAAGCGGCATTTCTTGCAGCGAGTTCAGCCTCCAACTGTTTTATTCGAGCAGCACGATCGAAGGATAAGTTCTCGATCTTGAAAAATCGATTCCTCAACTCCTCGAGCTCGTGACCCCGGGCCTCGAAGCCATTCTGCCAGCCTTTGCTCTCCAGTTTTTCCTTTCGGAGGGCCTCAATCTTAGCCTTCAAGGTCTCCTTCTTGGAGGATAGAAGATCCCTCAGCTTATCCTTCTCCTCGTGGGCAGCTTCCAATTCAGCCGTTAGACGAGAGACTTCAGATGAAGCCTCTCGCTCTCCGTACTTCTTGAAGAGCTTTGTGCCGAATTTCAGAACCGCTGAGTTCTGCGAACAGACAAGAAATGATAAAGGTATATCGGAGGATTCAAATCGAAAGACAATTCAAGCTGATGCACTTACCACCACTTCAAGCCTATGAAAGGCTTCCTCGATCGGAGCCCCCGAAAGGTTGCAGAGTTGCCGAATCACGGGAGTTGGGTGGTTGATGTCAACCTCACCCAAATCTTTCAAAATTGAAGCCATGCCTGCAGGAGTCCCTGCAAATCAAACAGAAGTTCAAAAGAGTTAGAATATTTTCAAACTTCAAAAGTAAGTCAATCAAGGCAAAATTATGTCAAACACCTGAGACATCGACTCGGGGAGCCTTTCCCTTGCCACGGTCGGAGCTCTTGCCCAGAGGAGTCGATTTCTCCTTGGTGGGAATTGGTTCTGGCTGGGGTTCTGGCTGGAGTTGGGGAGCCCCATCGCCCACACGGCTCTCCCTCTCCAAGTGAATAGGAGAGGAAGCACCCTGGGGAGGTGAGACACCCCCTTCCTCTTGCTGCCCGCCTGGTTGATGGAGCCCAGCCATGAGAGAAGCCACCTCATCGGCCAAAGAGCGATGAGGGGGTGGGGGTTGTTCGACCTCCAGACCCCCACTTGTGGTTGCTCCTTTAATGCGGGGAGTGACTGGAGGAAGTTGGTCGAGGGGTGTGGGGTTGCTTCCAACCCCACCACTCCCTGAGAATTTGATTTTGAGACGCACCGGGCGCTTCTTCAAATCATCGAAGTGGTAAGCGGGAACCACTTTGTGGCCTTCGCCCTCCACGTCCATGACTCCCTCCATTCGACGGGCCTTAGCCTCGTCGATGGGGATAGGAAGAGAGTCTTCCTCTTCTGCACCGCCAGTAGGGGTGGGAGGAAGTTCATCCCCACCACCCCCCTGTTCTTGGTCACCATCAGTGGGGGTGGGAGGAATATCTTCCTCACCACCCCCGTTTCCCTCACCTCCACCAGTAGGGGTGGGAGGAAGATCATCCTCACCACCCCCATCCTCATCGTCGTCGTCATCATCGTCGCCGTTGCCATTACTACCATCTTCTGTATCTTCTTATTCTTCTTCCTCATCTTCTTTCTTCTTTTCTTCTTCCTCTTCTTCTTCCTCTTCATCCTTCTTCTCTTGGTCCTCTTCTTCATTCTGCTTGATGAGGATTTTTCTTTTCTTCTTCACCGGGCCCCTCTGTATCACCAGCTTTTCTTCAGAGGTGGGCATTCGGCGCCTTGCACCATAAGCCTTCTTCTCGATCCTAACCTTCCTGATGATCTTGCCAGACTGAGGATCCTCCTCATAGTCTGAGTACAAGACCTCATTATCTTCGTACCTGGCCTGCGATCGGTGAAGGAGATTGGCTTTTCCATACCTCACTGGGCAGTTTGAAAACTGCTTCCAGGACCTGGTACCGCACGTCAACTCGAGGAACAAGTTATCGATGGCTCCAACCCTCTCCGAAGGCCAGGCCAGCTCTCCTTCGCCATAAAACATCTTCACCTCCTTGTTCACATCAGAGCGAGGAGTCTCTGGCACCGAAAGTGGCGTCCATGCACCAGACACTGAGAGTGGCCACTCCGTGTACAGCTTATCGGAGGCAACTGTGTCGGTGAGGGGGCGTAGAGCGGAAATTCCTGTGAGGTTGAAGAAAGGGTTGTCTTTCCTCGAGACCCATCGGTAGTGATAGAAGAAGTAACCCAACTCGATCCGGGCCTCTTCGTCGTCGGAGAGGCTGGAGTAGCACTCCCTCAGCTCCTTCTGGAAGTCAGACTCTACATGGCAGAAGGCATAGATTATCCTCCATGCATTGCCGGTGATCTGTCCTGGGCAAAGGCCGGAGGTGTTTAGCAACCTCGCGGCAAACGGCAGTAGCGGAAGGCGAAGTCCGCAGTTCAACTGACCCAAGGAGACCACTGTCCCCATCACTTGCTCGTTGCTGGCAAAATTCACAAACACAGTTTGCTTGTCAATGCCAAAGCCAGCCTGAATCCTGGGCAGTGAAGGCCGGATCTTCCCCTCTGTGAAGCATGCCAACAGCCGCTGCCTCTGTGCCCTCCTCTTGTCGGTGAACTCGCCACCAGTGTTGTAGATGTAGGAAGGCTCTTCATTGAGAGGCAGCAGACGACCCATGACGAACCTCACCTTCGGGATGTGTTCCGGCCTTGAAGGAGCAGAAGCGAATCCCACTCCTTGGTGCCTCTTGCCCAACTGGCCAAGTTCGATCAATTCAGCCTTGCCTTTGCCACGGCCCTTCGAGACAGATATTTCCTCGACAATTTCCTTCCCCTTTCTCTTGGATGGAACTGCACTCTTCTTCGAACTGCCCGAAGACGCCATTTGACCGATCGAAAGGATACGAAGAATAAGAGAGAGGAAGCAAAGAGTCTGGACTTTGAAAAATTCTGAAAGCGTGAGGCGAAAATGACAGCGAGAAAGACTTATATACCCAGGATAAAATGGTACGCAAATCGAGAAGACATGTGTCTTCACCATATCAAATCGCGTGTTTTTGCAGGTACACGTGGCATCCATCCATAGCAAGCGCAAATTCAGGCGAACCGTCGGACCAGACGAAGCGTCAGACCCACCGGTCCACGTAAACCAACGGTCCAAGCAAACCACCGGTCTGAGTGAACGGGACCGCCGGTTCAAAGCCACATTCAGGCAAACTGAAGATTCAAAGTAGAAAAAATCAAACTCCATCGATATTCGAGACTGCCAAAGATCAAAGAAGAAGAACAAGCTATACCACTTCCTCAAAAGTACAGGTTCAGGACTTTAACCTTGACCGGCTGATTTTAGCCGTTCGGTCAAACTTGACCGATCGATCAAAATCAACCGATCGGTCGATTTTCTACTAGATCTGGCAAAAAACGGAGGTTTTTTGCCGATCACCCAAACCTTGACCGGCTGATTTTAGCCGTTCGGTCAAACTTGACCGATCGGTCAAAATCAACCGATCGGTCGATTTTCTACTAGATCTGGCAAAAAACTAAGGTTTTTTGCCGATCACCCAAACCTTGACCGGCTGATTTTAGCCGTTCGGTCAAACTTGACCGATCGGTCAAAATCAACCGATCGGTCGATTTTCTACTAGATCTGGCAAAAAGCGGAGGTTTTTTGCCGATCACCCAAACCTTGACCGGCTGATTTTAGCCGTTCGGTCAAACTTGACCGATCGGTCAAAATCAACCGATCGGTCGATTTTCTACTAGATCTGGCAAAAAACTGAGGTTTTTTGCCGATCACCCAAACCTTGACCGGCTAATTTTAGCCGTTCGGTCAAACTTGACCGATCGGTCAAAATTAACCGATCGGTCGATTTTCTACTATATCTGGCAAAAAACTGAGGTTTTTTGCCGATTACCCAATCCTTGACCGGTTGAAATTGACCGTTCGGTCAAACTTGACCGATCGGTCAAAATTGACCGATCGTTCAACATCAACCGATCGGTCGATTTTTTACAGGATCGGTCAAAAAACCATGTTTTTTGACCGATCACCCAATCCTTGACCGGTTGAAATTGACCGTTCGGTCAAACTTGACCGATCGGTCAAAATTGACCGATCGGTCAAACTTGACCGATCGGTCAAACTTGACCGAACGGTTAAACTTGACCGATCGGTCAAAATTGACCGATCGTTCAAAATCAACCGATCGGTCGATTTTTCTACTGGATTGGTCAAAAAACCATGTTTTTTGACCGATCACCCAATCCTTGACCGGTTGAAATTGACCGTTCGGTCAAAATTGACCGAACGGTCAAATTTGACCGAACGGTCAAAATTGACCGATCAGTCTTTTTTATGCTAAACACTCGGCAAGCTTCTTTATGCCTTCTTCGACAGGGGGTTGATATTTTTTGCACCAAATCCAAGCCAGCCAGAACGAACTCTAGCTAACTTGGAGGGGGTAACTGTGGGTGCAAATTTTAGCAGAAGGTTAACGACTACCGCGGGACCCACCGGCCCTGCCTGGTGGGCCCACGAGGACTACCGCGGGACCCACCAGCCCTGCCTGGTGGGCCCGCGAGGACTACCGCGGGACCCACCGGCCCTGCCTGGTGGGCCCGCGAGGACTACAGCGGGACCCACCGGCCCTGCCTGGTGGGCCCACGAGGACTACCGCGGGACCCACCGGCCCTGCCTGGTGGGCCCACGAGGACCACCGCGGGATCCACCGGCCCTGCCTGGTGGGCCCACGAGGACCACCGCGGGACCCACCGGCCCTGCCTGGTGGGCCCACGAGGACCACCGCGGAACCCACCGGCCCTGCCTGGTGGGCCCATGAGGACAATCGCGGGACCCACCAGCCCTGCCTGGTGGGACCAAGAACCTGTGGAATCCCCCAGAAGACGGTAGCGAGGCCCGCCAGCTTTACCTGGAGGATCCCCAGATACTACAGCAGAAATCGCCTTTTACCACCAGAAAATTCTATAAATAGCAAAGCCTTCGAATGTAAAAGGATCGAATCTAAGATCCAAAATCCATTTTCCACTCTGAGATCTGATTTTCAGAACCAGAGCTCTGGAATTTCTATCTTCTCACCCTTCACCTCTACTTGATCATCTTCTTGTCTTGAAGAGATCAAGAAGGCATCAGTAGCACTCGGCCTGTCGAGGTTACTTTGAGAAAAGAGTTAGTGAATTCGGGTTGCACCCTATAGCACGGAGACGTAGGCTTCGGCTGAACTCCGAGATCACTTCTCGTGTCAAACTCTCTCTCTCTGATTGCATCTCTCTGTTTATATATCAAAAACTTCAACTTCGATCAACAGATCGACCAACAATCTTCGACGTCAACTTCAACTCCAATTGACTGGTGAGGCGAGGTCTTCGGGTCGGCACGAAGATTTTCCCCCACAGATCCCGCGCCGCAATGACGGCATATGCCTTGAACAGAAGAAGGCAAGAGCTCGGAGCAAAGCTGCTGTCCAATAGGTCCTTCAAAGCTGGCACCTCTTCCTGGTAGTAATTCCGCACTTCAGGGCATCTGGAGACAATATGGACGTCACGAAGTGAGATCCCTATCTCTCCCGCTCCAGTAAGGAAAGTGTTGGTGGCCGGGCACCAGAGTTCACAAAGAGCGCGATACATCCCCTTAGGATGGCTGTATTCTCGACGAGCCGGTGCCAGAAACTTGGCCAATGAATTCATCTCGGGTTCCGCGCCAAAGACCTCGTAGAGCTCGCTCATCTATTCACGAAAACCGCAAAGGTATTGGACGTCTCCCCGAGGCCAAGAGTCGGTACCCCATCGGGTCAATCGGGAGCATATCTTTGAGGTAACTACCGGAGTGGGCACGAAATATTCGTCACAATGGTGGAAGGGAGTATTCAAACTTGGGCGGAGGAGCTTCATGGAAATTCCTTCGTTGGTATAGATCTTCTCGCTCAGCTTCAGCATCCCACAAGTCGCGTCGGCAACTCCATCTTCTGTGATGCGCTCGTGGATAAAAACAAGGAGCAACGACAGAAGGTCTTCTCGCCTCGAGTTGCGGTGACGATACACCCGAGTAAGGGGGAAGCGAAGGCACCTCCTCCCATCGGAGAGGTCCTCAGCTATCCATCCCGGCGAAGTCAAGCTCTCGAAGACTCGAATCCTGAAGAGCCATGAAAAGAAGCAAGTCAAGACAAAAAAAAAAAAAACAGCAGCAGAAAGAGAAGGGGGTCCGCAACCCCCTCTCCCCAAATCAGTGCCCGGCAAAGGTGAAAAAAAGGGGGGGGGACCACAGCCCCCTCTCTCCAATGGGAGCCGGACAGTAAGAGAGAGGGGGGGGGGGGGACCCGCTGCCTCTTTCTCCTCCGAGCCAGTCGGGGCCGGGCCCGACCAAACAGTCGTCGCTATGTGCCACGCAGCCCCCGCAACCGCCTCCGACCCGATCAGGGCCGGCAGCTACCCCGGGCCGACCCGATCGGGGCCCCGCGCCACGCCGCCCGCGCACCGCCTTTGCCTGAGCGCAACCCCGCGCCGGTCGCCGCCACCCCGCGCACCGCTGCCCCGCGCTCCGGCCGCCATCGCCCGCGCGCTACTGCCCGTGTGCCCGTGCGCCACTGCCCCGTGCACCGCTAGCGCGCCACTGCCCCGCGCTCCGACCGCCGTCGCCCGCGCGCTGCTGCCCGTGCGCCGCTGCCCCGCCGTCGCCCGCGAGCCGCCACCCCGCGCGCCGCACCGCAGCCCCGCCGCCACCTGCGCACCGCAGCCCTGTCGCCGTTGCCACCGCTGCTGCTCCCACGGTCCAGAACCAAAAGAAAGAAAAAGAAAAAGAAAAGAAAAGAGAAAAGAGAAAAGAAGAAGAAGAAGAAGAAAGAGGAGGAAAGAGGCGGCGAAGGCGACCCGCACCTCAGCCGCGCTCCTCCATCCTCCTCGCCTCGGTCCTCGCCGCATCGTCGCTTCGAGCCCGTCTTCGCAACGACCTTCAAATCGTGCACCATCGTCGCCGCCGCCGACGAAAGAGGCGACACCGGGAAGACAGAGCAAGTCGCGTGCAATCCCAGGCAGCTCTCTTACGACGGCGGTCTCCAAAAGCCGACGGAACCTTCGCAAGAGCAGAATATTGGATGAAGGGGGTAGGGGTCCTTAAATAGACCCCCAACCCCGCCCACAAAAGAAATCAAGGACAAGTGCTCTACGATTCCTACGTGTCCAAACCTGACACGTTCTCACCATCGCACTCGTCCTTGAGGGGGCATTAGTAGACACACGAATTTTGTCTAACCCGGACCGACTTGCGTGCACCCACGCGGATACAAACCCGACGCGCACTCCGACTCGGACCCGACTAGCACGCACCAATGCGGATACAAACACGACGCGCACTCCGGCTCGGACCCGACTAGCACGCACCAATGCGGACTCGGACTCGACTCGTGCCCAACAAGGGAACCGGGCGGGCCCACCCTTAAGTGGGGCCCGCCCGGCCGGCCCCTACTAGGGACCCGAACCCCATGGGGGCCAGGCCCTAGTAGGGATCCGAACCCCATGGGGGCCGGCCGGCCCTGCAAAGGAAAGAAATGAAAAGGGAAAGAAAGAAAAGGAATGAAAAAAAAAGGAAAGAAAAGAAAGGAAAGAAAAGTAAAAGGAAAGAAAAGAAAGAAAAGGAAAGAACAACCGCCATGCGTGGGGGGAGGTTGCGTATGACGTCTACCCTCACGTGGATCTGTGCCGATCCCTCGATCCGACGGACAAGAAGAAGAGCCGGGTCGCCATCGATTTCGTGTGCAAAATTCAGCCATAATTACCCCGTCAGAAAAGGAAAACGAATAAAGACTAATTCCCCTCATCAATGGATGAATAAATCTTGGGTAATTATGGGAGAGATATTAAAGGGATTTAAAATTGAAAACTTCCCATATCTCTCCGCTCCCCCTTTTCCTATAAATAGAGAGGGAGGGGGAAGGTTCAAAGGGTCGAAGATCGAAGACGAAGCGAGGAAGCTCTGCAGAAGAGGAGACGCTTCTTCATCGACCCTAGGCTTCACGAGGCACGAGCAAGCCTATCCCTTCGGGACCAGCTTAGTCCATTGAAAGCCCTCATCAACGTAAAGACCCTTGCACCAGAAGATCAAGCCTTCGACTTCGTGCACGAAGAAGAAAGCTCGGAGAAGAAGACCCTTCGACTCCGAAGACGCCAGAAGCAAAGGCCGAAGAAGAAGCTCGGAGCGGCACTATCCTGTCGGCTCCAACAAACCTTCAACTCCGATCAAGCCCAAAAGCCCGGAGAAGAAGACCGAAGCGTCATCACCCCGTTGCCTTCGACAAACGTCCGCTCCATCCACGAAGAAGAAAGTTTGGAGAGGGACACCTGAAGCGTCGCTACACCCGTCGCCTTCGAAGAAAAGCCGGTGTTACAACCGTCGCATGGAGATCGGTGCTACCCCTGCCATCTTCAAGAGTACCCTTCGACTCTGATCACGCCAAAGAAGCCCAGAGAAGAAGAGAAGTCCAGCCGACATCCAAACCGTTGAAGCATTGAAGAAGTAGCCCACGTTGTTCGAGAAGAAGACCAAGTTGACGCTGAAGCCAAAGCCCACACAAGAAGTCAAAGCAAAAGCTCCGGTAAAGCCCGTGCGAAAGCAACGCAAGTGCCAAAGCCAAGCGACTACGCCGGTCTCAAGCAAAAGCACAGCACGTTCTAGCGGATACGACACGAAGTCCGGAAGAACGAAAGCATCGCAAGTCTCCCCCGTCTACGTCCAAGCGCAAGTTCCAAAGCAAAGCAAAAGCCAGAGCCACGCCCAAGCCAAGCTAAAGCCGATAGCCAAAGCCAAAGCCGACGCCAAAGCACGATCGACGCCGTGAACCGACGATCAAAGACGCCAAGGCCAAGCAAGGAGCGAGGAAGACACGAAGACCGAGGAACGAAATTGAAGACCCCCTAGCCGAGGAAGCACGAAGCACGGAAGGGACCAAAGAAACAGCGGATACTCCTTAGCCTCTCAAAAAACCCTCACCTTGTAAAGAGCTCTGTCATGGGCACCCCCTTCAGAGCTCTCACACGAATACCACGTGGAGACGCGGATCAAAGGGACCCTCCAGAGGATCTCTCCCACAATCTCCTGATCCACACTCGCCGCACCCGGACTCGCCACACCCGAGCCACCCGGGTCCCGGCCACTCTTGTAATCTCGTGTGTTTGCAATAAAGACGACCCGCATCTTTTTTTGCGCATACACCGTCATCTCCTAACATTAAGTAATTAAAGTAAATGGTAAATTGGTCAGCTTGTCAAGCTATCTTTGTCATTGTCAGCTTGTCGATGGCAAACTTGGCATTAACATGAACTGCTGCATGAAAATGCTGTTCAGTCTCTCAGTTTGTCCTAGGGCTGGCAATTCTGGACCTGACACGGCAAACCCGACACAAAGTTAGCGGGTCTGGGTTTGGGTTAAACAGGTTTGGGTTGTAAACGGGTCGACACGGTAGACCCGTTTAATAAACGGGTGGGTCCGGGTTTAGGGTCAGGACACGATAGAATCGAGAAGATCCGTTTAAAATTTAATGGGTCGTGTCAGGTTGGGTCGGGTCTACCCGCAATCCGATACTGTAGTATGTAGTACCAGTGGGTCATATCGGGTTGGTCGGGTTGAGTCGGATTGGGTCGGATCGGGTCAACTGAATAGACCCATGTGGTAAACGGGTCTAACGGGTCTTATCAGGCGTCTACCCATTTATAACCAGGTCGGATACTGGTTAGGGTCTAGACATGATTAGTTAAACGGATCGGGTCCGGGTATAGGGGTTTTGGACACAATCCAAAACTAGACACAACCCGACCCGACATGACCCATTGCCACCCTACTTTGTCCTCCGGGAACGGGCCATCATGAAGTGGCTCGATCACAGTCGTCTGTTGCATGACAGGCAGTGAAAGAGACAGTTGTGATCAAATGCCACGTCAGGGTGGCCCGATCCACGAGGACAAAGTAGAGGACACATCGTACATGGCTAACAGTGACAACCCGGAACACATGCAATGAATCGGACAAACCACACACAAGCATCCAAATGAATTTACTGCAAAAACAAAAGGGGAATACGAAAAAATCGGCTCACTTTTGTAGCATGCAACGAAACATACTAAAATGCGACAGATGAATGGTGCATTTTAGATACAAATAGAGGAACGATTAATGGGATTTTCTATTCATCATTTCCAATTCCGAGAAAACAAAAAAACCTCCAACCAAACTAATTAAAAAACTAAACCCTAGGTCAGTTCTCAGCACCAAGATAGAAATAAACTAATTAAGGAACAATTAATGGGATTTTCTAACTTCTTTCAAAAGAAATGCCTAATATCAAGATGGTCTCTCGATTGCTACTGTTGCCGCCAGTGGTGGTGGTGTTTCAGGCAATTGAAGATCCGTCCCTCTCCTTTTTTTGCAGGGAGAAGAGTTCGCCGAGAGAGAGAGAGAGAGAGAGAGAGAGAGAGAGAGAGAGAGAGAGAGAGAGAGAGAGAGAGAGAGAGAGAGAGAGAGAGAGAGAGAGATGTGCGGGCGTGATCACTCCACATTGGCCGGATTTTTGAATCGAGCACCCAGATTAGAAAGTTGAGAGGGGATTTCAGATCTTCTAGCTGATTTATCGGATATTTTATTTGGAAAATAGCTTATTTCTTTCCAAAATTATCCGTGCAGATAGATAAGGAAGCAATTGATCGTGGTGATAGGGAGAAAGAGAGAATTAAGGGGAGGGAGTTTGTTGACAGGGTAATAGAGATCGTGCGTTGATTTTTGACCGAATGGTTAGATCTATTCGGTCCATTTTCGTCTAGTCAAAATTTTCTTTTTTGTCTAATCAATTGTTGTTCAATTTTATCGATCTAATCAGCTTGTAAACCGCGGTGCTATGTTATACGATTCTCTCTTCTTCTTTTTCTTCTACCACATGGAATTGATTGGGAAAAAAAGTGATCTATTACGTTCAAATTTTAAGAAGCTTTTACAATTCGTTATTATATATATATTTTTTTGAAGGGTAATTCGTTATAATAACAATTCGTTATTATATTAGTTCTAGTAAAGAATGTGGGATGGTAGAATTTGGGTACGGATGTGAGTTGGTTAGAAATTAGGCATATTAAATTGTTTGGAGTCCAACCATATGATCTAACATACAAACATAGAGGGGAAAGTGTGTTTTGGGTATGGGTTTTAGGTTATCCATATCCATAGCCATAAGTTTATCGGGTAGAGTTCCTATACCCATATCTACCCAAGCCTTGTTTTGGGTACAAAATCTATACACAAGTTTTGGTTTGTTTTCGGGTCTAGGTTTTTGGTTTTTCGGACTCCATTGTCTCACTTACTTGAAAAAGTGGACAAGGTCCCCCGCTACAATCTTCTTGCATTCAAAAAGATACTCCTAGGGAATATTAATGGAGCGCTCACGGGCAGCCTGTGTGTGTTTAATATCTATTCCTCTCGAAACAATTTTAGAAAAGTAATTTCCCAAGGAGTTGAAGCGAACCTGGTTGCATTGTGCGCCGATTTCGTGTAGATGTACAAGGGGGACTGGGACTAGAGGGGGAGGGGGAGTGGCTCGTCTTCGGTAACCTGAAAAGTTGGGGCTATGAGGAGTAAGGACATGCAAATAATTTAGCACTTCTAATTAGCTATTATCTAGGATTCATACAGACAACTATGATCAGGTGCGATGACCCAATCAGATATGGAAAACCAAATGGGTGAAAAAACAATTTCCTAGCCTAGAGGGCCTGAGGGTACATTTTTTGTTTTCTTGACCTCCATGAATAGTCTGTTTTTGTTAACGACAAATTAAAATCGTCCTTAAAGTATGACAGGTCTAGGCTATCTCTCTAGAGCATCACAAATAGTTTTTTTTTCATGTAATACTTGAAAATCTATTTCATAATGCGTAAACCAAAAGATATGGAAATTCATAAATTAAACCAACAATAAACGTAGAACCCAAAAACTATAAGGCTTATCCATGAGCAAATTCCTACCCTACCCATGCATGATATGCAACTCAATATACCTACAGGTGGGTCGAGTCTGTAAAAGATGCCTCCTACGAAGCTTGTGGCATGTTGAAGATTTTAGAGATTCATATGAGATCCATATCCAGTATGTGTAAATTAAAGATGTCTCTTTGAATTATTTCAGTTCATATGAGATCCATATTTGTTTGTGTACGACTATAAATATATATTGACGAAAATACCCTATGGCTCATACACACATGTGAATATATTTTTGGTGTTTAGGTATGCATTCTATCGCGCTACTTCGTATCTAGCAAGCTTAATTGGATATGGTAAATAATTTCTAAACGCGATGACAAGGTGGAACCTTCAGAGTTTGGGTTTCCTAGCTCTAACCGGATTCTTGAGTGACTATCCTGATGGCATACTGAGAATTTTGTCAATCAGTCTGAATCAGATTACCTCACGACTTACCTTGTATGTCCCACAGGTTGCAGTAATCTCAAACCTATATTACTCACTCGTAATCCTTGTTCTTCACTTTAGTCTAGTAATTATTGGTCCCTTCAATATTGGTGCCATGACTCGACTCAGGAGGTGGGGAGCACCTTTAGACCTGATCAGTCATTTGAATCGATTCGATTACTTGTCAACCATAACACCACATACTCCGGTGCTATGCTTAGCACCCGAACTGTCATCAGACTAACTAATAACCACCAAGACTGGATTTAATATGTGGGCTCATCGAATTTACCTATCCATCTCTGGATGTCAAATAGCCTATAGGAGTTACATGCCACTCCAACGCCAGTCGGGTAACCTAATGTACCGTGGTATTGGATTATGATAGTTCCATACACGTTGGCACATCAAAGATCAGAAAACTGGTTAGCTTAGTGGCCATGGTTCATTAAGTTTAAGGACATATTACCTAAAGAGATAAGACGGTTAATGCACCAGTGTCTGACCGACTGATCCGTGCACCGCTCTTCTTCCTGTTCGACATGAACATCGTGCTTTGTCAGGTGAATGGAGATCCAATGTCCCCGTGGTGGATACTTCACCACATCGCTCTACCTGCCAATAGCTTATTCCCGGTGAAGCAACCACCATCACCAAAGTTGTGAACTCAGTCTAGGTCTATATAGGACTGGTCCACTGGATCCCCCAGACACAGACCCACCAAGCACCTCAGTGGCCTACTTTGTCACCCCTAATTGAAAAAGTGGACAAGGTCCCTGCTATAACCTTCTTGCATTTAGAAAGATACTCCTAGGAAATGGAGCACTCACGGGCAGCTTGTGTGTGTTTAATATCGATTCCTCTCGAAACAATTTTAAAAAAGTAATTTCCTAAGGAGTTGAATCAAACCTGGTTGCATTGCCGATGCTGTGCAGATGTAGAAGGGTGATTGGGACTAGAGCCGGGGGGGAGGGGGCGTGAGGGGCTCGTCTTAGATCACCCGAAGAGTTGGGGTTGTGAATAGTTATTATCTAGGATTCATACAGACAACTGTGATTAGGTGCGATGACCCAAATGGATGGAAAACCAAATGGCTGAAAAAACTATTTTCACACTTAGAGGGGCCTGAGGGTGTGTTTTTTTTTCTTGACCGAAGTGACTAGTATGTTTTCTTGTAACTACAATTAAAATCGTCGCTATAATCTGACAGGTCTAAGCTGTCTCCCTTGAACGTCGCAAATAGTCTGTTTTCATATAATGCTTGAAAATCCATTTTCCAAAACGTAAACCAAAAGATATGGGAAATCATAAACCGGGGATAAACACATAACCCAAAAAATGCAAGTCTTATCTCATGAGCAAATTCCTACCCTACGTACCCATGCATGATATGCAACTCAATATACCTACAGGTGGGTCGAGTCTTCATAAGATGCCTCCTGGGAAGCTTATGGCATGTTGAAGATCTAACAGGGTCATATGCTGTGAGACACAAACTCACTTAGACTTGCGTGTCCACATCGATTATGTTTTGAGCACACAAATTATGCAAACAAAGGTGAAATATTGACCATTAGTCATTTCATGGCATCAACGAAGATGTTGAAATTGTTGAAGGAAGATCCTACGACCACGTACTACGCTAGCAATGGCCATTTCCTTGAGAGCCAGTGCCCTCGCTCTTATCTCTTCGTCCCGGAGCAATTCATCCACCTTCGACCCGATCTGTTCTTTTGAGTTGATCCCACTCTCATCCAGGGTCATCCTTAAACCAGACCTTCAGACGTCACAGATGTAGCTCAGGTTGAGGAATTGGTCCGCAAAGTAAGGCCAATAAAGGAAAGGAACGCCATTCCTCACCCCTTCCATGGTGAAGTTCCAGCCACAGTGAGACACAAAGCAGGTCATGTTGTGGCTCGTGTGTCTTGAGCGTGGATTTTTTGTATTAACATTAATAAAGATGATTTTAGTTATTGCTTTAATAAGAATACTACTTTGGTATATATTAATACACATATAATAAAAGGATCCTAGGGAACACAGAAGGCCACTGAGGCGCATGGTGGATCCATGCTTGGGAGACCCAGTGGACCAGTTCTGTGTAGACCTACAACTAATTCACAGCTTTGGTGATGCCAGCCGCTTCACCGAGAATAAGCTGTTGGCAGCTAGAGGATGTGGTGAAGTCTCCACCACGGGAACATGGGATTCCCATTCACTTGACCAAGCACGATGATCATATTGAACAGGAACCAAGATGGTGCACAGTTCAGTGATTCAGACACTGGTGCATAAACCGTCTTACTACTATAGATAATATGTCCTTAACCCTGAGGGACCATGTACACTGGGCCAACAAGTTGTGTGGCGCTTTGATGTGCCAACATATACAGACCTTCCATAGTCCAATACCATGGTACGTTGGGTTACCTGGCTGACGCTTGAGTGGCATGCAATCCCTATAGGTTATCCGACGTCCAGTGTTGGATGGGTGCGTTTTGATGAGTCAATCTGTCCACACAGTTAATCCAAGCCTGGTGGTTGTCAGTATGACTGACGGAGTTCCGGATGCTAGGCATAACACCGGAAGGTGTGTGGTGTTATAGATGACAAGTTATCAAATCCTAGTCAGATGATCAATCGGGATCTGGCGGTGCTCCCTACCGCCCGAGTCGTATCATGGCACCAGTAATGGGAGGGACTAATGATTATCAGAGTATAGTAGAGAACAGGGTTACGAGAGAGTAACATAAGTTTAGGATCACTAGAGTTCAACTCGCGTCGCACTCTGGGTGGCTACGCGGGTTAATCGGATTAGGGCTAATTAACGGAACTTTCAGTATGTCACGGGAACAATTAATCAGGGATCCGGTTGGAGCTAGAGATCCTGAACCCTGAAGGTTTCACCCTGTCGTTACGTATAAGAATTGTTTCCCGACCTGTTTGGATACGTTGGATGAGAAGTAGCGCGATGGAGCGCAAGCCCGGAGCCTAAGAACCTAATTCACATGTGTTAAGGGCCATAGGGGTATTTTGGTAAATACTAAAATATGGCTCAGAATATATTGACTATGGATCCTAAAATGAAAGGAATAATTCTAGGAGCTTATAGGCACTGACGAAACTCGATTCCGAGTAGCGCACCTCACTCAATCTCTCTTACAGTGTTTCACTTTTCGTGAAGGACGTTTTCGTCTAGGCTTCATGATAGACATGTGGAAACCCTAAAAACCGCCCCTCCTCATCCCAATCACTAGGGGGCCGACCCTAGCTTGCGTATGTGGGTTGGGGCTGTGGGGGAAAATCTTCATGCCGACCCGAAGACTTCGCCGCACCAGTCAATTGAGGTTCGAGTCGAAGATCGTTGTTCGATCTATTGATTAGAGTTACCGTTCTCAATATGTAAACAGATAGATGCAATCGGAGAGTTGACACGAGAGGTGATCTCGGAGTTCAGCCGAAGCCTACGTCTCCGTGCTATAGGGAGCAACCCGAATTCACTAACTCTTTTCTTGAAGTGATTCGACAGGCCGAGTATCACCGAAGTCACTCCGATCTTTTCGAAGACAAGAAGAAGATTGAGGAGGGTTGAAGGAATGGAAACTGAAATCCAGAGCTCTGGTTTCTGAAAATCAGATCTCAGAACTGAAATTCAGATCATTTACATTCGAAGGGTCTGCTATTTATAGAATTCTCGAAGAGGAATTCCGGGGTAAATGGCGGTTTCTGGACGTTTTTGGAAGTTTCTTCAGACAGGGCTGGTGGGTCCTACTGCTGTCTTCTGGGGATTCCACAGGTAGGGTCGGTGGGTCCCGTGGTAGTCTTCGTGGGCCCACCAGGTAGGGCCGGTGGGTCCCGTGGCAGTTTTCGTGGGCCCACCAGGCAGGGCCGGTGGGTCCTGCTGTTGTCTTCGAGGGCCCACCAGGCAGGGCCAGTGGGTCCCGCGATAGTCTTTGTGGGCCCACCAGGCAGGGCCGGTGGGTCCCGCTGTTTGCAGATTTCCCACCAAAATTTGCACCCACAGTTACCCCCTCCAAGTTAGCTAAGAGGCCACCTTGGCTGGCTTGGATTCTTGGTGCAAAGTTAACGACCCCTTGTCACAAGTGCAAAGGAGCTTTGTCGAGTGTTAGCGTCAAAAAAGGCTGATCGGTTAATTTTGACCGATCGATCAAAGTTGACCGATCGATTGAATTTGACCGATCGGTCAAAGTTGACCGATCGGTCGAATTCAACCGGTCGAGTGGGAGATGATCGGTCAAAAAACACAGTTTTTTGACCGATCATGTAGGAATTTGACCGATCGGTTGAACTTGTCCGATCGGTCAATTTTGATCGATCGGTTAATTTCAACCGGTCGAGTTTGACGGGATCGGGCAAAAGGCCAAGTTTTTTGCCCGATTCAGTAGAAAATCGATCGATCGGTTGAATTTGACCGATCGGTTAAATTCAACCGATCGAGGTTGACGGGATCGGGCAAAAGGCCAAGTTTTTTTGCCCGATCCAGTAGAAAATCGACCGATCGGTTGAATTTGATCGATCGGTCATGTTTAACCGATCGGTTAAATTCAACCGGTCGAGGTTGACGGGATCGGGCAAAAGGCCAAGTTTTTTACCCGATCCAGTAGAAAATCGACCGATTGGTTGAATTTGACCGATCGGTCATGTTTGACCGATCGGTTAAATTCAACCGGTCGAGGTTGACGGGATCGGGCAAAAGGCCAAGTTTTTTGCCCGATCCAGTAAAAAATCGATCGATTGGTTGAATTTGATCGATCGGTCAAGTTTGACCGATCGGTTAAATTCAACCGGTCGAGGTTGACGGGATCGGGCAAAAGGCTAAGTTTTTTGCCCGATCCAGTAGAAAATCGACCGATCGGTTGAATTTGACCGATTGGTTAAGTTTGACTGATCGGTTAAATTCAACCGGTCGAGGTAGACAGGATCGGGCAAAAGGCCAAGTTTTTTGCCCGATCCAGTAGAAAATCGACCGATCGGTTGAATTTGACCGATCGGTCAAGCTTGACCGATCGGTTAAATTCAACCGGCCGAGGTTGACGGGATCGGGCAAAAGGCCAAGTTTTTTACCCGATCCGGTAGAAAATCGATCGATCGGTTGAATTTGACCGATCGGTCATTTTTGATTGATCGGTTAAATTCAACCGGTCGAGGTTGACGGGATCGGGCAAAAGGCCAAGTTTTTTGCCCGATTCAGTAGAAATTCGATCGATCGGTTGAATTTGACCGATCGGTCAAATTTGACCGATCGGTTAAATTCAATCGGTCGAGGTTGATACGGCAGAAGAGCCTATTTTCTACACGATCCTTTGGTAAATTACTCGATCGTCTGCCTGTCAAAAGGGTAAAGTCTTCAAGCGGTAATTTTGAAGTAGATTCCTCTGCTTGAATTGGTCCATCTGGATCGGTGCCTTCTGAACCGGCGGTCCGGTCGGACCGTTGGTTCGCTTGGACCGGTGGTTCGCTTGGTCCGGCGGTTCGACGCTTCGTCTGGTCCCGACGGTTCGCCTGGTTTTGCGCTTGCTACGGATTGATGCCATGTGTTCTTTCAAAAACACGGGATTTGATCTGGTGATGACACGTGTTCTCTCGATTTGCGTGCCAGTTTCCTCTGGGTATATAAGCCTCTTCGGGTTTCATTTTAGCCTCGCGCTCCCAGAATTTTTTCAAACTCCAGAACCTTTTGCTCTCGAATTTATGTTCTTTACAATCTCTCGATCGGTTGAAATGGCTTCTACCGATAGCTCGAAGAAGATCAACATCATGCCCTCGAAGAGGAAGGGGAAGGAGAGGGCTGAAGTGTCGCCCGTGCAGAAAGGCCGGGGCAAGGGCAAGGCTGAGCTTGGCATCCTCGGCAAGAGGCATCAAGGAGTGGGGTTTGCCTCTGCGCCATCAAGGCCCGAGCACATCCCCAAGGCGAATTTCGTACTGGGCCTTTTGATGTCGCTGACGGAGGAACCTGCTTATGAGTATAATGTTGGTAGGAAACTCACAGACGTGAAGAGAGCAAAGTGGCAGAAGCTGCTGGCTTGCTTCACAGAGGGAAAGGTTCGTCCATCTCTTCCTGGAGTTCAGTCCGCCTTCGGCATCGACAAGCGGACGGTCTTCACCAACTTCGCCAGCAAGGAGCAAGTAATGGGGACTGTGGTCACCATAGGCCAGTTGAATTGTGGACTGCGCCTTTCACTACTACCCTTCGCCCCGAGGTTGCTGAATACCTCAGGCCTCTGTCCCGGGCAGATTTCCGAGAACGCATGGAGGATTATCTATGCCTTCTGCCGCGTAGAATCTGACTTCCAAGAGGAGCTGAAGGCTTGCTACTCCAGCATTCCTGAGGGCGAGGAAGCACAAATAGAGTTGGGCTATTTCTTCTACCACTATAAGTGGGCTTCAAGGAAGGATAGCCCATTCTTCAACTTGACAGGCTTCTCTGCCCTGCGCCCGATCGTCGACACTGTCGCCTCTGACAAACTCTACACCGATTGGCCGCTCTCGGTTTACGGTGCTTGGACTCCTCTCTCGGTGCCCGAGACTCCCCGGAACCAGGTGCACAAGGAGGTCAATATCTACTGTGCGGGAGGTGCTCTCGCTTGGTCTTCGGAGCGGGTAGGATCCCTCGACAATCTTTTCTTTGAATTGACCTGCGGCACTCGGTCATGGAAGCAGTTCTCGAACTGTCCCGTCCGTCATGGCAATGCCAACCTCCTCCACCGACTGCGGGCCCGGTATGAGGATAATGAGGTCTTGTACTCCGATTATGAGGAGGATCCTCAATCGGGCAAGATTGTTAGAAGAATCCGAGCTGAGAAGAAGGCCTATAGAGCAAGGCGCCACCCCACTGAGGAGAAGTTGGTGGTGACCCGTAGGGGTCAGGTGAAGAAGAGGAAAGTCTTCATCGAGGAGAAGGAGGAGGAAGAAGATAAAGAAGAACAAGAAGAAAAGGAGAAGGAAGAAGAAGAAGAAGGAGGTGGAGAAGAAGGTGGAGATGAAGATGAAGATGGAAATGACGACAACGACGACGACGACGATGACGGAGGAGACGGAGGTGACGGTGGGGGTGACGAGATTCCTCCCACCCCTACCGGGGGGGAAGAAGAAAGAGGGGGTGGTGAGGAAGAAATTCCTCCCACCCCCACTGGTGGTGATGAAGGAAAAGGGGGTGGT
Source organism: Chamaelirium japonicum (assembly GCA_947650365.1). Lineage (NCBI taxonomy): Eukaryota > Viridiplantae > Streptophyta > Magnoliopsida > Liliales > Melanthiaceae > Chamaelirium > Chamaelirium japonicum. Next base: position 57,640,313 of record OX393557.1, read on the forward strand.
GAGAAAGAAATTCCTCCCACCCCCACTGGTGGTGATGAAGAGGATTCACAGCCCATTACCATAGACGAGGCTAAGGCCCATCGTATGAAAGACGTGATGGACGCAGTAGGCGATGGCCAGAAGGTACAGCCCACATACCACTTCGAGGAGCTGAAACGTCTAACACGTATCAGGATCAGGTTCTCAGGGAGTGATGGGGTTGCAAGCAACCCCAAACCCCTCAACTAAATACCTCCAAGTGTCCCTCAGCTTGAAGGCGCTTCGATGAGTGGTGGGGTTGAGGTTGAACAACCTACTCCTGCCGCTCGTCTGGCTGAGGAAACGGCAGCAATAATGGCCAGGCTCGAACAGCCTGGTGGGCAACAAGAGGAAGGGAAGATCACTCCTCTTCGAGGTGTCCCTTCCCCTGCACACATGGAGAGAGGGAGCCGCGTCGAGGCTGGGACTCCCCAACCTCCGCCAGAGACAACCCCCCTCAAGGAGAGATCGACCCCCAGGGGTAAGAGCTCCGAACGGGGAAAGGGTAAAGCCCCTCGAGTTGATGCCACAGGTACACACTGATAACTTTACTAACTTCTTCTCTCGATTGCATTGTCTTTGAAGTTTGAAAATATTCTAACTCTTTGAACTTCTGTATTGATTGTAGATACTCCTGCTGGCACGGCTCAAAAATTGAGAAACTTGGGTGAGGTTGATATCAACCACCCAACGAGTGTGATCCGGAAGCTCTGCAACCTTCCGGATGCTACTCTGGAAGAAGCCTACGACAGGCTTGAAGTAGTGGTAAGTGCATCAGCTTGACTTGATTCTTGAATTATATCTTCATGAATGTTTCTAACTCTTCTTGGTCATTTGTAGAACTCGGCGGTCCTGAAGTTCTCTAGCAAGCTCTTTAAGAAGGCCGGAGAGCGGGGAGCCTCGTCTGAGGTTTCTCGTTTGACGGCTGAATTAGAAGCTGCGAACGAGGAGAAGGCGAAGCTGAGGAAAGTTTTGACTTCCAAGAAGGAGGCCCTGAAGGCCAAGATCGAAGCTCTTCGCAAGGAGAAGCTCGAAAGCAAGGGCTGGCACGATGGTTACGTAGCACGGGGTCACGAGCTTGAAGAATTGAAGAACCGATTCTTCAGGATCGAGACTCTGGCTCATAACCGATCGGTGGAGCTACAAGAGCTGAAGAGCCAACTGGCTGTTAAGGAAGCTGCCCTTGCTACTAAGGAGACTGCTATTGCTGCCAAAGAAGAGTCCTTCAAGAAGGAGTTGGAGCACATGCGCGCAGAATGTGAAAGCTTCAGGGCAACGACTGAGAAGGCGGTGGAAGCGCTCAGGGTTCATGCCAGCAACGTCCAATCTTCGAAGGCTTCTGCAGCGAGCAAAGCTCGGGGTGGATCCGAAGGGGAGAGGTTGTGTGCTCCAAGTGTGGCCAAACATTGATTTGCTCCATCTTCTTCTTTGTTGTTGTACTTGTAAACTCTTCATATATAAAAGCTCATTCCTGTACTTGGCAATTTTGAGAAATAAAGATATCTTTTTGGTGTTAGAAACTGCCTGTCTCTTGTATTGAATATCTTTGAATGTTGTATTCTGGATGGTGTTGGAATGTTTGAATGTGTATAAACACTTGAATGTAATGGGCCGAGTCGCAACTCGATCACCCAAACTTGTTAAGTAACTTGAAATTTGAAGGTTGTGTTGTAGCACAACTTGAAATCGTTAACATTTGTATGTGAGGGGTTGAGTCGCAACTCAAGCACCCAAACCTGTTAGACGATATTGAAATCGAAGATCAATAACATTTGTAAGTAAGGGGTAGTGTCGCAACACAAGCTCCCAAACATGTTAAATTGACCTCGTGACTTGAAGGTTGTTTTGTGTCACAACCCGAAACCGTTTAACATCTGCCTGTAAGGGGTTGAGTCACAACTCAAGCACCCAAACCTGTTAAATGACCTGGTAATTTGAATGCAGATAATTTTGAACTTGAACGTAGATAACTTGAAACTGCTCCAGAATTTGAATTGAGAAGTGATCATTTGAACATTTGAACATTCGAAAGGGACCTTTATTCATCATGGAATTTACATCATGGATAGTACATTTTGAGATGTCTAGCATTCCAAGCTCGTGGTAGTCTGTCTCCTTCTGGCGAAATCAGTCGGTAAGACCCTTTGCCTCCTACTGATTCGACGATGTAAGGACCTTCCCAGTTGGGAGCTAGTTTTCTACTGCTGTGTTCTCTGGTATTGTAAAAAACTGCTCTGAGGACCAGGCTGCCAATTGGGAACTGTCTCTTGTAGACCTTTCGATCGTAAGCTTGTTTGATCTTCTATTGATACTTGGCAACACGAAGGGATGCTTGATCTCGTAGTTCTTCAGAGAAATCTAGATCATTGACTCGAAGCTCCTCATTAATGCCTTCTTCGACTGCTCTGGTCTTCAAAGTAATCGATATGTTCTTTGTTGGGAGTACTGCTTCTGACCTCTATGTTAGACGGAAGGGTGAGAACCCAGTTGGTCTTCTTGGAGTTGTTCGATAGCCCTATAGAACTTCTGGTAGGACTTGCTCCCACAATCCTTTCTTATTATCAAGTTTCTTCTTGAGTATATCCAAAATAGCTCTGTTTGAGGCTTCAGCTTGGCCATTGCATTGAGGTTACATTAGAGTTGAGTAGAAAAGCTTGATTCTGTTGTTCAGGCAGAACTCCCGGAATTTGTCGGAGTCGAATTAGGCTCCGTTGTCAGCAACTAGGACTTGTGGCGTGCCAAACCTCGAGAAGATATTGTGTCTAATGAACTTGATTACTTCATCGTCGGTCTCCCGGAAGAGTGGCACTGCTTTAACCCACTTGGTGAAGTAATCTGTGGCCAGCAGCAGATACTTCGTTTTGTTTAGAGTTGGTGGGAAGGGACCTAAGAAGTCCAACCCCCATTGATGGAAAGGCCATGAGCTTGTCAATTGATGGAGCTCATCTGCTGGGAGATGGATAGCCCGAGCATGTCTTTGGCAAGGCTCGCATCTTTGAACCACTTGGTGAGCGTCTCTTGCCATTGTGGGGCAGTAGTAACCTTGTAGCTTCATCTTGGCTTCAAGAGATCTTCCTCCCGAGTTATTCCTGCACGCTCCGGAGTGAATGTCGACTAGGATTGCGCTTGTTTGCAAAGGACCTAGGCATTTGAGTAACATTCCATTGTGTGATTTGAAATATAGATCTTCTCCTTGAATGCTATAGCATAGAAGCTTTCTTTGAAGTCTTCGGGCTTGGTTTGGATCTTTGGGCACCTTGCCATGTTTGAAGAAGTCGAAGATTGGCTGTCTCCAATCATCGAGCTCGTTTGTGGTGGTAAGGTTCGAGGCCAATTGTTCTCCACCCCCAGATCTTTTTGTAGTGGCAAAGATCTATCGCTCGGGGGTGGTCTTGGGCGTTTCTTGGTAATCGATTTGTATTTGTCTTCCTCCAAGCGATTCTCCAAGAACCGAAGCAGCATTGGCTAGAGCATCTGCTTCTCGATTTTCTGCCCTTGGGATTTGAATGAATTCGGTGCTAGCAAAACGTTGTTGAAGACATCGCACTAGGGTCAGGTAATTCTGCATTCTTTCTTCTCGGGCTATGTACTCCCTATTGATTTGCCTTATGATTAGCTGGGAGTTGCTGTAGATTATGATTCGATCCACCTCCATAGATTCAGCCATTTCGAGTCCGAAAATTCGTGTTTCATATTCGGCTTCATTGTTGGTGGCATTGAATCCGAGGAGAGTGGCCTTTTGAAGATGATCAAGTTCGGGGGATACCAAGACTATCCCAGTTCCTGAACCGATCGCACTTGAAGCTCCATCAGTATAAAGCTTCCATGGAGTTGGTGTTGTGGCAGGAGCCTCAAGACTTGGATTGATTTTTGCAGCAGTATTGAATGAAGGTTTGTCTTCATCTTTAAGTCGCATATCAACGTCTTCTTCCCAAGTTATGGGATCTTCAACTGGAAAGTCAGCTAGAAAATCAGTAATTGCTTGTCCTTTGATTGAGGTGCGAGATTCGAATTGGATCCCTAGAGCACTCATTTCGATCACCCATTTGGTCATTCGACCCGCTCGACCAGCTTTGTCAATGATATCTTTGAGTGGGTGTTCTGAGATGACTATGATCTGGTAGGAAACAAAGTAGGGTTGAAGACGACGCGATGCAGTGAGCAAGGCTAGTATGACCTTCTCTGTCTTTGAATAACGGGTCTCAGCCGGAAGAAGCGTATGACTGATGTAGTAGACTGGATGTTCGATGCTTTCTCTTCTGCTGACCAGGACCGCGCTGATTGCTTGATCGGTGACGGCGAGATAGAGCCAGAGATCTTCTTTTGGAAGTGTTGCTGTAAGGATGGGAGCTTGCACGAGATATCTCCTGACGCCTTGAAAGGCTTGTTCACAAGTTGGACTCCACCCAGAGGTATCCGCCTTTCATAGTTTGTCGAAGAGTGGCTTGCACTTGTCGAAAGACTTTGAGATGAATCGATTGAGGGCAGCTAATCTTCCAGTGAGATGTTGCACTTCCTTCCGATTGGTGGGTGATGGCATATCCAGAACAGCTCAAATTTGATCGGGATTAGCTTCGATGCCCCTTCTGGTTACAAGATGACCCAGGAATTTGCTCGATTGAACTCCGAAAGCACACTTAGCTGGACTGAGCTTCATGCGGTATTTTCGGAGGATTTGAAAAGTTTTCGCCAGATCGGATAGGTAACTCTCTCGAGTGGAACTCTTGGTAAGGAGATCGTCAACGTAGACTTCGACATTGCGCCCGATCTGATCTTCGAACATCTTCGTGACTAGCCGTTGATAGGTAGACCCGGCATTTTTGAGGCCGAAGGGCATTACGTTGTAGCAGTAAAGTACTCGGTCAATCACGAAGCATGTCTTCTCTTGATCATCCGAATGAAGCGGAATTTGATTGTACCCAGAGTATCCATCCATGAAAGATAGGAGCTCGTGGCCAGTAGTGGCATCGACGAGCCTATCTATCCTTGGCATGGGGAATGGATCTTTGGGTCAAGCCTTGTTGAGGTTGGTGAAGTCGATGCATACTCTGACCTTCCCGTTCTTCTTTAGGACAATAACTATATTGGAGATCCAAGTAGGGTACTCTACTTCACGAATGAAGCCTGCTGCGAGTAGCTTACTGATCTCCTCTTGAACTGCAACTTGTAGTTCTGGTCGAATTGTGCGTGGCTTTTGCTTGACAGGATTTATTTCTTCTTTGATTGCTAGTCGATGGCATGCGTCATCTGGATTGATCCCAGGCATGTCTTCAAACACCAGGCGAAGACATCGATGTTGGACTGAAGGAAGGATACCATGTCTCGCGCTTCTGCGTCGTCGAGACCGGTACCGATGAATGTTTGTTGAGGGAGATCTCCTCTGTCGATGTTGACTGGAATGATTTCTTCGATTGAAGGTGAAGTCACCCACTCGATTGGTGGGGGCTCGGTCAGCGGGATCTCCTTTGATTGCTATGTTGTAGAAGAACCAGCTTCATCTCTGGGTCGCTTTGGAGGAGCAATGTTGATCTTGCAATCTGTTTTTGCTGCAGCAGCTTCACAACATCGCCCGGCTTGTTGATCACCTCGTATGCAGACAATGCCTTTTCCCATTGCAAACTTGAGGAGTTGATGGTAAGAAGAGGAGATGGCATTAATCTGGTGGAGGAATGGTCGCCCGAGAATGGCGTTGTAGCTGGATGTTCCTTCGACGATAGCAAATCTCACCGAGACTCGAGTCTCTTGGCTGAGGTCGAGGGTGAATCTTGATTCGCCCACTGTTATACTTTGTTCGCCGTTGAAGCCCGTGATAACCGTCGGGATGACATCAAGGCTCGAATATTTATGTCCCAGATGTTTGAAGCAGTGTATGCGCGGAAAAGGTACGGGTCGTCTTTATTGCGCAAAACCAGATTACAAGTGTGGCCGGGACCCGGGTGGCTCGGGTGTAGCGAGTCCGGGTTGCGGCGAGTTTTGATCAGGAGATTGTGGGAGAGATCCTCTGGAGGGTCCCTTTGATCCGCGTCTCCACGTGGTGTTCGTGCGAGAGCTCTGAAGGGGTTGCCCAGGACAGAGGTCTTTACAGGGTAAGGGTTTTGGAGAGGCTAAGGAATGTCCACCATTGCTTTGTCCCTTCCGTGCTTCGCGCTTTCTCGGCTAGGGAGTTTCGGCTTTGTTCCTCGGTCTTTGTATCTTCCTCGCTCCTTGCTTGACCTCGGCGTCCTTGATCGTCGGTTCGCGGCATCGATCGTGCTTTTGGCGTCGGCTTTCGGCTTTGGCTTTTTGGCGTTGGCTTGCCTCCGGCGTGGCTCTGGCTTTTGCTTTGCTTCGGCACTTGCGCTTGGACGTAGCCGGGAGAGACTTGCAATGCTTTTGTTCTTCCGGACTTCGCGTCGTATCGGCTAGAACGTGCGATGCTTTTGCTCGTGGTCGGCGTAGTCGCTTGGCTTTGGCACTTGCGTTGCTTTGGCGCGGGCTTTACCGGGGCTTTGCTTTGGCTTCTTGCGTTAGCTTTAGCTTCAGCGTCAACTCGGTCTTCTTCTTCGAACGACATGGGCTACTTCTCCGGCGCTTCGACGGTTTGGGTGTCGGCTGGACTTCTCTTCTTCTCTGGGCTTCCTTGGCGTGATCGGAGTTGAAGAATGCTTTCAAAGATAGTGGGGGTAGCACCGATCTCCGTGCGATGGTTGTAGCGTCGGCTTTTATTGATGAAGACGGCGGGGGTAGCAACGGTCTTCAGGCGGTCTGCTCCAGGCTTTCTTCTTCGTAGATGGCGCAGGTGTTTGTCGAAGACGATGGGGTGCTGACGCTTCGTTCCTCTCCTCCGGGCTTTGGAGCTTGATCGGGGTTGAGGATTTGTTGGAGTCGACGGGGTGATGCTGCTCCGAGCTTCTTCTCCGGCCTTTGCTTCTGGCGTCTTCGGAGTCGAAGGGTCTTCTTCTCCGAGCTTTCTTCTTCGTGCATGGAGTTCTTGATCTTCGTGTGCAAAGGTCTTCACGTCGATGAGGGCTTTTAATGGACTAAGCCGATCCCGAAGGGACAGGCTTGCCCGTGCCTCGTGAAGCCTTGGGTCGATGAAGAAGCGTCTTCTCTTCTGCAGAGCTCCCGCACTTCGTCTTCAGTCTTCGACCTCTTGAGCCTTCCCCCTCCCCCTCTATTTATAGGCAAAAGGAGGGGGGGGGGAGATATGGGAAGTTCTTAATTTTAAATCCCTTTAATATCTCCTGCTTAATTACCCGGGATTTATTCATCCATTGATGAGGGGAATAACATTTATTTGTTTTCCTTTTCTGGCGGGGCAAGTATGGCTGGATTTTGCACACGAAATCGATGGCGATCCGGCTTTTCTTCTTGTCCATCGGATCGAGGGATCGGCGCAGATCCGCGTATGCACAGACGTCATACGCAACATCCCACCGCGCATGGCGGTGTTTATTTCCTTTTCTTTCTTCTCTTTCCTTTTCTTTTCTTTCCTTTTCTTTTCGTTCCTTTTATTTTCTTTCCTTTCTTTTCTTTTTCCTTGCAGGGCCGGCCTGCCCCATGGGGTTCGGGTCCAAGTAGGGGCCGGCCCCATGGGGTTCGGACCCTAGTAGGGGCCGGCCCCCCTTAAGTGTGGGGTCCGCTCCTCTTTTGCTGGGTATGAGTCGGGTCCGGGTCCGCACTGGTGCGTGCAAGTCGGGTTTGCATCCACGTTGGCACTCGTAAGTCGGGTCCGAGTCGAAGCGCACGTCGGGTTTGCATCCGCGTTGGCACACGTAAGTCGGGTCCGGGTCAGACGAAATTCGTGTGTCTACAAATGCCCCCTCAAGGACGAGTGCGTCGGTGAGAATGTGTAGGGTTTGGACACGTAGGAATCGTAGAGCGCTTGCCCTTGATTCCTTTTGTGGGCAGGGTTGGGGGTCTATTTAAGGACCCCTACCCCCTTCATCCGCCATTTTGCTTCTTTGCGAAGGTTCTGTCGGCTTCTGGAGACCGCCGTCGGAAGAGAGATGCCTGGGGTTGCACGCGACTTGCTCCATCTTTCCGGTGTCGCCTCTTTCGTCGGCGGCGATGGTGCGCGATTTAGAGGTCGTTGCGAAGACGGGCTCGAAGCGATGATGCGGCGAGGACCGAGGCGGGGAGGATGGAGGAGCGCGGCTGAGGTGCGGGCCGCCTTCGCCGCCTCTCTCTTCCTTCTTCTTCTTCTTTTCTTTTCCTTTTTCTTTTTCTTTTTCCTTTTCTTTCTGCTCTTTCTTCTTTCTTTTTTTTTTTCTTTCTTCTTCTTCTTCGGCTCCGGCCCGTAGAAGCAGCAGCGACAGCAGTGGGGCCAACGCACGGGGCTGCGGTGCGGTGGCGCGCAGGAGGCGGTGGCGACACGAGGGGCGCACGACGGCCGGTGTGCAGGGCGTCAGGCGCGGGGCCGACGTGTAGGGCGTCGGGCGCGGGTTGGGCGCGGGGGCCGACATGCAGGGCGTCGGGCGCGGGTCGGGCACGGGGGCCGGGTCCGGCGGCTGCGGGGCGGCGGAGGTTTGGTCGGGGCCCGGCCCCGATCGGCTCGGAGAAGGGAAGGGGCAGCGGCCCCCCCCCCCTCTCTCTTTGCTGTCCAGTCCCTATTGGAGAGAGGGGGCTGCGGGCCCCCCCCTTTTCCGTTCTGTCTCTTTTTTTTTTTGGGGGGGGGGGTTTCTTTTTCTTTCCTTTTGCGCTTTTCTTTCTCCCCTTTTTTTTTTTTTTTCTAGACTCCGAAGGCACTGGTGGTAGCAGCGTCGGTCTGTGGCGCACGGGCTGCGACGCGGGTGCGGGTTGACTGGCGGGTGACACTGTGCCGTGTGGCGGCTGGGTGCGCAGGTGGCTGCGGTCCTGGCTGGGTGGCGCTGGCGTGGCGGGTCGACACGGGTGGTGTCGGCGTAGTCGGGCCGGCGCGATTGTGTCGGTGAAGTTGTGTGCGGACCCGCGGGAGCGCAGTGCGAAGGCTCGGGCGCAAATGGTGGCGTGACCTTGAGTCAGGCGGTCCTCCTGACAGGGGGGTGTGGGCCCCCCCCCCTTTTTTTTTTTTTTGATACGCCCTTGTCTTGACTTGATTCCCTTCATGATCCTCCCGGGCTCGCATCTTTGAGAGTTTGACTTCTCCGGGGTGGATAGCTGAGGACCTCTCCGATGGGAGGAGGTGCCTTCGCTTCCCCTATACTCGGGTACACCGTTACCGCAATTCGAGGCGAGAAGACCTTCTGTCGTTGCTCCGTGTCTTTGTCCATGAGCGTATCACGGAAGATGGAGTCGCAGATGCGACTTGTGGGATGCCGAAACTGAGCGAGAAGATCTACACTGACGAAGGGATTTCCATGAAGCTTCTCCGGCCGAGTTTGAGTACTCCGTTCCACCATTGTGATGAAGATTTCGTGCCTACGCCGGTTGTTGCCTCGAAGATATGCGCCCGACTGACCCGATGGGGTACCGATTCTTGGCCTCGGGAAGACGTCCAATACCTTTGCGGTTTTCTTGGACCTCAAGTCTTGCTTTGTCGGAAGGTCGTACTGGATTTGCGGGAAGAGGAGTCTTATCCTGCTTCACTTCTTCAATTTTCTGGACTCGAGGGGCTTTAGCTGGAAGAACTTTCGCGACTAGGCCCTTTGCTTGGTAGAACTTAGCGTCGGCCAAGTGTGCCTCGGCCTCGTTGAATGGCTTGTCATCCACAACTATGCACCTCTCCACGCCTTCTTCGTAGTACTTGAGGCACTGGTGCCAGGTGGATAACACGATGCCATTCTCGTGCAGCCATGGTCTTCCTAACAGGAAGCGATATGATGTCTGGCAATCGATGATGTGGAAGAAGACCGTTGTATCTAGCGGGCCGATGGAAAGCTTTAAACAGATGATTCCGACGGTGGACTGTCCGCCCTGGTTGAACCCTTGAATGACCAACTGACTTGGCGAGAGCTGGTCGTTGGTGATGCCGAGTTACTGCATTGTCTGGATAGGCATGATGTTGACGGTGGAGCCACAGTCCTACAAGATTCGATTCACTGGCTTTTCCTTGATGTATCCCGAAACGTAAATAGGCCGGTTATGCAATCGTGTCCCGAGTTGTAAGTCCTTATCCGAAAAGGTTATCGTCGCATCACACGAGGCCACAGCTTTGCGCTTCTGGTCATCCTTCTTTTTCCTCTTGTAGCTGTCTGGGTCGGCCAAGGCCGCAGCCATTGCCAGGCGAGCCTTCTTCAGGAGATGCAAAGCTTCCACGAGTGGTAGGTGCAGGATTGCTTCGTCATGAGAGGCAGTGCCCCCTTGGTCGGAATTGTCTTCCTCATCGGTGGAGTCGCCTTCTTCAGAAGTTTCGCTTTCGTTCTTTCCTTCCGACGCCTTATGAACTCCGACCATGCAACAAGACACTCTGATGTGTTGGTCAACTGGGAGGAAGTGACCCGGGAAGAACTCTTGCAAGGTTGTCGGCTCTGGAAGGCTCTGCTGAAGGAGATCGTCTCGGCTTGCTGGCGGCACTTTGAACACCTTTCTTCCTGGAGTCTTGCTTTTATTCTTGTAGGTTTGGCGTTCTGGAAATTTCCTCATCACACGGTCTTGCTTCTGTTGCCTTTCTTGTCGTGACTTTTGTCACCGTGGTAGCATGACCCATGCCTCCTCGTCGGTGGATTCCCCTCCGCTAAGATGATGATCGATAGCAGCAACTGGTTCCCTTGAAGGCACTTGTTCTTCCGGAGGCTCTACTGACTCGTCTTCCGATCCCCAGCCGGTGGGCTTGATTTCTTCAGCTGAAACCGATGGAGGCTTTGAATAGAGGACATAATAGTCGAACTTTCCCGAAGGCTGTCCCAGCCGACCGACTTCTGGATCTCCTTGCTCATATCTTTCCCAAAGAGCGCGTTAGGACGTGGTTTGATTAGAAGGGGTTTACTCTACCTGAAGCTCCACTGGCTCGTCTTCCGATCCCCAGTCGGTGGGCTTGATTTTGTCGATTGAAACGGACGGAGGCCTTGAATAGAGGACGTAATTGTCAAATTTCCCCGAAGGCTGGCCCAGTAGACCGACTTCTGGATATCCTTGCTCGTATCTCCTTTGGAGCGCTCGTTGGGATGCATCATTGCTTGGAAAAGGTGCTGGCGTGAGCGATGGTTGCCCTCAGGGCAGCGGTGCTTCTTCCTCGGTGAGCGCAGGAGTACGTTGACGTCGCTTCGAGACTTTTGGCTGAGAAATTGACTTAATGGTTGGCGCTTGACGGTTGATGCACAATTTGGGCATGCTTCACCGAGCAGCAACGAGTACCGGCGAGAAGGAGCCGAAGGTGATGGACGTCATGTTGGCCGTAGCAACCTTTCCGGAGTCGATCTCTATCTTCCCTTGGTTTGCGAGCGCCATGATTCTTTCCTTGAAGACGAAACATCTTCGATGGGATGACTTACCACCCGGTGGTATTTGCAGAAGAGAGGGTCGTCGACGCGATGCATCTGCTCGGGCCTCTTCGAAGGAGGGAGCTCTATCATCTTCTCTTGCAGTAGTTGGTTGAGCATGGAGGAGACTTCCGAGTCTGGGAAGGGGTACTCCTTGGCTTCGAGCTCCTCGAAAGTCATCCTTTGTCTTGGCGGCGGAGGCGGTGGTATGGCGACTCCCTTCTTTTTATCCGGCTTGCCACCGATCTTGAGCGGTTTGGAGGTTGAAGCGACGCCCGCAACATTGACTTGTTTCGGTTTCGGTGCCGGTGGCTTGTCCTTCTTCTCCATCTTCAAGAAGTCTTTGTTCTTCGAGTCCCCGTGGCTTGCTAGGCTGAGTTCCAAGTCGTGAGCTTGAGTCACGAGTTCTTCAAAAGACCGAGGCTTGATACCTTTGAGGATGTAGAGCAGGCCCCAGTGCATGCCTTGGGTGCACATCTCGATGGCCGAGTCTTCAGACAAGCGGTCTCGTGAATTCAGCGCGAGGTTCCTCCATCTGTCGATATAGTCGATCACCGGCTCGTCCTTCCTTTGCTTGACTGCAGTAAGCTCGGTCATACTGACGGTTCGTCTGGTGCTGTAGAAGCGATTGAGGAACTCCCTCTCCATCTGATCCCAGCTGTCGATGGTCCCTGGAGGAAGTTCATCGTACCAGTCGAACGCGTTGCCTTTGAGGGTGCGAACGAATTGCTTCACCATCTCGTCGCCATATGTGCCGGCATTATTGCAGGTCTCGATGAAGTGGGCGACGTGCTGTCTTGGATTTCCCTTTCCGTCGAAGTACTGGAACTTTGGTGGCTGGAATCTGACTGGGAAGCGTAGCTACTGGATCCTCGCAGTGTAGGGCTTTGAGTATGCCGCCGTGATCGGAGGAAGGCCACTGCCGTGGGATTGCATCATGTCGGCTATCAACGCTTGGACTTACTGAGCATTCACCGTTACTGTTGCCGGAGGTTGTGTGGCCACCGAGGCTGGCGCTGGGGAGACGACTTCCACTGGGACGGGAGCCGAGGAGAGCACTGGAGTAACTGCTTGAATCGTCGGAACAACCTCTGCAGGAGCGGGAGTTGAAGATGGAACTGGAGCGGCTACTGGAGAAGCGACGGGTTGGCCGACTGCTGCAGCGTCCTTTGCGCTTAGCTTTTGTAGCAGAGTGTTGATGTGACGATCCTTCTCCTCCATCAGTCAAGTAATTTGCGCCATATGCTCGCTCATCTGCATGACTTGAAGCTGAAGAGCGGACGGAGGATGGTGACGGAGAACGTCTCGGTGTTGCATGTTCACATCCTCGCCGTCATCATCGGAGATGTAGTTACGCCGACTTGCTTCTGGCTGATGATTGATGTTTGCCCCCTGCAGAGGAGGTGCAACGTCCGCTGTAGAACCCGAACGGGCTCGGGGCTGGGGCTGGTCCTCCCCAAACTTCTGGACATGGACTCTAGGATCGAGGCTCGTTTCTTCATGCACCAGGGCCTCGTCGGCGCTTTGGCGAGCATCTTCGGTAGTAGCTTCTGGCACAAAGAAGTCCGCAAGAGTCCGAGTACGCCGAGTGTAGACGCATACCATCGGGGGAGGATCACCTTCCGGATTTACTGGATCACCGTGTCGGAGTAGTGGAGACTCGACGATTGGTGAGAGGCTTGAAGCAAACGCATCGTTGTTTGTTCTGGCCATTGCAAACTTCAAGCAGCTTCTTCAGCCGTACGGATGAAAGGAGAAGAGGCCCCACCGGGCATGCCAGAAATCTGTATGTGCGAAAAAGGTACGGGTCATCTTTATTGCGCAAAACCAGATTACAAGTGTGGCCGGGACCCGGGTGGCTCAGGTGTAGCGAGTTCGGGTTGTGGCGAGTTTTGATCAGGAGATTGTGGGAGAGATCCTCTGGAGGGTCCCTTTGATCCGCCTCTCCACGTGGTGTTCGTGCGAGAGCTCTGAAGGGGTTGCCCAGGACAGAGGTCTTTACAGGGTGAGGGTTTTGGAGAGGCTAAGGAATATCCACCGTTGCTTTGTCCCTTCCGTGCTTCGTGCTTTCTCGGCTAGGGGGTTTCGGCTTCGTTCCTTGGTCTTCGTGTCTTCCTCGCTCCTTGCTTGACCTTGATGTCCTTGATCGTCGGTTCGCAGCATCGATTGTGCTTTTGGCGTCGGCTTTCGGTTTTGGCTTTTTGGCATTGGCTTGGCTCCGGCGTGGCTCTGGCTTTTGCTTTGCTTCGGCGCTTGAGCTTGGACGTAACCGGGAGAGACTTGCGATGCTTTCGTTCTTCCGGACTTCGCGTCGTATCGGCTAGAATGTGCGGTGCTTTTGCTCGTGGCCGGCGTAGTCGCTTGGCTTTGGCACTTGCGTTGCTTTTGCGCGGGCTTTACCGGGGCTTTGCTTTGGCTTCTTGTGTTAGCTTTAGCTTCAGCATCAACTCGGTCTTCTTCTTCGAACAACGTGGGCTACTTCTCCGGCGCTTCGACGGTTTCTCTTCTTCTCCGGGCTTCCTTGGCGTGATCGGAGTCGAAGAATGCTTTCGAAGATAGTGGGGGTAGAACCGATCTCCGTGCGATGGTTGTAGCGTCGGCTTTTGTTGATGAAGACGGCAGGGGTAGCGACGGTCTCCGTGCGACGGTTGTAGCGTCTGCTTTTGTTGATGAAGACGGCGGGTGTAGCGACGGTCTTCAGGCGGTCTGCTCCAGGCTTTCTTCTTTGTGGATGGCGCAAGTATTTGTTGAAGACGACGGGGTGCTAATGCTTCTTTCCTCTCCTCCGGGCTTTGGAGCTTGATCGGGGTCGAGGATTTGTTGGAGTCGACGGGGTGATGCCGCTCCGAGGTTCTTCTCCGGCTTTTGCTTCTGGCGTCTTCGGAGTCGAAGGGTCTTCTTCTCCGAGCTTTCTTCTTCGTGCACGGAGTCGAAGTCTTGATCTTCGTGTGCAAAGGTCTTCACGTCGATGAGGGCTTTTAATGGACTAAGCCGATCCCGAAGGGACAGGCTTGCCCGTGCCTCGTGAAGCCTTGGGTCGATGAAGAAGCGTCTCCTATTCTGCAGAGCTCCCGCACTTCGTCTTCAGTCTTCGATCTCTTGAGCCTTCCCCCTCCCCCTCTATTTATAGGCAAAAGGAGGGGGAGGAGATATGGGAAGTTCTTAATTTTAAATCCCTTTAATATCTCCCGCTTAATTACCCGGGATTTATTCATCCAATGATGAGGGGAATAACATTTATTTGTTTTCCTTTTCTGGCGGGGCAATTATGGCTGGATTTTGCACATGAAATCGATGGCGATCCGGCTTTTCTTCTTGTCCATCGGATCGAGGGATCGGCGCAGATCCGCGTGTACGCAGACGTCATACGCAACCTCCCCCCGCGCATGGCGGTGTTTATTTCCTTTTCTTTCTTCTCTTTCCTTTTCTTTTCTTTCCTTTTCTTTTCTTTACTTTTTTTTCTTTTTCCTTGCAGGGCCGGCCCACCCCATGGGGTTCGGGTCCAAGTAGGGGCCGGCCCCATGGGGTTCGGACCCTAGTAGGGGCCGGCCCCCCTTAAGTGTGGGGTCCGCTCCTCTTTTGCTGGGTGCGAGTTGGGTCCGGGTCCACACTGGTGCGTGCAAGTCGGGTTTGCATCCACGTTGGCACTCGTAAGTCGGGTCCGAGTCGAAGCGCGCGTCGGGTTTGCATCCGCGTTGGCACACGTAAGTTGGGTCCGGGTCAGACGAAATTCGTGTGTCTACAAGCAGTCTGAGAACATTATATCGATGGAGCTTCCGGTGTCGATGAGGATGCGATTGACAGTGCTTCCGTCAATGTTGAGCTTCAAGACTAGAGGGTCTCGATGGGGAGTATGAACTCCTTGAAGATCGGTGTCATTGAATACGATAGAAGGCCAAGCTAAACCCTTGATGGGTTTCTCGATCCAGGTGTCCTCCTTGTTTGCTGCAGAGCGAACATGGAAGATACGACGAATTTGCCAATCGACTTCCTTCCCCGTCAGTGCTTGATTGTGCAATGTCCCATGAATGCCAAAGATGTTGGCATTCACGGTGAGAGGTGGTCGGCTAGAAGATATTTGATGGACCCAACAAGCCTCTTTCCCCTTTGCGGAGGTTCTACGCTGATCTTGTCCGCCTATGACAAACTCTTGGAGATGACCTTCTCACAGTAAGTCTTCGAGATGAAATCTCAGCCGATAGCACCGATCGGTGGAATGGCCATGACTTCGGTGGAAGTCGCAATAGACCGTTTTTTCAACCGTGACTTTAGTGTCAGGCTGAAGAGGATTGGGCCTTCGAACGAATTCTTCGTGTTGAATGCGGTCGAGGATTTGCTCGATCGGTAGATTCCACTCGGTGAAAGTGGTCTTCTTTGTAGGAGATTGGCGTCCATCATTCCTTGACCGCTTATTTGCAGGAGGAGCTGTTGCCTCTGCGTTGTGAGCTTTGGCAGCATATTTAGGAGCTTCTTTCTCAGCAGGCCTTCGCTTCGTCTCTTGCCCCTTTCGAGCTACTTGATCATCCTCAACCTCAATTTCCCTTTGGATTCGATCAAACATTGAACCCAGGGAAGGAGGAGGATTGCGAATGAAGTCATTGTAGATATGTAGGTCGAAGCGGAGTGCATTCTGGAAAGCCAACATGATAGCTTCATCATCCAGATGCCTTCCGAAGAGGGCGGCATGCTTATTGCGGAATCTCCTTGTGAAGCTACGGAGACTCTCGTCGGCGCCCATCCTCAACCGGTAGAGGGAGTCGAGCTTCTTCTCAGGCTTCAAGTTCAGCTGATAATACTGCACGAAGAGATTGGCCAAGACACTGAACTGGGTGATGGACCCAGCTCGGAGATTATGGTACCAATCGAGGGATGGCTCATCAAGGCTACCAGCGAAGGTGCGACAGAGCACGTTGTTTTCTTCTTCATACGGCGTCAGAGCTTGCTTGAAGGCGAGAATATAGAGAGTTGGATCTCCCTTGAGGCAGTTGAATTTGGGGAGAGTGGACATTCTCTATCCCCTTCGAAATGTAGATTCGAACAGACTTCGATGGAGTGGCCCAGCGGAGGCGTATCCGTCTCTACGACCATGCCCCCGACCTGGGTGCAGGTCAAGAGGCAAGATCGCAAGATCTTGTTCGGGCATTTGAGTGTTTGCCGATTGTAGTCGGTGACGAAGGTCCGATCCGAGTCCACGTTGAAGCGGAATGGACGGAGAAACTCTACTTTTTAAGGGAGCCCCTTTCATCTGGTGTCTCCTTGGTATGTCAGGCTTTGAAGGTGTCCTCTTGGCGCAGTTGCGACTGGAAGAGATTTGGGAGGACTCATCGTCGATGCGATCCTATACACTCTGTTTCCACGGGGCAACAGAGGGAGTTGGGTCGCGACGAATCCTCTCAGGGGCATCAGTGCCCATTGACCTCCGTTGCTCGGAGTGGATCGATTGCCGTGGTAGATTGACCCTCTCGTTGGTTAAGGGGATGGGAAGAGCAATACCTGCCTCAGAGGCTGCCTTTTTGAGAGCATCTCTTTCAGCAGTGAGGGCGGTGTTCTGTTTGGCCAGTTGAAGCAGTTGAAAATCGACTGCAGAAATTTGATAAGTAGATGACGGGTCTTCAGCAGGAGTGGGGGTAGTTTGCCCAATTGACTGCCGTGAAGGTTGGGCGATCGATCAATCGACTGATCTCCCACTTCCTGAGCGAACCCCTATTTCAGGGACAGCAAGGGGCTGTCCGAAGTTGAGCCTTTGACTCATTGAACGAGTCTCAGGACGAGCTTGTTGAGTGTTACTTCCTTCTGGTTGACCCTGATGCTTCGTCCTTGCCATTTAGAGAGCGAAGGGTGCAACGAGAGTGCCGACAGCCTAACGGTTGTCTGCTCAACCGAAGGGGCTAGGAAGTCTGATCGGTTGTCAGCTCAACCGATCTGACTTGTTGTAGGGCAAACTTGGCTTCTCGTTCGATCCCACAGACGGCGCCAAACTGTGGGGGAAAATCTTCGTGCCGACCCGAAGACTTCGCCACACCAGTCAATTGAGGTTCGAGTCGAAGATCGTTCTTCGATCTATTGATTAGAGTTACCGTTCTAAATATGTAAACAGAGAGATGCAATCAGAGAGTTGACACGAGAGCTGATCTCGGAGTTCAGCCGAAGCCTACGTCTCCGTGCTATAGGGAGCAACCCGAATTCACTAACTCTTTTCTTGAAGTGATCTCGACAGGCCGAGTATCACCGAAGTCACTCCGATCTCTTCGAAGACCAGAAGAAGATTGAGGAGGGTTGAAGGAATGGAAACTGAAATCCAGAGCTCTGGTTTCTGAAAATCAGATCTCAGAACTGAAATTCGGATCATTTACATTCGAAGGGTCTGCTATTTATAGAATTCTCGAAGAGGAATTCGAGGGTAAATGGCGATTTCTGAATGTTTCTGGAAGTTTCTTTAGACAGGGATGGTGGGTCCTACTGCTGTCTTTTGGGGATTCCACAGGCAGAGCCGGTGGGTCCCGCGATAGTCTTCGTGGGCCCACCAGGCAGGGCCGGTGGGTCCCGTGGTAGTTTTCGTGGGCCCACCAGGCAGGGGCGGTGGGTCCCGCTGTTGTCTTCGAGGGCCCACCAAGTCCCGCGATAGTCTTCGTGGGCCTACCAGGCAGGGCCGGTGGGTCCCGCTGTTTGCAGATTTCTCGCCAAAATTTGCACCCAAAGGGGCCGACCCAAGCTCTCCCTCCTCTGAAAAATCCGAACCGCTCTTCCTCTTTCCCTCTTTGTGGTTTCGGCCAAGAAAGAAAGAGGAAGAAGAAGGAGGAAGGAAGGAGAAGGAAGAAGAGAGAAAGAGAAGGAGGAGATCTCGCGGCTCATCTTTATCTTCGCAACGAATTCCTCCAACGGCTCGTAGTCCTTGCACTCAGAGATAGGATTTCGAGGATTCCTCTATTCACAAAGGACAAGGTGCCATCCGACAGCTTCTCTTGTGATTCTAGTGCGGTTCATCATCGTTCCGTTCTCTTCGGATCATAGATCCACAAGGTATGATAATTTTAAACACTTAACTAGATGTATGCATGTCTTCCGTAGATCGTAGTATGCATCTAGGGTGTCCGCACATATGCTAAGATCATAGTTTTGCATGTAGATTGTTTTGTAGAATTAATTGTAATGAAACATACACCGTAAGATCTTCATATCTATCTTTTGCTTCCGCTGCGACTCTGATAATAGGATTTAATTCCAATAATTTGTATCAGAGCCACGTTTCGGTATATGTTTCATGCATGAATTCGTGAAAATATCATGTGAATATATAATGACATATATTTTTGTCAAGGTTCGGCATAGATCTTGCATATATATTATGCTATGTATCGTCTCTTTGCAGGTGCCGCACTGAATAATAATCTGTGATTGCATGCCTCCGGGGGTCGGGCCCCGTATTTAATTATTGCATTGATTATTATTGTGCTTGTGCTTTTTAAGGCTCTAGATGGGTGGGGGTGGAGGTTGACCACCATCGGTTTTCTAGCCATGTTTTATAGGATTGTTTCTTTTCTTTCTAGTGAAATTGTACATGAACAAGCACTTGCTCGGAGCGTGTTAGTTTTTCGGTCACAGGATCTATGGTTTGGGCAAGCGGTACCATGGAGTGTAAAGATCTAGCGAAAGTGTATACATTGGTGATGATCAGGATCATCGTCGGAGATCGTGCAGAATGGAAGAACATGATATCTTGGCTGTACTATCCAGGTTCAGGGGTCAGACCCTGGAGTTGATTCAGTTTGGATGCTTTTTCTGTTATTCTCTTTACTTAGTGTTTAGAGAACCTCGATGATAATTTAATTATCTATCTTGCTTGTGAGTTAGTCTCTAGATCAGGTTTAGGGTTAGTACTTAGCTTATGGATTTATCGGTGTCTCTATATGGTTCTAACACGTGTGAATCCGGTGGCTAACTAAAAGGAAAGGTGGCAACCGCCCTCATGGTAGTTCAGGTAGCCAAGTACTGTGTACCGAGATAAACGTAGTGTTAGATTTGTTTAGAGATAACTAATGCCCCCATAAGAAGTATGATAACCCTAGTGGGATGCCTTTTCCCCACATGGTCCTAACGACCAAGTTAGGTTAGGATTCCACTAAGTGATAGCCATTTCTAGTTGACGTTTGATGGTAGTGTGAACTCATCACGATTTGGTTATGCCACCATTAGGTTGAGGTCTGGAAGAGGTTATCGGATGTCCCTATTTGGCCAACATCGAAACCTATAATGGGATGAGGTCTGCTATGACATCAGGCTTCAAATTGTGAATGAGGCGTCATTCTAGTGGGAGTCCTTTCTATATTGACCTTAGGCTAGGCTCCAGATCTTAGGATTAAAGAGAAACTAGTGAAGTATCGGGATTCATGGAATCTATATAATTTGATCCTTACAAGAAAGGCGAAAGCTGAGTATTCAAGGTTGGGACTATGATATTTTCTAAGGATACTAATGCTTTACGAGAAGGTTTGTAATCCTAGTGGGAGCGCGGTAGACCAGGGTCTAGGTCTAGGAGGTCGTGACCTTTCTAGATATGCATAAAACCTCATTAAGAAGGGATGTATAAGAGACTCCCTCCAAAGGAGAGCCCCTGGCCTCCACAATTAACGGACTAAGGGTCTGGGTGGGAGGTACACAATTCGATATTCCCACCGGGTGAGAGCTGTGTTTCCTTCCATACTGGTTCGCTTAGAGGTTTCCTTTGGGACATGAGGATGCCAATGGCAGTGGATACCAGTTTTTTTTCTGTACCACGGGAGCCTATGAACCCTCCTACCGACACCACCCAGATTTGTGAGATGCATCTGAAAGCTTATGTGAAGCCGCCATTGCTGCACATGGTGGGTCACATAAAGCTGACCAAAAGGAGACTGGAAGGTCTTTCAGTTTGCCATGGGTAATTCTGATGAAGACTGAGTCGTAAACACCCCATTGGTAGAAGAGGTTACATACTGTCACCGAGATACTGTCTCCAATTTAAGGCCGATAGTCTCAGTGCTCGAGTACAGGGAATTTAGATTCCTGGATGTCTCCACTTGAGATAGTGAAGACATAGCGGCTAGAGCAAACATTATCTATTTTTAAATTCTATAAAATAGATTATAGTAGATCCTAATTTTTGCTTTAAACCATTGTTTATAGAAATTATGACCAAGCTCGACCACCTTGCCTCCATCCTTAATGATAACAAACTTACAGGACCAAACTACGAGGACTGGAAGCATAACCTTATACTCGTCCTAAGGGTTGGCAAGCTCTAAATTGCCCTAAGTACCCCTCAACCGGCTATGCCGGGACCAACTGCTACTGAGACCTAGTTAAAGGAATGGAAAGGCTGGCTAGATGCTGATAAGATGTGCAAGTGCTACATAGTGGCATCCTTGCAGACCGTCCTTCAGAAGCAATTCGAAGACATGGCCTTCGCTTTATACATAATGCTTTATTTAAAGAAAATATTCGAGGGTCGTAGTCGGGTAACTCGTTACCTGACCATCAACAAATTGGTATCCACGGAGATGGGAGAGGGGACTTTAGTTTGGGATCATATGCTGAAATTGTTTGGCTATATGAATAAACTTTTTTCCTTCGATATCATCTTGGATGCAGAGATCCAGACCGATATTTTTCTTGCGTCTCTGTCAGGAATGTTTGAGGGTTTCGTTACCAACTTTAACCTTAACCAGTTAGAGTTGACTAACGTAGAGCTCCTAGCGGCGCTCCAGGCGACAGAGGACGGGATGAAGGCAGGAGCCCAATCCCTGAACGTAGAGCGAAAGTCTTCTCTGAAAGCCAAAGACAAGTTACAGAAAAGAAAGTCTAAAAAGCCCGTGAAGATGGACCAGGTTGCAGTTGCAGGTTCCTAAGCAGGATGGTTCGGTGAAGCCCAAAGAAAAATATTTCCGATGCGATAAGAAGGGGCACTGGAAGGGTGACTGTCGCGCGGATCCCAAGAAGGCTGAGACATGTATATCTCAAATCCACATAGTGAAATCTCTTGTAGCATCCAGTTGTTCTCCAGTCTCATGGATTGTGGATTCTGGTTCCACTAACCATGCTTGCAATAATTTGAAGGTGTTCAAGGAGACAAGAAAACTGGGTGATGAGGAGATCATCCTAAGCATAGGAACTGAGGCCGTGGCAGAGGCTGAAGTAGTTGGAGATGTCGTCTTGTAGTTTCTTGATGGAAGAAGTTTATTACTTAGAGACATACTTTATGTACCGTCCTTTAGACGAAACTAAATCTCTATTTCCTTATTGAATAATGAAGGGATTTTAGGTTTATTTGATGCTTCTGGTGTGCCAATTAAATTGAATGGTTCCTTTGTTTGTAAGGGAAAGTCACAGAATGGTCTTTATGTAATTAACTCCAATCATAAGCAGTATAACATAACTGAAGCCTATGTGGTTAATTCATCAAAAAGAAAAAATTCCTCAGATAATCCAACACTCCTTTGACATCTAAGGCTTGGACACATAGCCTCAGACAGGATTCACAGGTTAGTTAAGGTAGGACTTTTAAGTCCAAATATTTCAGAGAGCCTACCAACGTGTGAGTCTTGCCTGGAAGGCAAGATGACTAAAAGAACTTTTCAAGCCAAATATAGCAGATCTCAGGAGGTATTGGAGTTAGTACACACTAATATATGTGGCCCCATAAGTGTCCGTGCCATAGGAGGTTTCAAGTATTTCATCACCTTCACGGATGCACTCGAGGTTTGGATATATATACCTAATACGGTGGAAGTCTGAATCATTTGATAAGTTCAAGGAGTTTAGAGCTGAAGCAGAAAAGCAGACGAGTAAGAGTATAAAGTCTCTTCGATCGGATCGAGGAGACGAATACCTATTGGATGAATTTATTGGGTACCTGCGTGAGCATGAGATTGTATCCCAGTTGACTGCACCAGGGACACCGCAACAAAACAGTATATCTGAGAGGAGAAACTGAACTTTGTTAGACATGGTTCGGACTATAATGAGTTATGCAATATTGCCATCTAGTTTTTGGAGATATGCCCAAGAGACGACAGCATATACCTTGAACTTTGTTCCATCAAAGTCAGTACCTCTAACTCCTTGGGAGATGTGGTTGAAGCGAAAGCCAAGCCTACAGCACTTTAGGATTTAGGGTTGTCCAGCACATGTGCAAAAGGACAAGCGAAATACGATGGAGTCAAAGACTAAGGTATGTCTATTCGTTGGGTATCTAAAAGAGACAAAGGGTGGTTTATTTTATGATCCTGTAGAAAGGTTATCGTCTCGACGAACACCGTATTCCTGGAGCAGGATTATTTAATAGACCATAAACCCACCAGTAAAGTAGTTCTTGAAGAATTGCTTGGTACTGATGGGAGTACGTAGACAGAAAACGATATTGGAACGTTGTCTACAGTGAAGGTGTGGTTATCCTCTCAATTTGACATAAAAGACCAGGGTGAAGCGAGTTATGTTCTAGGGATCAAGGTAACTCGAGATTGCCAGAACAAGATTCTCTTGCTGTCATAGTCAGCCTACATAGATACTATCTTGGTCAGATTCAGTATGCACAACTCCAATAAGGGACTCGTTCCATTCAGACATGGAATAACATTGTCCAAGGATCAGGGTCCTAAGACTCCTGAGGAGATAGCAGAGATGCAGAATGTGGGGGAAAATCTTCGTGCCGACCCGAAGACTCTCGCAGCACCAGTCAATTGAAGGTTCGAGTTGAAGATCGTTGATCGATTTGTCAATTGGAGTTGAAGTGACCTCTTTCGATATGTAAACAGAGAGGCAATCAGAGAGAGTGTTTGACACAAGAGATGTGATCTCGGAGTTCAGCCGAAGCCTACGTCTCCGTGCTATAGGGAGCAACCCGAATTCACTAACACTTATGTTGAAGTGATCTCGACAGGCCGAGTATCACTGAAAACTCTAATCTCTTCGAGAGAAAAAGAAGATCAAAGAGGGGTGGAAGATGGGAAGTTGGAAATCCCAGAGCTCTGGTTTTATCACTGAGAGTTCGATCCTTTTACATTCGAAGGCTCTGCTATTTATAGGATTTCCGGGGAGGAATTCCGGGGCAAATGGCGGTTCTCTGCTGTCGTATCTGGGGATTCTCCAGGTAAAGCTAGCGGGCCCCGCTACCGTCTTCTAGGGGATTCCACAGGCTCGTGGGCCTTCCGGGCAGGGCCGGTGGGTCCCTAGGTGGTCCTCGTGGGCCCACCAGGCAGGGCCGGTGGGTCCCGTGGTAGTCTCCGTGGGCCCACCAGGCAGGGCTGGTGGGTCCCTTGGTAGTCTTCGTGGGCCCACCAGGCAGGGCTGGTGGGTCCCGTGGTAGTCTTCGTGGGCCCACCAGGCAGGGCCGGTGGGTCCTGTGGTAGCTGGTAAACTTCTGCCAAAATTTGCACCTACAGTTACCCCCTCCAAGTTAGCTAGAGTTCGTTCTGGCTGGCTTGGATTTGGTGCAAAAAATAGCAACCCCCTGTCGCAAAAGGCAAGAATAAGCTTGTCGAGTGTTAGCACAAAAAAGGGACGGACCGGTTAATTTTGATTGATCGGTCAATTTTGACCGATCGGTCAAATTTTGACCGATCGGTCAAAATTCAACCGGTCAAGAATCGGGTGATCGGTCAAAAAACATGGTTTTTTGACCGATCCAGAAGGAAATTTGACCGATCGGTTCAAATTTGACCGATCGGTTAATTTTTGACCGATCGGTCATATTTGACCGATCGGTCAAATTTTGACCGATCGGTCAAAATTCAACCGGTCAAGAATAGGGTGATCGGTCAAAAAACATGGTTTTTTGACCGATCCAGTAGGAAATTTGACCGATCGGTTTGAAATTTGACCGATCGGTTAATTTTTGACCGATCGGTCATATTTGACCGATCGGTCAAATTTTGACGGATCGGTCAAAATTCAACCGGTCAAGAATAGGGTGATCGGTCAAAAAACATGGTTTTTTGACCGATCCAGTAGGAAATTTGACCGATCGAATGATTTTTGCCGATCGGACAAGTTTGTCCGATCGAAAAAAATTATCCGATCAAGGTTCGAATGATCGGCAAAAAACCTTGGTTATTTGCCAGATCCAGTAAAAATTTGACCGATCGAATGATTTTTGCCGATCGGACAAGTTTGTCTGATCGGTAAAAATTATCCGGTCAAGGTTCGAGTGATCGGCAAAAAACCTTGGTTTTTTGCCAGATCAAGTAGAAATTTGACCGATCGAATGATTTTTGCCGATCGGACAAGTTTGTCCGATCGGTAAAAAATTATCCGGTCAAGGTTCGAGTGATCGGCAAAAAACCTTGGTTTTTTGCCAGATCCAGTAGAAATTTGACCGATCGAATGATTTTTGCCGATCGGACAAGTTTGTCCGATCGGTAAAAAATTATCCGGTCAAGGTTCGAGTGATCGGCAAAAAACCTTGGTTTTTTTGCCAGATCCAGTAGAAATTTGACCGATCGAATGATTTTTGCCGATCGGACAAGTTTGTCCGATCGGTAAAAAATTATCCGGTCAAGGTTCGAGTGATCGGCAAAAAACCTTGGTTTTTTGCCAGATCCAGTAGAAATTTGACCGATCGAAAGATTTTTGCCGATCGGACAAGTTTGTCCGATCGGTAAAAAATTATCGGGTCAAGGTTCGAGTGATCGGCAAAAAACCTTGGTTTTTTGCCAGATCCAGTAGAAATTTGACCGATCGAATGATTTTTGCCGATCGGACAAGTTTGTCCGATCGGTAAAAAATTATCCGGTCAAGGTTCGAGTGATCGGCAAAAAACCTTGGTTTTTTGCCAGATCCAGTAGAAATTTGACCGATCGAATGATTTTTGCCGATCGGACAAGTTTGTCCGATCGGTAAAAAATTATCCGGTCAAGGTTCGAGTGATCGGCAAAAAACCTTGGTTTTTTGCCAGATCCAGTAGAAATTTGACCGATCGAATGATTTTTGCCGATCGGACAAGTTTGTCCGATCGGTAAAAAATTATCGGGTCAAGGTTCGAGTGATCGGCAAAAAACCTTGGTTTTTTGCCAGATCCAGTAGAAATTTGACCGATCGAATGATTTTTGCCGATCGGACAAGTTTGTCCGATCGGTAAAAAATTATCCGGTCAAGGTTCGAGTGATCGGCAAAAAACCTTGGTTTTTTGCCAGATCCAGTAGAAATTTGACCGATCGAATGATTTTTGCCGATCGGACAAGTTTGTCCGATCGGTAAAAAATTATCCGGTCAAGGTTCGAGTGATCGGCAAAAAAACCTTGGTTTTTTGCCAGATCCAGTAGAAATTTGATTGATCGAATGAAAGTTTTGAACCTGCCCTCAGAGAGGGTTTTACAGCTGTTCTGTTCTGATCTTCTGGCAGAGTTTTGAACATCGATAGGGCTTGATCCTTCCTGTTTTGAATCTTTGGTTGGTTTGAATGAGGCTTTTGACCGGTGGTCCGGTTTACTCAGACCGGTGGCTTGCTTGGACCGTTTGGTTCACGTGGACCGGTGGTCCGAAGTTTCGTCTGGTCCGACGGTTCGCCTGATTTTGCGCAAGCTGTGGATGGATGCCACGTGTTCCTACAAAAACACGCGATTTGATATGGTGAAGACACGTGTCTCCTCGATTTGCGTACCTGTTTCACCCTTGGTATATAAGTTTCACTGGCTGTCATTTTTGCCTCACGCTTCCAAAATTTTTCGAAGTCCAGACGCTTTTGCTCCCGATTTCTGCTTTTCTGTTCCCTTTCGATCGATCGAATGGCCTCCTCCGGTAGTTCGAAGAAGGTCTCGGTTCCATCCAAGAGGAAGGGGAAGGAAATCGCTGAAGAAACATCTGTCTCGAAGGGCCGTGGCAAAGGCAAGGCTGAGTTGATAGAGCTTGGCCAACTGGGTAAGAGGCACCAAGGAGTGGGATTCGCTTCTGCACCGTCAAGGCCAGAGCAGATTCCCAAGGCAAAGTTCGTCCTCCACCCTCAGCTACCTCTATCGGTGGAACCAGAATTTGGGTACAACACGGGGGGCAAACTCACAGATGTGAAGAGGGAGAAACTGCAGAAGCTGTTAGCATGTTTCACTGAGGGGAAGGCCCGGCCAGTGCTTCCAGGAATTCTGTCAGCTTTTGGTATTGACAGGCGGACAATCTTTGTCAAGTACGCGAGCAAGGAGCAATTGATGGGAACTATCGTCACGATCGGCCAGCTTAACTGCGGACTGCGCCTTCCACTGCCTCCCTTCGCTGCGAGGTTATTGAACATTTCTGGTCTCTGCCCCGGGCAGGTGACTGGAAACTCTTGGAGGATCATCTATGCTTTCTGTTGCGTAGAGTCGGACTTCCAGGAGGAGCTGAGGAAATGCTATTCCAGCCTTCCCGAAGGTGAAGAAGCTCGGATAGAGATGGGATATTTCTTCTACCACTACCGATGGGCCTGGAGGAAGGATAGCCCATTCTATTATTTGACGGGTGTCTCTGCCCTCCGCCCGATCATCGATACCATTGGTTCCGACAAACTTTTCACGGACTGGCCGCTGTCGGTGTCTGGTGCCTGGACTCCAATGTCAGTTCCTGAGGTTCCTCGGTACAAGGTGCAAGAAGAGACAGACATGTTCTGTGCAGGAGGAGCTCTTGCGTGGCCTCCGGAGCAGGTGGGGGCTGTCGATAATCTCTTTCTGGAGTTGACCTGCGGGACTCGATCTTGGAAGCAGTTCTCGAACTGCCCGGTTCGGCATGGCAAGGCCAACCTTCTCCATCGATCGAAGCTTCGCTATGAAGATAATGAAGTTATCTACTCAGACTATGAGGAGGACCTCCAGTCTGGAAAAATTGTTAGAAAGCTTCGGTTTGAGAAGAAAACTTATGGAGCCAGGCGCAACTTGCCCTCGGAGGAGAAGCTGGTAAATCCAAAGGGTTCGGCGAAGAAGAAGAGAAAAATCCCCATCAAACAGGAGGAGGATGAAGGGAAAAAGAAGGATGAAGGTGAAGAAGAGGAAGTAGAGAGGGAGGAGGAGGGCGGAGATGAGGAGGATGAGGGCACAGGCAGCGATGGGGAAGAAGACGGAGAAGATGATGATGAAGATGAAGATGAAGATGAAGATGATGATGGCAGTCATGGGGGTGGCGAGGAAGAAATTCCTCCCCCCTCACTGGTGGTGCCGAAGGACATGGGGGTGGTGAGGAAGAAATTCCTCCCACCCCCATTGTTCCTCCCACCCCCACTGGTGGAGCTGATGATGAGGACTCGCAGCCGATCCTTATAGACGAAGAAAAAGCTCGCAGGATGGAGAGGGTAATGGACGCAACGGGCGATGGCCCTAGAGTGATTCCCACCTACGACTTCGGGGAGCTGAAAAAGAATCCTCTGCGCTTCAAGATTAGGATATCGGGGAGTGGTGGGGTTGGAAGCAACCCTGCACCTCTCGATCAAATACCTCCCGAGGTTCCCCGTCTCGAAGGGGCGACAATAAGTGGGGGTGTGGAGGTTGAACAACCCCCACCCCCTTCGCAATCTCTGGCGGAGGAAGTTGCTGCTATGGTGGCAGGGCTTACCTCCTCGAGTGGACAAGAAGACAAAGGGGGAGCATCACCTCCTCGAGATGTTCCCTCTCCTGCTCACTTGGAGAGAGGAAGCCGGGTGGGTGATGCTACTCCTCATCCTTTGCCAGAGCCAACCCCCACCAAGGAGAAATCGACCCCCAAGGGTAAGAGCTCCGACAGTGGGAAGGGAAAGGCTCCCCAAGTCGAGGCTTCAGGTATCTGTACTAACCTGTTTTGATTGACTTCCTTGTCTTTGAAGCTCGAAAATATATTAACACTTAGAATTGCTGTATGGATTGTAGGTACACCTGCTGGCCCGGCTAAGAAGAAGATAAGGAGTTTGGGTGATGTTGACATCAATCATCCCACTAACACGATCCGGAAGCTTTGCAATCTTCCGGATGCTACTTTTGAAGAAGCCTTCGATCGGCTTGAAATAGTGGTATGTGCATATGCTTGACCGATCATTTGAGTTGTATCTTCAGAATAATTCTAACTCTTTGTCCATTTGCAGAACTCAGCCTGTTTGAGAATCGCAAGCAAGCTTTCCAAGAAGGCAGGAGAACGGGAGGCCGCATCCGAGGTAACCCGTTTGATGGCTGAACTGAAGGCTGTGAGCGAGGAGAGAGATAGGCTGAGGGAAATCCTGTCTTCGAAGAAAACCTCTCTTAAGGCCAAGATTGAGGATCTTCGCAAGGGGAAGCTGGAGATCAAGGGGCTGCAGGATCGTTGTGAGGCACAGAGTCACGAGCTTGAATCTTTGAAGAATCGACTCTCTAAGGTTGAGGACGTGTCCTGCGGTCGCACCAACGAGATCAAGGAGCTGAAAGAACGACTTGCTACTCAACATGCTGCTTTTACTGCCAGGGAAGAGACTTCCAAGAAGGCACTGGAGCATGCATTGTCTGAATGCAAGAGTTACAAAGAAACGGCCGAGAAAGCGGCAGAGGCACTCAGGGCACATGTCAGCAGTATCCGATCCTCGAAAGCTTCGGTTGCGAGTAAGGCTCGTGGCGAATCTGAAGGGGAGAAGTCGCGCGCTCCAAGCGTAGCCAAGCCCTGATGTGTTTTTGCCTTTTTCTTTGTTGTTTATACTTGTAAACTTTTGATATGTAGCAGCTCGACATTGTACTTGACCAATTTTTGATAATAGAAGATATCTTTCTGGTGCTTGAAATTGAATGTCTTGAGTTGAATGTCATTGAATGTCCTGTTCTGGATAGCATTGAAATATTTGAATACATATACACACTTGAATGCAAAGGGATGAGTCGCAACTCGATCACCCAAACTGTTGAATAACTTAAAAATTGAACTTTGTTGGAGCACGACTTGAAATCGTTAACATTTGTACGTGAGGGGTTGAGTCGCAACTCAAGCACCCAAACTTGTTAGACGATATTGAAATTGAAGGTTGTGTTGTAGCACAACTTGAAATCGTTAATATTTGTATGTGAGGGGTTGAGTCGCAACTCAAGCACCCAAACTTGTTAGACGATTTTGAAATTGAAAGTCATTTAACGTTTGCACGTAAGGGGTAGTGTCGCAACACGAACTCCCAAACTCGTTAAATGACCAGTGACTTGAAGGTTGTGTTGTAGCATAACCCGAAACCGTTTAACATTTGCGTGTAAGGGGTTGAGTCGCAACTCAATCACCCAAACTTGTTAAACGACCTGGTAATTTGAATGCTGATAACTTTGAGCTTGAATGTAGATAGCTTGAAACTGCTCCAGAATTTGAATCGATAAGATGAACATTTGAAAGTAATCTTTATCCAGCTTGGAATTTACATCGAGGATAGAGCATTTTGAAATGTCTAGCTTTCCAAGTTTGTGGCAATTGATAGGATCCTTTGCTTTCTCCTGATTTCGATCATGTCTGGACTTTCCCAGTTGGGAGCTAGTTTCCTGCTGCTGTATTTTCTGGCAATACGAATAGTTGCTTGAAAGTTGATCATCTCTAACCCCCAGATCTTTCAATCTCAAGGGAGATCTTTACTGTCGATGCTTGACGGAATGATCTTGCCCGCCTTTGACAAATTCTTGGAGATGTCCTATACGTAGCAGATCTTCCAAATGATACTTTAGCCGGTGGCATTGATCGGTAGAATGCCCATGACTGCGATGGAAATCACAGTAGACTGTTTTATCTGCAGTGAACTTGGTGTCGGGCTGCAGTGGATTAGGCCATCGGAGGAACTCTTCGTGCTGAATGCGATCGAGGATTTGCTCGATTGGTAAATTCCACTCGGTGAAAGTGGTCTTGTTTGGAGGAGATCGACGTCCATCATTTCTTGACCGCTTATTGGCTGGAGGGGCTGCTGCCTCAGTATTGTGGGCTTTTGCAGCATACTTTGGAGTTTCTCTTTCAGCAGGCCTTCTCTTCGTTTCTCGCCCTTTCCGAGCGATTTGATCGTCTTCCACCTCGATCTCTCTCTGGATTCGATCAAACATTGCACCCAGAGAAGGAGGGGGATTGCGGATGAAGTCATTGTAAATGTGTAGATCGAATCGGAGAGTGTTCTGGAAAGCCAACATGATGGCTTCATCATCCAGATGTCTTCCAGAGAGGGCAGCGTGCTCGTTGCGAAATCTCCTAGTGAAACTTCGGAGAGTCTCGTCAGCACCCATCCTCAACCGATAGAGAGAGTCCAGCTTCTTCTCGGGCTTCAGATTAAGCTGATAATGCTGCGCAAAGAGTTTAGCCAAAACATCGAACAGGGTGATGGACCCAGCTCGGAGATTATGATACCAGTCGAGCGACGGTTCATCGAGACTTCCTGCGAAGGTGCGGCAGAGCACATTGTTTTCTTCTTCGTGCGGCGTTAAGGCTTGCTTGAAGGCAAGGATGTGGAGAGTAGGATCTTCTCTGATGCAGTTGAATTTGGGGAGGATTGGAGTCCTCCATCCCCTTGAAAATGTTGTCTCAAAGAGACTTCGATGTAGAGGCCCGGCAGAAGAATAGCCACCCCTGCGACCATGTCCTCGACCTAGAGGTGGGTCAAGAGGCAAGATCGCAAGGTCTTGCTC
The DNA here is from genome assembly GCA_947650365.1 of Chamaelirium japonicum. Taxonomy (NCBI): domain Eukaryota; kingdom Viridiplantae; phylum Streptophyta; class Magnoliopsida; order Liliales; family Melanthiaceae; genus Chamaelirium; species Chamaelirium japonicum. The sequence goes on from OX393557.1 coordinate 57,671,271, forward strand.
AGGCATTGTAGTATTTGCCGGTTGAAGTCGATGCCGGAGGTCCGATCCAAGCCCACGCTAAAGTGGAATGGAAGGGGAAACTCGACTCTTTGAAGGAGCGCCTTTCATTTGGTGCCTCCTTGGTATGTTGAGTTTTGAAGGTGTCCTCTTGTCGCAGTTGCGGCCAGAAGACGATTGGGAAGACTCGTCTTCGAGGCGATCCCAAACACTTTGCTTCCAGGGGGTAGCAGAGGGAGTTGGATCACGTCGAATCCTCTCGAGGGCAGTAGTACCCATTGACCTCCGTTGTTCGGAGTGGATGGAATGTCGAGAAAGATCGACTCTCTCGCTTGTGGAGGGGATTGGAAGAGCGATTCCAGCCTCGGAGGCTACCTTCTTCAGAGCATCCCTCTCAGCAGTGAGGGTGGCATTCTGTTTTGCCAATTGAAGCAGCTGGAAGTCGACTGCAGAGATTTGGTAGGTCAATGGAGGGTCTTCAGCAGGAGTGGGTGTTGTTTGCCCAATCGACTGTCGCGCGGGGTGGGCGATAGGTCGATCGACAGATTTGCCACTCCCTGAACGAACCCTCATCTCGGGGACAGTAAGGGGCTGTCCGAAGTTGAGCCTTTGACTCATTGAACGAGTCTCAGGACGAGGTTGTTGTTGAGTGTTACTTCCTTCTGGTTGACCTTGATGTTTTGTCCTCGCCATTCAGAGAGCGAAAGGTGCAACGAGAGTGCCGTTCAGTTGTCTGATCAACCGAGAGGGTGAGGAAGTTTGACTATCAAGATCAGTTGTAGGTTCAACCGATCAAGTAGTAACGGAGAGTTGGACTTTTTGATCGGATCCCACAGACGGCGCCAAACTGTGGGGGAAAATCTTCGTGCCGACCCGAAGACTCTCGCAGCACCAGTCAATTGAAGGTTCGAGTTGAAGATCGTTGATCGATCTGTCAATTGGAGTTGAAGTGACCTCTTTCGATATATAAACAGAGAGGCAATCAGAGAGAGTGTTTGACACAAGAGATGTGATCTCGGAGTTCAGCCGAAGCCTACGTCTCCGTGCTATAGGGAGCAACCCGAATTCACTAACACTTATGTTGAAGTGATCTCGACAGGCCGAGTATCACTGAAAACTCTAATCTCTTCGAGAGAAAAAGAAGATCAAAGAGGGGTGGAAGATGGGAAGTTGGAAATCCCAGAGCTCTGGTTTTATCACTGAGAGTTCGATTCTTTTACATTCGAAGGCTCTGCTATTTATAGGATTTCCGGGGAGGAATTCCGGGGCAAATGGCGGTTCTCTGCTGTCGTATCTGGGGATTCTCCAGGTAAAGCTAGCGGGCCCCGCTACCGTCTTCTGGGGGATTCCACAGGCTCGTGGGCCTTCCGGGCAGGGCCGGTGGGTCCCGCGGTGGTCCTCGTGGGCCCACCAGGCAGGGCCGGTGGGTCCCGTGGTAGTCTCCGTGGGCCCACCAGGCAGGGCTGGTGGGTCCCTTGGTAGTCTTCGTGGGCCCACCAGGCAGGGCTGGTGGGTCCCGTGGTAGTCTTCGTGGGCCCACCAGGCAGGGCCGGTGGGTCCTGTGGTAGCTGGTAAACTTCTGCCAAAATTTGCACCTACACAGAAGATACCTTATGCTTTGACTGTAGGGAGTCTGATGTATGCTATGCAGTGTATTAGACCAGATATATGCTATACAGTAGGCATGATGGGCAGGTATCAGTCAAATCCAGATCCAGGGCACTGGACTGCTATGAAAAGTATACTCAAGTATCTTCATAGGATGAGAGATTATGAGTTAGTTTACTCTTCATAGGAACTGATATCGATTGGATATATGGATTCCGACTTTGCAGCAGATCCGAAATCCAAGAAATTGGCATCAGGGTTTATGTTTTCATTGGGAGGATGAGCTGTTAGTTGGAGGACCTTGAAGCAGGGATGCATCGCGGATTCGACAACAGAGGCTGAGTACGTTACGGCGTGCGAAGCAGCTAAGGAAGCGGTATGGCTCAAGAAGTTCCTTACGAACTTAGGATCTGTATCAGGAGCTCAAGATCCTATTGTCCTTTACTGCGATAATAGTGGAGCAGTAGCACAATCTAAGGAGCCAAGATATCACCAGAAGTGTAAGCACATCGAGCGGAAATACTACATTATCCGGGACTTGTAGAAGCGAGGGGAGGTTGCAATGACTCAGGTAGCGTCTGTAGATAACATGGCGGGCCCTTTCACAAAGGTGTTACCGACCAAGGCTTTTGAGGAACACGTGGATGCCATGGGAGTTAAATTTGTTATTCCCCGCTAGGCCAAGTGGGAGATTGTTGTAGCTCGTGTGTCCTGAGAGTGAATTTTTTGTATTAACATTAATAAAGATGACTTTGGTAATTGCTTTAATTAGAATACTACTTTGGTATATGTTAATACACATATAATAAAAGGACCCTAGGGAACACAGTAGGCCACTGAGGCACATGGTGGATCCATGCTTGGGAGACCCAGTGGACCAGTTCTGTGTAGACCTACAACTAGTTCACAGCTTTGGTGATGCCAGTCGCTTCACCGAGAATAAGCTGTTGGCAGATAGAGGATTTGGTGAAGTCTCCATCACGGGAACATGTGATTCCCATTCACCTAACCAAGAACGATGATCATATTGAACAGGAACCAAGATGGTACATAGTTCAGTGATTCAAACACTGGTGCATAAACCGTTTTACTACTATAGATAATATGTCTTTAACCCTGAGGGACCATGTACACTGGGTCAACCAATTGTGTGGTGCTTTGATGTGCCAACGTGTGCGGACCTTCTATAGTCCAATACCACGGTACGTTGGGTTACCCGACTGGCGCTTGAGTGGCATGCAATCCCTATAGGTTATCCGACGTCCAGTGTTGGATATGTGCGTTTTGATGAGTCCATCTGTCCACACAGTTAACCCATGTCTGGTGGTTGTCAGTATGACTAACGACGTTTCGGATGCTAGACATATCACCGGAAGGTGTGTGGTGTTATAGATGATAAGTCATCAAATCCTAGTTAGATGATCTGTCGGGATCTGACGGTACTCCCCACCACCCGAGTTGTATCATGGCACCAGTAATATGAGGGACTAAGGATTATTAGAGTATAGTAGAGAACAGGGTTACAAGGAAGTAACATAAGTTTAGGATCACTAGAGTTCAACTCGCGTCATACTCTGGGTGGCTATGCGAGTTAATTGGATTAGGGTTGATTAACGGAACTTTCGGTGTGTCACCGAAACCGAAACAGTTAATCAGGGATCCGGTTGGAGCTAGAGATCTTGAACCCAGAAGGTTCCACTCTGTCGTTACGTATAGGAATTGTTCCCTGACCTAGTTGGTTACGTTGGATGCGAAGTAGCGCGATGGAGCGCAAGCCCGGAGCCTAAGAACCTAATTCACATGTGTTAAAGGCCGTAGGGGTATTTTGGTAAATACTAAAATATGGCTCGGAACATATTGAATATGGATCCTAAAATGAGCGAAATAATTCCAAGAGCTTATAGGCACTAACAAACTCGATTCCGAGTAGCGCACCTCACTCAATCTATCTTACAGTGTTTCATTTTTCGTGAAGGACATTTTTGTCCAGGCTTCACGATAGACATGTGGAAACCCTAAAAACCGACCCCCCTTCATCCCAATCACTAGGGGGCCGGCCCTAGCTTGTGTATGTGAGTTGGGACCGGCCCTATAAAGGGATTGGAGGGAGAGGGGGCCGGCCCAAGCTCTCCCTCCTCTAAAAAAATCCGAACCCCTCTCCCTCTCTCCCTCTTTGTGGTTTCGGCCAAGGAAGAAAGAGGAAGAAGAAGGAAGAAGAAGGAGGAAGGAAGGAGAAGGAAGAAGAGAAAAAGAGAAGGAGGAGATCTCGCGGTTCGCCGTCGTCTTTACAACGAATTCCTCCGTCGGCTCATAGTCCTTGCACTTAGAGATAGGACTTTGAGGATTCCTCCATTCGCAAAGGATAAGGTGCCATCCGACAGCTTTCCTTGCGATTCCTGTGCGGTTCATCATCGTTCCATTCTCTTTGGATCATAGATCCACAATGTATGATGATTCTAAACACCTAACTAGATGCTTGCATGTCTTCCGTAGATCGTAGTATGCCTCTAGGGTGTCCGCACATATGCTAAGATCATAGATTTGCATGTAGATTATTTTGCAGAATTAATTGTAATGGAACATACCCCGTAGAATCTTCGGATCTACCTTTTGCTTCCGCTGCGACTATGATAATGGGATTTTATTCCAACAGGGAGGGGGCGTGAGGGGCTCGTCTTCGATTAACCGAAAAGCTGGGGTTGTGAATCGTTATTTTGTAGGATTCATACAGACAACTGTGATTAGGTGCGATGACCCAAACGGATGGAAAACCAAGTGGCTGAAAAAATAATTTCCTCACTTAGAGGGGCCTGAGGGTGTGTTTTTTTTTTCTTGACCGATGTGAATAGTTTGTTTTCTTGTAACTACGAATTAAAATCGTCGCTATAATCTGACAAATCTAAGTTGTCTCTTTTAAACGTTGCAAATAGTTTGTTTTCATGTAATGCTTGAAAATCCATTTCCCAAAATATAAACCAAAAGATATGGGAATTCATAAACCGGGGATAAACGCAGAACCCAAAAAATATAAGTCTTATCTTTTGAGCAAATTCCTACCCTACGTACCCATGCATGATATGCAACTCAATATACCTACAGGTGGGTCGAGTCTGCATAAGATGCCTCCTGGGATGCTTATGGCATGTTGAAGATCTTAGAGGGTCATATGCTATCAGACACAGACTCACTTGGACTTGAGTGTCCTCATCGATAATGTTTTGAGCACACAAATTATGCAAACAAAGGTGAAATATTGACCATTCGTCATTTCATAGCATCAACGAAGCTGTTGAAATTGTTGAAGGAAGACCCTCCTACCTCTACGCTAGCAATGGCCATTTCCTTGAGAGCCAGTGCCCTCGCTCTCATCTCTTCGTCCCGGAGCAATTCATCCACCTTCGACCCGATCTGTTCTTTTGAGTTGATCCCACTCTCATCCGGGGTCATCCTCAAACCAGACCTCCAGACGTCACAGATGTAGCTTTCGTTAAGGAATTGGTCTGCAAAGTAAGGCCAACAAAGGAAAGGAACTCCATTCCTCACCCCTTCCATGGTGGAGTTCTAGCCACAGTGGGACACAAAGCAGGCCACAGAAGGGTGCGCCAACATCTGCTGCTGAGGAGACCAACCCACCATCCTTCCCTGCCCCGTGACTCGCTCTCTGAATCCATTCAGGTACGCGTCGTCCCTCTCATCCGTTAGATCGGCCCTCACAACCCACAGGAACCACCGACCGGTGAGCTCAAGTCCGAGTGTTAGTTCCTGAAATTATGTAAATCTTAGATTGTGTAAATCTTTTATTCCATCTTAGATTGCGTTAATCTTTTATGCCATTTTCGATGGCGTAAAAAGTAGCAATTCAGCTGAAGGACTTAAAATGCCCTTTATTTACTCTATCTTAGATGGAGTAAAAGGTAAGCTTTTTATTTTTTTGTCGGATCCTTTAATTCTCATTTAGAGATAACCCGGACCCTTCTTATTTAGAGATAACGACTATTGTTTAATGGCTGTCGTTGTCTTCCGACCCTTCTCACCTAGATTTAGTATTATATTTAATAACTTTAAATCTTTACGCCATCACAGATGGTGAAATCTAGTGGTACTTTGGGTATTTGAAAGGATAACTCCAACTTTACGCAATATGTAATGACGTAAAAGATTTACGCCTTATAATTTAGAAAGTTTTATTCGGTTTATTATAACATTAATATTTTTTAATCTGTTTTTGACAAATTTCTGTAAATATCATAGGACTTCAGCAATTACATCTATAATTCCCATCTATTGAAGCTAAAACTTCTATCCCCAACATGGTATTTTTTTAAAAACAGTGATCATGCTTCGTTATTGATATCATAATATTGGTTGTATCTTCAACCATCTACATGAAGCAGTGGGAACAATGTTTATTTTCTCATGATTTTGATCATTTCATGGCCTCAACGAAGCTGTTGAAATTGTTGAAGGAAGACCCTCCGACCTTTACACTTGCAATGGCCATTTCCTTGAGAGCCAGTGCCCTCGCTTTCATCTCTTCGTCCCCGAGCAGTTCATCCACCTTGGATACGATCTGTTCCTTTGAGATGATCCCAGTACTCTCGTCCGGGGTCATCCTCAAACCAGTCCTCCAGACGTCACAGATGTAGCTCTGGTTGAGGAATTGGTCCGCAAAGTAAGGCCAACAAAGGAAAGGAACCCCATTCCTCACCCCTTCCATGGTGGAGTTCCAACCACAGTGGGACACAAAGCAAGCCACAGAAGGGTGCGCCAACACCTGCTGCTGGGGAGACCAACCCACCATCCTTCCTCGCCCTGCGACTCGCTGTCTGAATCCATCGGGGTACGCGTCGTTCTTCTCATCCGTGAGATCGGCCCTGACGACCCACAGGAACCGCCGACCGGTGAGCTCAAGTCCGAGTGCCAGTTCCTGGAATTGGCGCTTGTTGAAGACGGTGGAGCTTCCGAAGGCCACGTAGACGACCGAGTTTGCCGGTTGCTCATCGAGCCAGGCGGTACAGGCCGTGTCCTTGTGCCAGAAATCGCCGATTGGCTTTCCGAATCCACGGAGGCCTGCGATCAATGGTCCCACGGGGATTATGTTGGGAGCGTGGGCGAACACCGGTGCCTCGATGTGGTAGAATGAGTTGCAGATGATGAGGTCGGCCAACTGGGTGGCTTGAGCTGTTATGAGAAAGTAGTTGAACATCATCTGTCTGATCTTGGGTTCGCCCATGCAATTCCAGGCAAAGTAGTCGGTGTGATTGGGAGGCATGCCAGGGCTCAGCTGGATCATCTCCGGCTTCTTCACCACTCCTGCATACATACAGACTAGGCCGGAACTATCAAACTATAGTACTTTAGGAGGAGTCAGGGTGTTGAATTAGCTAGCTAGTTTCATACCATCTGAATCGATGATCCCGTCCTGTATCAGCTTGGGAATGCTGAACTTTGTGGCGAGCAGTGCGGCCGAAGCCGGATAGAAGGCGGCCGACCGGAGGTTCGTTTTCTTAGCGACCTGGAGAGCCCACGCCATGGTCTGATCAGCGATCATGCAGGTGATTTTGTTGGCCGACGCATCATTATTGATTTTCCTGATCAGCTCCTCCAGGCACCCAGGCATGACATTCAAGGTGCCGTGAATCAGCTTCTCGAAATCGTTACGGTCGTCGCCGGGGCCCAACCCATCCGGGATCGAGACCATATGTATACCGGCACATTGATCATTGTCGACGAGGCGGTGGTGGTTGTAGACGGTGTTGACGAAGGTGATCTCGAAGCCCCGGTCGACCAGGCAGTGCGAGAGCTCTAGGAGGGGGATGACGTGGCCCTGTGCTGGGCACGGCAGGATCAGCGCGTGCGGCGGTGGCGGCGGCGGCGGCGGCGGCGGTGATCCCATTTGCGCCGAAGTAATGTACTGTGGCCACTACAGGTGAAGAAGAATACAGTGCTGTGCTGCTGCCTCCGATCTTGTGATCATTTATCGGTTTATAGTGAATCCCAAGTTAGACTGTCTCCAGGCTCCTGATGCTCAGTGGTGCATCTGGACCGTCCACCGATGTGAGTGTCGGCAACCGAGTAACAGAGCAATCAGGGTCAATAGGGCAATGTAATGGTGTGGACAGTGGGTTTCCAACCTTCTTAAAGAGGTTGGAGCATCCCGCTCTCTCTCATTGGCCCATCTCGAGGGCTTTTGGTCATTTCACCATGATAAACAGTATGAAATGAGAAACATATCCTTGGAATGGACCAATGAGAGAGAGCGGGATGCTCCAACCTCTTTAAGGAGGTTGGAACAAAATCGTAGTTGTAGGTTTCATGTGTGGTCCTGGTCCCCACCGCCAACGCCCCGTCACCAACCCAACTACCACTCTCCAACTGATAAATGCTATTTATACCGGAACTCTTACGGAATAAGAGTCATACCGAATGCCGTGGCATTCATTCTCTCCAGGAGAGATGTTTGGGCGAAACTGGCAACTGTGCTGACGACAAATCATTCGGTAAGATTTATTCCGACCAAGAGCATCTCCAACCGGCCCCCAATCCCCCATCACCTTTAAATACGTCGTTGAAACTCCCACCCCTTTACCGATGTGGGACTATTCTCAACACCCATTCCTAATTCGATCATTTTCTCGTTCACCAGGTTCTTTCTCCCCATATTACCTACCGCTTGTGGGGTAGATCTTATCTTTTTTGGCTTAATATGTGGGTCCAAATCAATCTGTGAGAAATTACATATAAGTCATTTATTCTGGAGTCGTGGTAGTACTTGAGCTCCTGAAGATTAATCAAGTACATTACATCTGTTCAAGATCATCTCGACACTAAGCAGTTTATCTTAAGGAGTCTGCGGTGCTCAAAGAGATGATCTTTAAGGGAAAGAGAGGTCAACAATCAATTTGGTTGAGTTAAAGCATGGAAAACTTTCTACAACAAAAAAATATACATTAGAATTGTATGACACCCATCTTTTACGGTGTCATTCTTTAAACGTTAAAGTTTTGTAAGATGACACCCATCGTCTACGTTGCATCCTTTAACCCATTACATGCAAAAAAAAAAAATCTATTTTTTTGGTTTGTGTGTGCGCGCCCCGGGGGGGTGGGGGGGAGTGTTAAAGCAAAGAATTTCATGTTATGGGGCACATGTTTGGGACACAGAGGAGGGGTCGATTGGCACCATCAGGATGCTGTTTGGAGCACCATCAGGAAGTGGATTCGTGATACCGACAGGTTATCGCTTGGCACTGTTAGAGTGCTTTGAAGACGATGACTAGACGTCTGGTTTGTGACATCTCGCCATAGTGGATATTGTTGATGATGACTCAAGTCAAATCCGTCTCCTAGGACAGGTCGTGCGAACAACATGCTCAGGTGTCATTCATGCGCACGATTGTTGGGTCTTGCGCACGACCTGAAGCCCGACTAGCTTTCTTGACGCGTCTTTCATAAGAAAGACGAGACTTGATTTAGGCAGTCGTGTGCATAAGTTTCCGGTTGTGTCCAAAACCCTAGACCCGGACCTGACCTGTTTAATTAATCGTGCCTAGATTCTAAACCCGTACCCGACCCGCTTATAAACTGGTAGACCCAATAAAACCCGTTAGACCCGTTTACCATAAGAGTCTATTCAGTTGCATTGACCCAACCCGTCCCGACCCGCTCGTACTACATACTAAAATATTATCCTATATACTACAGTATCGGATTGCAGGTATGTTGTAGCTTGTGTGTCCTGAGCGTGGATTTTCTGTATTAACATTAATAAAAATGACTTTGGTTATTGCTTTAATTAGAATACTACTTTGGTATATGTTAATACACATATAATAAAGGACCCTAGGGAACACAGTAAGCCACTGAGGCGCATGATGGATCCATGCTTGGGAGACCCAGTGGACCAGTTCTGTGTAAACCTAGAACCAGGTCACAGCTTTGGTGATGCCGGTCGCTTCACCGAGAATAAGCTGTTGACAGGTAGAGGATGTGATGAAGTCTCCACCATGGGAATGTGGGATTCCCATTCACCTGACCAAGCACGATGATCGTATTGAGCAGGAACCAAGACGATACACAGTTCAGTGATTCAGACACACTATAAAAAAGAAGTTTATTGCCGACGGAATATTTTATTACCGTCGACAATATTATCATTTACACCGATGGTAATATTAAAATCCATCGGTAATAACAATTTAATATTTTAATTATTTTTGCATATTTATTACCGACGGAAATATAATAGTTGTCGGTAATAGTATCTTTACCGACAGAAGAACGTAAACCCGTCGGTAATAATAGATTTTTTACCGACGGTAACAATATGTACCGTCGGTATAAAAACTTTCATATTTTAAAATTTTTTTCTATTTTTATTACCGACAGACATATAAAATCCGTTGATATAATACATAGTTTTATCGACGGAAATTTAATGTTCGTCGGTAAAAAGCCCTGCGATATATTCAACCCGATCCCCTTTTCTTTCGTTGTGCTTTGAATTATCCCCCCCCCCCCCCGGCCTCCCCGATTTCGAACCCCCCTCCCCCCCGGTCCGATCCCCTCCGGCGCGCACACCTCGGCTCCGCCGCCTATCCGCCTTCCTCCTCTGGTAAGTCCCCTCCTACTCCTCCTCCGGCCTCCTCCTCTTCCTCTCATCCTCTTCCTCATCCTCCTCTGGCCTCCTCCTCTTCCTCTCATCCTCCTCCTCCTCCTCCCATCCTCCTCCTCCTCCTCCTCCTCCTCCTCCTCTTCCTCCTCCTCCTCCGGCTTCCTCATCCTCCTCCTCCTCCGGCCTCCTCCTCCTCCTCCTTAATTTGTTGCAAATCGCACCCTAAAGTTTGAAATGTTAACATAATACCCATTTATATTTGTACGAAGAAATCAAACACTATGATTTATCGTTTGTATTAATGCTAACTTCCACTTTTAGAATTGTTTAGAATGAACAAACTTGGTGACAATGAGCATGGCCAATCTCTAAAACATGTGTAGGCCAAGCGTATTTAGTTAGGGTGATCGGGTTCAGGAGTTGTTCGTAGATCATATCCGAGCCCATTAGCCCGTTGTCATTACCGGCCAACCCATTTCAATAGAAGGTCGAACCCTTCGGAGTGGTCACCCCCCACCATCTTCATCACCATCGTGTATCAACTTGTGCAATTATTAGGGGGTATGAACTCGTGCAATTGGCACGTGTAACAATTGCTGATCTATGGACCCTTTTACATGTACACAAATTAAAAAGAGTCATTTTAGTAAAGGATATGGACACATGGCACAATAATAGGGGCATATTGGTAATTTTTGTAGGGCCACAATGAAAAGTGTAAGAATGCAACATTTCCTTCCTTGCTTTTGTTTTAATGACATAGGATCCTAATATGGGGTATATGTGTACACACTATATATATATATATATATATATATATATATATATATATATATATATATATATATATATATATATATATATATATATATATATATATATATATATATATATATATATATATATATATATATATATATATATATATATATATATATATATGTCAAACTATATTATCTACACAAGTTAAAGCGATAATCGGGTTTCGGGTGTCAAATATAGGTATTGAGGTACCCATACCTGACAGTTAATCGGGTAGAGTTTCTATACCCATATCTTACCCAAGCCTTGTAAAAAATATTAAGGTACCCATACCCAAAGTTAATAGGGTAGATCTCCTATACCCATTCGTACTCTACCAGGTAGAGTTCCTATACCCATACCCTACCCAAACCTTGTATAACCCATGCCCATAACCTTGTACAACCTTGTAAAACCCTTGTACAACCATTACCTAAAAGTACATTTGTACCCGTAACCCATACCAGTACCGGATGTTTTAGGTCTCTTATACAACCCATACCTGAAAGTACATTTGTACTCGTAACCCATACCCATACCAGATGTTTTAGGTCAAGGTCGGGTCACAAGTTAGAGGGGCAATTGGGTTTCGAGTATGGGTATTGGGGTATTCATACTCATACCCGCCGAAACATAATCGGGTCGAGTTCCAATGCCCATACCCTACCTAAACATTTTTCTTGATGTTGTTTTAAAACATAGGATTGAGAAGGGTAAAATAGAGAACGAATGTAGGATGGAAGAAAGAATGGGTTAGTGGATTAGTGGGATTGCCCTTCCCATTATAGCCCATATTTTCTTAATGCTCATGAACAAACTTGATAGGCTTATAAAGGGCTCGTGAATAGGCTCATAAATGACTTGAATAAGCCTAACATTTATCCTAGTATGAAGTTTAGGCTCATGAACAAGCTCGATAAGGGACTGTTCAATCACTAATTGTGCATAGCCTAGTCTGAAGTTTAGGCTCGTGAACAAGCTCAAGCCGACCAAAGCTCGGTTTAGGCTCGTTTAATAAATGAGCCAAGCTTATGCAGACCAAAGCTCGACTCGTTTGGGCTCACAAACATGCTTGTTTAGGGCTTGTGATCAAAGCTCGTGAACAAACTTGATAGGCTCATAAAGGGCTCGTGAATAGGCTCATAAATGACTTGAATAAGCCTAACATATATCCTAGTATGAAGTTTAAGCTCATGAACAAGCTCGATAAGGGACTGTTCAATCACTAATTGAGCATAGCCTAGTCTGAAGTTTAGGCTCGTGAACAAGCTCAAGCCGACCAAAGCTTGGCTTAGCTTTAACCCCCCACATATGAGATGCAGTGTGATGCTAAAAAAAAAAACCGGTATGTATTTACCACGAAATCCTAACCTCAATCATTTAAGCAATTTTAGGTTCTAAGAACTGGTATAGATTGTCACAGTCGATGACTGGCCTTCGGGCTTGGGATTTTTTCATTAACTAAAATTGGGCAGAAACTATCGCTATTTTTCCATTAACTAAAATTGTGCGGAGTCTCGTAGACATGGTTTGAAATTACTGTAGGTGTAGCATGGCCAGATAGAAAAAATTATTAAAATATCCAATTACAGCTTGCTCGCAAATCCGAAATACAAAAAAATTCTAAGTACGAATTTTAGATATCGATCCGATGATGATCTGATCGAATCCAAACAAGTTTTAAATCCGAAACACACTAACTTATGATTTTTCAACGCTTAGGCTCTAAATTGGTCAATCGGAGGATAAATTATTAAAATATCTAATTAGAGCTTGCTCGCAAGTCTGAAATATGAAAAAATTCCAAGTACAAATTATCGGATACCGATCCGATAAAATCCAAACCAATTTCAAATTTAAAACACGCTAATTTATAATTTTTCAACGCTTAGACTCTCAATTGGTCAATCAGAGGGTAAATTATTAAAATATCCAATTAGAACTTACTCGCAAGTCCGAAATATGAAAAAATTCCATGTACGAATTATCGAATGCCGATTCGATGATGATACGATCGAATCCAAACCAATTTCAAATTGAAAACACGCTAACTTATGATTTTTCAACACTTAGACTTTAAATTGGTCAATCAGAGGGTAAATTGTTAAAATATCCAATTAGAGCTTGCTCGCAAGTCCGAAATATGAAAAAATTCCAAGTACAAATTATCGGATGCCGATCCGATAACGATCCGATCGAATCCAAACCAATTTCAAATCCGAAACACGTTAACTTATGATTTTTCAACGCTTAGACTCTTAATTGGTCAATCAGAGGGTAAATTGTTAAAATATTCAATTAGAATTTGCTCGCAAGTCCAAAATACAAAAAAAATCCAAGTCTGAATTATTGGATACCGATCCTATCGAATCCAAAACAATTTCAAATCTGAAACATGCTAACATATGATTTTTCAACATTTAGACTCTAAATTGGTCAATCGGAGGGTAAATTGTTAAAATATCCAATTAGAGCTTGCTCGCAAGTCTGAAATATGAAAAAATTTCAAGTACGAATTATCGGATGACGATCCAATGACGATTCGATTGAATCCAAATCAATTTCAAATCAGAGACATGCTAACTTATGATTTTTCAACGCTTAGACTCTAAATTGGTCAATCGAAGGGTAAATTATTAAAATATCTAATTAGAACTTGCTCGCAAGTCCAAAATATGAAAAAATTCCAAGTATGAATTATCGGATGCCGATCCGATGACGATCTGATCAAATCCAAACCAATTTTAAATCCAAAACACGCTAACTTAAGACTTTTCAATGCACCGACTCTCAATTATAGATATAAACTATTTTTTTAACAAATATATGTTAATTGCAGGATGTGCAGTGTCAGAGGATGAGAGCACCAACGTTGGTGCCGGGCGGCATGGGGTGGTTGAGCTAGGGCATCCAGCTTCCCTCAGTTTTGGATTGTGTAAAAATAATTTTGTAATAAATATGAGGTTATTTTTTGGTATTGTCTATAATTGTCTGGTATTGTGGTAATTTGCGGTAATATTTGATAAATTACGGTAATATTTGATAAATTACTGTAATATTTGATAAATTATGATAATATTTGATTTAGTTAATTATGATAATATTTGAATATATTGTGGTATTGTTGTAAATCACAAGAATTAAATAATGTTATTTTAGAAAATTTTTTAAAAAAAATCATGTTTTTTTTTGACGGAATTTATAAATTCCATCGGTACTAATCTATTTTATTTTTTAAAATTATTTATATATTGCCGACAAAAATTACTGATCCGTTGGTAATATACAACGTTTTACCGACGGTAATACCTGTATCCGTCGGTAATAAGGTTATATATTACCGACGAAAGGTAATAGTTCGTCGGCAATAATCTATTATATTTTTATTTAAATATTCATATATTACCGACGGACAAAAAATATCCGTCGGTATTAATGATTAATACCGACAGATATTTTGTGTCCGTCGCCGATCTTTTCCGACGTCTTTTTTCTTGACAACCTAGCGATGAAAATTGCTTTCGTCGCGAAAATTTATTACCGACGGAAAAGTGATTTTACCGACGGATATATTATGTCAGTAAAAAATGTTTTTTTTGTAGTAACACTAGTGCATAAATCGTCTTACTACTATAAATAATCTGTCCTTAACCCTAAGGGACCATGTATACTGGGCCAACCAGTTGTGCGGTGCTTTGATGTGCCAGCGTGTACGGACCTTCCATAGTCTAATACCACGGTACGTTGGGTTACCCGGCTGGCGCTTGAGTGGCATGCAATTCCTACAGGTTATCTGACGTCTAGTGTTGGATAGGTGCATTTCGATGAGTCAATTTGTCCACATAATTAACCTTGGCCTGGTGGTTATTAGTATGACTGACGATATTCCGGATGCTAGGCATAACACCGGAAGGTGTGTGGTGTTATAGATGACCAGCCATCAAATCCTAGTCAGATGATCGATCAGGATCTGACGGTGCTCCCTACCGCCTGAGTCGTATCACGGCACCAGTAATAGGAGGGAATAAGGATTATCAGAGTATAGTAGAGAACAGGGTTATAAGAGAGTAACATAAGTTTAGGATCACTAGAGTTCAACTTGCGTCGCACTCTGGGTGGCTACGCGGGTTAATCGGATCACTAGAGTTCAACTTTCTAATTAAAACTTGTCTTTGGCTTTCAGAGAAGACTTCCGCTCTACGTTCAGGGATTAGGCTCCTGCCTTTATCCCGTCCTCTATTGCCTGGAGCGTCGCTAGGAGCTCTACATTAGTCATATCTAACCGGTTAAGGTTAAAGTTGGTAACGAAGCCCTCAAACGTTCCTGACAGAGACGCAAGAAAAATATCGGTCTGGATCTCTGTATCCAAAATGACATCGAAGGAACCAAGTTCATTCACATAGCCAAACAATTTCAGCATATGATCCCGAACTAAAATCCCCTCTGCCATCTTCGTGGGCACCAATTTCTTGATGGTCAGGTAACGAGTTACCCGACTACAAACCTTGAACATTTCATTTAAATACAGCATCATGTTTGAAGCGAAGGCCATGTCTTCGATTTGCTTCTGAAGGACGGTCTGCAAGGATACCACTATGTAGCACTTGCACATCTTATCAACATCTAGCCAGTCTTTCTATTCCTCCAACTGGGCCTCAGTAGCACTTGGTCCCGGCATGGCCAGTTGAGGGGTACTTAGGGCAATTGAGTGTTTGCCAACCCTTAGGACGAGCATAAGGTTATGCTTCCAGTCCTCGTAGTTTGGTCCCATAAGTTTGTTATCATGAAGGATGGAGGCACGGGGATCACGCTTGGTCATAATTTCTGTAAACAATGGTTTAAAGCAAAAATTAGGGTCTACTACAATTTATTTTATAGAATTTAAAAATAGATAATATTTACTCTAGCCGCTATGTCTTCACTACCTCAAGTAGAGACATCCAGGAATCTAAATTTCTTGGGCTCTAGCACTGAGACTATCGGTCTTGAATTAGAGACAGCATCTCGGTGAGAGCATACAATCGCTTCTGCCAACAAGGTGTTTACGACCCATTCTTTATCAGAATTACCCATGGCAAACTGAAAGACCTCCCAGTCTTCTTTTAGCCAACGTTATGTGACCCGCCATGTGCAACAACGGTGGCTTCACACAAACTTTCGGATGCTTCCCACAAATCTAGGTGGTGTCGGCAGAGGGGTTCATAGGCTTTCGTGGTGTAGGAAAAAACCGTCACCCACTACCGCCGGCATCCTCCATGTCCCGAAGAAAATCACTAAGTAAACCGGCATGGAAGGAAGCACAGCTCTCACCCGGTGGTAATATCGAACTGTGTATCTCCAACCCAGACCCTTAGCCGGTTGATTATGGATGCCAGGGGCTCCCCTTTGGAGGGAACCTCTTACACACCCCTTCTTTATGAGGTTTTATACATATCTAGAAAGGTCACGACCTCCTAGACCTAGACCTTGGTCTACCGCGCTCCCACTAGGATTACAAACCTTCCCGCAAAGCATTAGTATCCTTGGAAAATATCATAATCCCTACCTTGAATACTCAGCTCTCGCCTTTCTTACAAGGATCATATTACATAGGTCCTGATACTTCACTAGTTTGCCCATAATCCTAAGATCTGGAGCCTAGCCTAAGGTCAACGTGGAAAGGACTCCCACTAAAATGATACCTCGTTCATAATTTGATGCCTGATATCATAGTAGACCTTATCTCATTATAAGTTTCGATGCTGGACAAATTGGGATATCCGACAACCTCCACCGGACCTCAATCAAATAGTGGCATAACCAAATCGTGATAAGTTCACACTACCATCAAACGTCAAACTAGAAACGGGTATCACTTAGTGGAATCCTAACCTAACTTGGTCGCTTGGACCATGTGGGGAAAAGACATCCCACTTTGGTTAGTATACTTCTTATGTGAACATAAGTTATCTATAAACAAATCTAACACTGCGTCTATATCGGTGCACAGTACTTGGCTACCTGAACTACCACGAGGGCGGTTACGACCTTTTCTTTTAGTTAGCCACCGGATTCACACGTGTTAGAACCATATAGAGACACAAATGAATCCATAAGCTAAGTACAACCCTAAGCCTGATCTAGAGACTAACTCACAAGCAAGATAGATAATTAAATTATCATCGGGGTTCTCTAAACACTAAGTACAGAGAAAAACAGAAAAAACATCCAAACTGAATTAAGTCCAGGGTCCGACCCCTGAACCTGAATAGCGCAGCCAAGATATCCTGTTCTTTTTGTTCTGCATGATCTCTGACGATGATCCCGATCAACGCCAACGTGCATGCTTTTGCCAGGTCTTTGCACTCTATGGTATCACTTAACCGAACCGTAGATGTAGCATCATCTCCTTCTTCTTGTGACCAAAACACTAACATGCTCCGAGCAAGTGCTCGTTCGTGTACAATTTCGCTATAAAGAAAAGAAAACAATCCTAGAAAACATGGCCTGGGAACCGAGGGTGATCAACCTCCATCCCGCCCATCTATAGCCTTAAAATCCACAAGCACAATAATAATCAATGCAAAAATTAAATCCGAGGTCTGACTCCCATAGGCATGCAATTACAGATTATTATTCAATGCAGTACCTGTAAAGAAACGATACATAGCACAATCCATATGCATGATCTACGCCGAACCCCGACGAAAACATATACCATCATATATTCACATGATATTTTCATGAATTCATGCATGAAACACACACCGAAGTGTGCTCTGATACCAATTATTGGAATTAAATCCCATTATCAAAGTCGCAGCGGAAGTGAAAGATAGATCCGAAGATCCTACGGTGTATGTTCCATTACAATTAATTCTGCAAAACAATCTACATGCAAATATATGATCTTAGCATATGTGCGGACACCCTAGAGGCATACTACGATCTACGAAAGACATACATAAATCTAGTTAGGTGTTTAAAATCATCATACCTTGTAGATCTATGATCCAAAGAGAACGGAACGATGATGAACCACACGTGAATCACAAGGGAAGCTGTCGGATGGCACATTGTCCTTTGTGAATGGAGGAATCCTCGAAGTCCTATCTTTGAGTGCAAGGACTACGAGCCGACGGAGGAATTCGTTGCAAAAACAATGGCGAGCCACGAGATCTCCTCCTTCTCTTTCTCTCTTCTTACTTCTCCTTCCTTCCTCCTTCTTCTTCCTTCTTCTTCCTCTATCTTCCTTGGTCGAAACCACAAAGAGGGACAGAGGGAGAGGAGGTTTGGGTTTTTCAGGAGAGGGAGAGCTTAGGTCGGTCCCCTCTCCCTCCAATCCCTTTATAGGACTTGCCCTAACTCATATACGCAAGCTAGGGCCGGCCACCTAGTGATTGGGATGAGGGGGGGAGGTTTTTAGGGTTTCCATATGTCTATCGTGAAGCCTGGACGAAAACGCCCTTCACGAAAAGTAAAACATTGTAAGAAAGATTGAGTGAAGTGCGCTACTCGGAATCAAGTTCTGTTAGTGCCTATGAGCTTCTGGAATTATTCCACTAATCTTAGAATCCATATTTAATATGTTCTGAGCCATATTTCAGTATTTACCAAAATACCCCTATGACCCTTAGCACATGTGAATTAGGTTCTTAGGCTCTGGGCTTATGCTCCATCATGCTGCTTCGCATCCAACGTATCCAACCAGGTCGGGAAACAATTCATATATGCAATGACATGGTGGAACCTTCAGGGTTCAGGATCTCTAGCTCCAACCGGATCACTGATTAACTGTTCCGGTGATACACCGAAAGTTTTGTTAATCAGCCCTAATCCGATTAACCCACGTAGCCATCCAGAGTGCGACACGAGTTGAACTCTAGCGATCCTAAACTTTTGTTACTCCCTCGTAACCCTATTCTCTACTATACTCTGATAATCCTTAGTCCCTCCTATTACTGGTGTCTTGATACGACTTGGGCGGTGGGGAGCATCTTCAGATCCCGATCGATCATCTGACTAGGATTTGATAACTTGTCATCTATAACACCATACACCTTTCGGTGCTATGCCTAACATCCAGAACATTATCAGTCATACGGACAACCACCAGGCCTGGGTTAACTATGTGGACAGATTGACTCATCAAAACGCACCCATCCAATACTGGACGTCGGATAACCTGTAGGGATTGCATGCCACTCAAGCGCCAGCTGGGTAACCCAACGTACCGTGGTATTGGACTATGGACTGTCCACATACGTTGGCACATCAAAGCACCACACAACTGGTTGGCCCAGTGTACATGATCCTTTAGGTTTAAGGATAGATTATCTATAGTAGTAAGACGGTTTATGCACCTGTATTTGAATCACTAAACTGTGCACCATCTTGGTTCCTATTTAACACGATCATCATGCTTGGTCAAATGAATGGGAATCCTATATTCCCGTGGTAGAGACTTCACTACAACCTCTACCTGCCAACAGCTTATTCTCGGCGAAGCGACCGGTATCACCAAAGCTGTGAACTAGTTCTAGGTCTACACAGAACTGGTTCAGTAGGTCTCCCAAGCATGGATCCACCATGCACCTTAGTGACCTACTGTGTTCCCTAGGGTCCTTTTATTATATGTGTATTAATATATACAAAAGTAGTATTCTAATTAAAGCAAAAACCAAAGTCATCTTTATTAATGTTAATACAGAAAATACACGCTCAGGACACACGAGCTATAACACTTTGATGTGCCAATGTGTGCGGCCCTTCCATAGTCCAATACCACGGTACATTGGGTTACCCTGCTGGCGTTTGAGTGGTATGCAATCCCTATAGTGTATCAAACATTCAGTGTTGGATGGGTACGTTTTGATGAGTCAATCTATCCACACAATTAACCCAGGCCTAGCGGTTGTCAGTATGACTGACGATGTTCCGGATGCTAGGCATAGCACCGGAAGGTGTGTAGTATTATAGATGACAAGTCATCAAATCCTAGTCAGATGATCGATCGGGATCTGACGGTGCTCCCCACCGCCCGAGTCGTATCATGACACCAGTAATAGAAGGGACTAAGGATTATCAGAGTATAGTAGAGAACATGGTTACGAGGGAGTAACATAAGTCTAGGATCACTAGAGTTCAACTCGTGTCGAACTCTGGGTGGCTACGCGAGTTAATCGGATTAGGACTGATTAACAGATTTTTCAGTGTGCCACCAAAACAGTTAATCAGGGATCCGGTTAGAGCTAGAGATCATGAACCCTGAAGGTTCCACCCTATCGTTGCATATATGAATTGTTCCCCGACCTGGTTAGATACGTTGGATGCGAAGTAGCGCGTTGGAGCGCAAGCCCGGAGTCTAAGAACCTAATACACATGTGTTAGGGGTCGTAGGGGTATTTTGGTAAATACTAAAATATGGCTCTAAAGATATTGAATATGGATTTTAAAATGAGCGAAATAATTTTAGGAGCTCATAGACGTTGGCGGTTCATCATCGTTCCGTTCTCTTCGGATCATAGATCCACAATGTATGATGATTTTAACCACCTAACTAGATGTATGCATGTCTTCCGTAGATCGTAGTATGCCTCTAGGGTGTCCGCACATATGTTAAGATTATAGATTTGTATGTACATTGTTTTGTAGAATTAATTGTTATGAAACATATACCATGAGATCTTCGGATCTATCTTTTGATTCCACTGCGACCTGATAATAGGATTTAATTCCAACAAGGTAGACCCAATCCGACATGATCTGTTGAATTTTAAACGGGTCTTCTTGGGACTACTGTGTCAAGACCGTAAATCCAGACCCGATCCATTTATTAAATGTGTAAGTCGTGTCGACCAGTTTACGACCCGAACCCGTTTAACGCAAACTTAGACCTGCTACTTTCGTGTCAGGTCGACTACGCCGGGTCCAAAATTGCCAGCCCTAAGAAGAATGAAGGGTTTGGGGGTTGTAGAATGTACTGATGCTTTTACAAGTATTTAAGGAATTTTTTTTTTATTTTTTTAGAAACACAAATCTTTAGGTGGGCTCTGTTGGAATGAATAGCATTTATCGGTTGTACAGTCTGGTGGATCGGTGACAGGAGCGTTGGCTGTTGGACCACACATGAAGCCCACTGTTCACGCCATCACTTTGCCCTGGCCCCTGGTGACCCGGAATGCTCCGCTAGACTGCTACTTAGTTGCCGACACTCGCGTCGAGATCACGTTCGTGAACACCGACCACAACCACCACCGCGTCGTCGCTGCCCTGTCCGAGACGAAGGATAATGGTCATGGTGTTGGTATACATATGGTTACGATCCCAGATGAGTGGGGCCCCGGGGACGACCATAAAGATTTCGCGAAGCTAAGTCACAGCATCTTGAATGTCATGCCTGGAGGAGCTGATCAGGAAGTTCAATAATGATGAAGAGTTGGGCAACATCAGGATCGATCGACGCTTCCTATATTGTAGGCACCTTTTCATAGTGTTTGCTGCTGACACTTCCTATAGTTGGCTCCTTGTGTGGGTGGAAGCATATCATGATCGATCGACTTTATTCTCCCTTCCTCAGTCGCTCTAATTTTATCTTTCTAGACTAGAAATTTCTCTCGTTCCAAGGCAAGTACGCCAGCATCGATTGTGGTTCGTGCATTATTCGTCTTAATCCTTTTTTATTCCATTTTGAACCTTTTTTTATTCTATGTAATCATTTTTGCTTTTATTTGCATGTCTATGTTTGCCAGTCTCATATGACCTCTTGTAGGGTTCAATTTTGATATCCTTTACTAGCTACCTTTTGATCACACCTCATATCAGAGAAGATCGAGCTCAAACATCTTGTCTTGTATTTGCTCGGCACTATCATTTTTCTTGCATTTGGTGCTCTCCTTCTTAGCCTTCCTTCATGGTGGTCGTTCTATCTCAATAGTAACATCCTCAATATTGATCGAATCTAGAGTAGAGGGAGAGGACGAAGAAGGTGAGCCACATGCACAAGTTTTGGTCTTTTTCGTGGATCTCTTCAACACGTTGTACTCCACCCAATTAGACTTGTGCCGAAGCTGAAGCTAATTAATCGTGCTCAAATAGGAATAATCTTTTATTGAAGTTAGACTTGTACAGCTCCTTTGCAGCTTGGATCTACAAAATCAAGAAAAAAATCAGTCAAAAAACAAAAATAACTTTCAATAGAACATTTATGGATTTTTACCTTATCATGCAGTTTTTTTTTTTGGAAGGTGAGAGGCATGCACAAAATTTGCTGCCACCCACTTAGATAACTGACCATCAGTGCGGCAAAGAATTTTCATTACGATCGGACTCGAAATCCTTATTATCCATGTAGAACTTGAAGACTCGGGACCAAAACTTATTATGCTTTTGGTTGGTAGCTTGGACGGTGACCATACTTACATATGTTTAGTCATGCCGAGAACAACATGATATCCTCTTTTATTAAAAGGTAAATAAAACTTTATTAAAACCAAAAACAATGTATCCTCTTTGACGTTGAAGCAAGTGTTGTGTTGACATCGCCCCAACATTGGCCCGGGTTGCTAAGAGATTGAATAGAAGTCAGTCGTCAGTTGCACGTACTTCTGGAGTCGTTGGTTATGTCTGCGAATACCTTAAATATTGACCGTCGATATAGCCGGAGAATCCTCCCGTCCCGCCACTTGAGACTGTCACCATAACCAGAGAAGCATTTTGTCCCGCTGGTTGAGCCACTGTCGCTCGTGTATCGTACAAACCCATAACGATTATCCATTTTACCAAGAGGTGAAAGAAGAAGAATTAAGGGTCGGGTGGCAATGGCTTGTGTTTTTGTCGTGTCCAAAACCCCTAGACCTGAACCGATCTGTTTAACTAATTGTTTCTAGATTCTAAACTCGTATCCGACCCGTTTATAAATGGGTAGACCCGATAAGATCCCTTTATCACACGGGTCTATTCAGTTGACCCGATCCGATCCGACTCGACCCAGTCTGACCTGATAAGACCAGCTGGTACTACATACTGTATTATCATCCTATATACTACAGTATCGGATTGCAGGTAGACCTGACCCGACATGACCTGTTGAATTTTAAACGGGTCTTTCTCGGTATGGATAGCATTCATAAGGTAGATCAGTGACAGGATCATTGGCGGTGGGACCATGAAGCCCACGGTCCACATGCACCATTAGTGGCGACCCCGATTGCTACTCGATCAGTTGCCGACACTCACCATAAGTGGAGGCAGCAGCACATCACCCTATTCTTCTTCAGCTGTAGTGGGCACAGTACATCGGCGGAAATGGGATCGCCGCCGCCGCCGCCGCCGCCGCCGCACGCACTGATCCTGCCATACCCAGCTCAGGGCCACGTCACTCCCCTCCTTGAGCTCTCGCACTGCCTGGTCGGCCGGGGCTTCGACATCACGTTCGTCGATCAACACCGACTACAACCACCACCGCGTCGTCGCCGCCCTGTCCGGGGAGAAGGATGATGATCATGGTGTCGGTATACATATGGTTTCGATCCCAGATGGGTTGGGCCCCGGGGACGACCGTAAAGATTTCGCGAAGCTCAGTCACAGCATCTTGAATGTCATGCCTGGATGCCTGGAGGAGCTGATCAGGAAGTCGGGCAACAAAATCACCTGCATGATCGCTGATCAGAACATGACATGGGCTTTGGAGGTCGCAAAGAAAATGGAGCTCCGGTCGGCCGCCTTCTATCCGGCTGCG
This sequence comes from Chamaelirium japonicum, assembly GCA_947650365.1. Lineage (NCBI taxonomy): Eukaryota > Viridiplantae > Streptophyta > Magnoliopsida > Liliales > Melanthiaceae > Chamaelirium > Chamaelirium japonicum. The sequence continues at coordinate 57,695,008 of OX393557.1, forward strand.
GCCGCGCTGCTCGCCACAAATTTGAGCATGCCCAAGCTGATACAGGACGGGGCCATCAATGCAGACGGTACGTACGTACATCTGCTGTTATTGTTCCACTCCCGCATACAGATCGATCACAAACTTATTTGTGCGCGCAGGAGTGGTGAAGAAGCCGGAGATGATCCAGCTGAGCCCTGGCATGCCTCCCAATCACACCGACTACTTTGCCTGGAATTGCATGGGCGAACCCAAGATCAGACAGATCATGTTCAACTACTTTCTCATAACAGCTCAAGCCACCCAGTTGGCCGACCTCATCATCTGCAACTCATTCGACCACATCGAGCAACCGGTGTTCGCCTCTGCTCCCAACATAATCCCCGTGGGACCATTGATCACAGGTCTCCGAGGATTCGGGAAGCCCGCCGGCGATTTCTGGCACAAGGACACGGCCTGTACCGCCTGGCTCGACGAGCAGCCGCCAAACTCCGTCGTCTACGTGGCCTTCGGAAGCATCACGGTCTTCGACCAGCGCCAATTCCAGGAACTGGCACTCGGACTTGAGCTCACCGGCCGGCGGTTCCTGTGGGTCGTGAGGGCCGATCTCACGGATGAGAGGGACGACGCGTACCCGGATGGATTCAGAGAGCGGGTCGCGGGGCGGGGAAGGATGGTGGGTTGGTCTCCTCAGCAGCAGGTGTTGGCGCACCCTTCCGTGGCTTGCTTTGTGTCCCACTGTGGCTGGAACTCCACCATGGAAGGGGTGAGGAATGGGGTTCCTTTCCTTTGTTGGCCTTACTTTGCGGACCAATTCCTCAACCAGAGCTACATCTGTGACGTCTGGAGGACTGGTTTGAGGATGATCTCGGACGAGAGTACTGGGATCATCTCAAAGGAACAGATCGAGTCGAAGGTGGATGAATTGCTCGGGGACGAAGAGATGAAAGCGAGGGCACTGGCCCTCAAGGAAATTGCCATTGCTAGCGTAGAGGTCGGAGGGTCTTCCTTCAACAATTTCAACAGCTTCGTGGATGCCAATGACGAATGGTACGGTCAATATTTCACCTTTGTTTGTATAATTTGTGTGCTCAAAACATTATCAGCGATCGAGGATGCGCAAGTCCAAGTGAGTCTATGTCTGACGGCATATGACCCTCTAAGAACGCCACAAGCTTCCCCGGAGACAGTATACAGACTCAACCCATATGTAGGTATATTGAGTTGCATATCATGCATGGGTAGGGTAGGAATTTGTCCATGAGTCTAGAACAGACTATTTGCAATGTTTAAGCGAGATAGCTTAGGTCTGTCAAATTATAGCGACGATTTTAATTCGTCGTTACATGAAAACAGGCCATTCACGACAGTCAAGAAAAAAAAAAAAGCACACCCTCAGGCCCCTCTAAGTGAGGAAATTGTTTTTTTCACCCATTTGGTTTTCCATACGATTGGGTCATATCCTACTAGATCACATTCGTCTATATGAATCAAAGATAATATATAGCTAATCAGAAGCACTAAATTATTTGCATGTCCTTACTCCTCACGGCAACGAGCCGCTCCCTCTCTTCTCCTGGACCCCCTTCTTCATCAACACATCCTTGGGTGACGCAATGCATCCTCGATCCATCACAACCCCAGCTTTCGGGGTGACCAAAGACAAGGCCCCCCCCCCCCCCCCCCCCCCACCCCCCGCTCTAGTCCCAATCCTCCTTCTACATGTGCACAACATCACGGGCAATGCATCCAGGCTCGATTCAACTCCATGGGAAATTATATACTTTTCTAAATTGTTTCCAAAGGAATAGATATTAAACACACACAGGCAGCCCGTGAGTGCTCCATTCCCTAAGAGTATCTTTCTGAATGCAAGAAGATTTCAGCCGGGGACCTTGTCCAATTTTTCGAGTAGGGGTGACAATGGAGCTTGAAAAACCAAAACCCGATTGAACCCAAACCAAAACATAGGGTATGGGTATAGATTTTGTACCCAAAACAAGGCTTAGGATAAGGGTATAGGAACTTTACCCGATAAACTTACAGTTATTGGTATGGGTAACCTAAAGCCCATACCTAAAACTCGCTTTCTCTAATTTTGTATGTTAGATCATATGGTTGGACTCCAAACAATTTAATATACCTAAATTCTAACCAACTCACATCCGTACCCAAATTCTACCCTCCCACGCACATTCCTTACTATAACTAATATAATAACAAATTGTAAGAGTTTCTTAAAATGTGTCTGGTTAATGAATAATTAAAATGGTATATGTAATCCGCATATAATAAGAACCCTAGGGAACACAGCTTTGGTGATGGTGGTTGCTTCATCGGGAATAAGCTGTTGGTAGGTAAAGGGATGTGGTGGATTCTCCACCATGGGGATGTTGGATCTCCATTCACCTGACCCAGCACGATGATCGTGTTGAACATGAACAAAGGTGGTGCATGGATCAGTCGGTCAGACACTGATGCATTAACCGTCTTATCACTTTAGGTAATATCTCCTTGACGTTATGGGACCATGTCTACTAAGCTAATCAGTTTTGTGATGCTTTGATTTACCAACATGTACGGACCTATCATAATCAAATTCCATGGTACGTTAGATTACCCGACTGGCGTTGCAGTGGCATGTAACTCTTACAGGCTATTCGACATCTAAAGATAGATGGGTGAATTCGATAAGTCCACATATTAAATCAAGGTCTGGTGGTCATTAGTTAGTCTGATGACATTCGGGTGCTAAGCAAAGCACCGGAGTGTGTGGTGTTATGGTTGACAAGTCATCAAATTGAGTCAAGTGATCGATCGAGTATAAAGGTGCTCCCCGGTCACCTCCCGAGTTGAGCCATGCAACCAGTATTGAAGAGACCAATGATTACCAGACTAAAGTGGAGAGCAAACTAGAATTACAAATGGGTAATATAAGTTTGGGATTACTGTAGTGCAACTCGTGGGACATACAAGGTTAAGTCGCAAGTTAATCAGATTCAGACTGATTAATCGAATTCTTGGTGTGCCATCGGATAGGCATTCAAGAATCCGATTAGAGATAAAAATCCCAAGCCCTGAAGGTCACACTTTATCGTCGAGTTTAGAAATTGTATACCCTATCCAGTTAAGCTTGCTAGATACGAAGTAGCACGATGGAGTGCATGTCTAAACGCCAAAAGTATATTCGTATGTGTGTATGAGTGAGTCATAGGGTATTTTCATCAATATATATTTATGGTCGTACACATACGGAATATGGATCTCATATGAACCGGAATAAGTCCAGGAGGCATATTTTACACATATGAAATATGGATCTCATATGAACCTCTAAGAGCTTCAACACACCACAAGCTTCGCAGGAGGCATCTTTTACAGACTCGACCCACCTGTAGGTATATCGATCGAGTTGCATATCATGCATGGGTACGATAGGAATTTGGTCATGAGATAAGACTTGTAGTTTTTGGGTTCTACGTTTATCGTTGGTTTATGAATTATTATATCTTTTGGTTTACGCATTTCGAAATAGATTTTTAAGCATTACAAGAAAACAAACTATTTGCGACGCTCAAGAGAGACAGCCTACACCTGTCAGATTTGAGGGACGATTTTAATCTGTCATTAAAAAAAAACAGACTATTCACGATGGTAAAGAAAACAGAAAGCGTACCCTCAGGCCCCTCTAAGCAAGGAAATTAATTTTTCACCCATTTGGTTTTCCATATCCGATTGGATCGTCACACCTTATCATAGTTGTCTGTATGAATCCTAGAAAATAGCTAATTAGAAGTGCTAAATTATTTGCATGTCCTTACACCTCATGACAATGAGCCGATCCCTCTCTTCTCCTGGCCCCCCTTCTTCATCAACACATCCCCGAGCGATGCAACGCAGCCTCGATCCACACAGCCTCGGCTTTTCAAGTGGCCGAAGTTGAGCCACTCGATCCCCCTCCGCCTCTAGTCCTAGTCCCCCCTTGTACATCTACATGACATTCACTACAAAAAAGATGTATATTGCCAACAGACTATTTTAAAACTGTCAGTAATAATATGATTATTACCGAGGGTAATCTATATATCCGTCGGTATAATAAATTGAATTTTTTAATTATTTTTTCTATTTTAATTACCGATAGTGAAATAAAATCTGTCGGTATAATAGTATGACCGACGGATATAATTGGATCTGTCGGGAAAAAGACATATTACCGACGGTAATATATATGAATGTCGGTAATACAAAATAATATATATAATAATATTTCATTTTATTTGTACCGATGGAAATTAAATATCCGTCGGTATATATTATATTTGTACCGACAAACATTGATGTTTCGTCGATATTAAATACATATTTACCGACGGATATTTAGTGTCCGTTGGTAAAATTCCATTCTATATTATCCAAAACCCTATCCCAACCCTCTGTTGTGCCTTTTGGTTTCGATCCCCCCCGGCGCCCCCCCTCTCCTCCCCGGTGTTTCGATCCCCCCCCCGGCGCCCCCCGCCCCTGGTGTTTCGATCTCCCCGCCAGCACCCCTCCTCCCCTCCCCGGAGTTTCGATCCCCCCGCCAGCTCCCCTCCTCCCCTCCCTAGTGTTTCGAACCCCCCGGCCCCCCCCGGTGCCCCCCCTCCCCGGTGTTTCAATCCCCCCCCCTTGACGCACCTCCGGCTCCCCCTCCAGCTACCTCTGGTGAGTCCCCTCCTCCTCCTCCTCTCATCCTCCTTCTCCTCATTTTGTTCCAATTCGCACCCTAAAATTTGAAATGTTAGCACAATACCCCTTTTGTCAACTGTTTTGTTCCAAAATGCACCCTAAAGTTTGAAATGCTAGCACAATACCCATTTCTTCAACTACTTAATTTTTTATTTTATTATTTTATCTGGATCTGATTTTCAGATGGATTGGATCGGAATAGAGGTGTTCGGAAAATTGCAAAAAAATTTTAGAATCCCAAATGTTATTTTGATTCCGATTCCGAAATTTCAGAATTTCAAAATCCAATTCTGATTCGGAATTATGGGAATTTTTTGGTATGTTACATTTTCGGAGATTAGGTTTAGGTTAGGTTTAGGGTTTAGGTATGGCTGCAAACGAACCAAGCTGTTCGTGAGCAGCTCGCGGCTTGGCTCGATAAAAGCTCGTTCGAGTTCATTCGGTTACTAGTCAAGCCAAGCCCAAGCCTAGAGTTTAGGCTCGTTTAATAAACGAGCCAAGCTCAAGCAGACCAAATCTCGGCTCGTTTGGGTTCGCGAACATGCTTATTTAGGGCTTGTGAGTAAAGCTCGTGAACAAACTCGATAGGTTCTTAAAGGGCTTCTGAATAGGCTCATAAATGGCTTAAATAAGCCTAACATATAGCCTAGTATGATGTTTAGGCTCGTGAACAAGCTCAATAAAGGACTGTTCAATCACTAATTGAGCATAGCCTAGTCTGAAGTTTAGGCTCATGAATAGGCTCGAGCCGACCAAAGATTGGTTTAGGCTCGTTTGGGCTTGCGAACATGCCTGTTTAGGGCTTGTGAGCAAAGCTCGTGAACAAACTGGATAGGTTCATAAAAGGCTCGTGAATAGTTCATAAATGACTTGAATAAGCCTAACATATAGCCTAATATGAAGTTTAGACTCGTGAACAAACTCGATAAGGGATTGTTCAATCACTAATTGAGCATAGCCTAGTCTGAAGTTTAGGCTCGTGAACAAGCTCAAGCCGACCAAAGCTCGATTTAGGCTCGTTTAATAAATGAGCCAAGCTTAAGCAGACCAAAGCTCGGCTCATTTGGGCTCACGAATATGCTTTTTTAGGGCTTGTGAGCAAAGCTTGTGAACAAACTTGATAGGCTCATAAGGGGCTCGTGAATAGGCTCATAAATGACTTGAATAAGCCTAACATATATCCTAGTATGAAGTTTAGGCTCATGAACAAGTTCGATAAGGGACTGTTCAATCACTAATTGAGCATAGCCTAGTCTGAAGTTTAGGCTAGTGAACAAGCTCAAGCCGACCAAAGCTTGGCTCAGCTTTAACCCCCCACATATGAGATGCACTATGATGCTAAAACAAAAACTGGTGTGTACTTACCACGAAATCCTAATATCAATCATTTAAGCTATTTTAGATTCTAAGAACTGTTGTAGATTGCCACAGTCGATGACTGGTCTTCGGGCTTGGGATTTTTTTATTAACTAAAATTGGGCAGAAGCTATTGCCATTTTTTCATTAACTAAAATTATGCGAAGTCTCATAGATATGGTTTGAAATTACTGCAGGTGTTGTATGGCCAGATAGACGAAGATGTCTTCGATCGATAAGAGTTGGATGCGTAATTCGAATCGGATGAGCCAAGAGTACAGAGAAGGAGTCATGAAATTTCTGGATTTTGCATTTGAGCGTCTTGCACCGCTTGATGGAAAAATTGTGTGTCCCTGTATAGACTGCGAAAGGGTGACTATGAAGGTTCGGGAGGAATGTGAGGTTGATCTAGTAATGCGTGGCATTGACATTAGCTATACTCGTTGGTTCTCGCACGGTGAGGAGCTAGATGCAGTCCCCATGGCAGCTCACAGTGAAAATACGAACACAGTGATCGATGATGATAATATTAATACAGACGATGGTGATGACATGCAAGGTATGATACATGATTTGCAAGGTGGAATAGGCATGGAAACACCGTCAGGTGATCAGCCCAATATTAAAGCGGACAATTTCTATAGATTGCTTAAGGATGCCGAACAACCTCAATAGCCGGGGTGTGAGAAGTTTTCAAAACTATCTTTCACTGTAAAGCTTCTTCATTTGAAGTGCCTCAATGGTTGGAGTAATACGTCATTTAATATGTTGGTAGAGTTGTTGAAAAAGGCTTTTCCTTTAGGTGAGACAGTACCGAAATCATTCTACGAGGCGAAGAAGACAATTAAAGATCTCAGGCTTGGTTATGACAAAATGGATGCATGCGTTAACGATTGTATGTTGTACCGGAAGAAGTACGAACATGTGCGATCATGCCACATGTATGGAGCAACGAGATATAAAGAGACGAATGCTGAGTCTAGTACCAATCGAAGAAAGAAAAATGTATCTACAAAGGTTCTCATATACTTTCCGCTTAGGGATAGGCTTCAGAGGTTGTTTATGTCATCGAAGACTACTGAGCACATGAGGTGGCATGCACGAGAACGTACAGATGACGGGGTTATGAGACATCCGGCCGACTCTCTGACATGGAAAGATTTTGATCAGACCTATCCTGAATTTGTATATGAAGTTCGCAATGTCAGGTTAGGGTTTGCTAGCGATGGCTTCAATCCCTTTAGGAATATGAGTGTGTCGTACATCATTTGACCAGTTGTCCTAGTTCCATACAATTTGCCTCCCTAGATGTGCTTAAAAAAGCCATACACAATGCTCTCTTTGCTCATTCCCGGACCCAGGTCGCTTGGTAATGATATTGACGTTTACTTGCAGTCATTGATTGAGCAGTTGAACGAGGTGTGGGAAGTTGGGGCTGGTACGTATGATGCCTCGTTGCACCAAAATTTTCGAATGCATGCGACACTTTTATGGATCATCAACGATTTTCCTGCATATGCCAACTTATCCGGGTAGAGTACTAAAGGAAAATTGGTGTGCCCTACATGCAATAAGGAGACAGATTCATTACGGTTAAAAAATGGAGGCAAGTTCTATTATATGGGCCATCGAAGGTTCCTTGTTGATGGCCATAAGTGGAGGCAGAACAAAAGAGCGTTCAACGACAAGAAGAAACTTGCAAAGGCTCCAGAGCAGCTTTCGGGGGTAGAAGTCTTGTGTGAATTGGATCAACTTAATGCGGTGACAATTAAGAAAGGCAAAAAGAAGATAACATATGAAGAATCTGTGCGTGAGCATAACTAGAAGAAGAAGAGTTATTTTTTTAAACTACCGTACTAGAGCAGCCTACTCTTGCGGCATAACTTGGATATCATGTATATCGAGAAAAATATATGCAACAATATTATAGGAACACTACTGAAGCTCGACGGTAAGACGAAAGATAATCTTAAATCTCGTCTCGATCTTAAGGAGTTGGGCATTCAAAAATCACTTCATCCCCAAGAGATTGGGGATAAGTATGTGTTGCCAGTTGCATGCTACACCATGAGCTCACAGCAGAAGACAGCCTTATGTGCATTCTTACGGTCTGTGAAAATATCGAACGGTTACATTTTGAATATCGCACGATGCGTGTAAGAGATCGGCCGGAAGTTGTTTGGATTAAAGAGCCACGATTGTCATGTTCTTATGCAGCGATTGTTATCTTTTGCTATACGTGGGAATTTAACCAAATAGGTGTCCGGTATGTTAATTAAGCTTAGCACTTTTTTCAGACAGTTGTGCTCGAAGGTACTTAGACTGGACCAACTTGATCAGATGGAGAGGGATATTGCAATCACATTGTGCAGGCTAGAGATGATATTTTCACCTTCCTTCTTTGATGTCATGGTACATTTGACGGTTCACTTGGTAAAAGAGGCCAAACTCGACGCCCAAGTTTATTACCGCTGAATATATTTTATCGAGAGGTAATCATCTCGTCTCATTTGTTAATGTATTTGATAGTTCTTGATATATTTATCCATAAATTTTCTTCTCAAATTAGATACTTGCGAATATTAAAATCATATGTTCATAATAAGAGTCGTTCGAAAGGATCAATTATTGAAGGATACTTGGTAGAAGAATGTCTGACATTCTGCTCAAGATACCTATATGGTATAGACATGAGATTCAATCAACTTAAGCGGAACTATGACGGTGGTCCAATAAACTTCGATGTGGGTCTGTCTATATTTACCGAAATGGGTAGACCTCTAGAAGGAGTCAAAATCCATCGACTGTCTGTAGATGAGATTCAACAGGTACATATGTATGTGTTGCACCAATGTGATGAAGTGTGGCTATTTATTGAGTAAGCATTTTATGATCATTTACTTATTCTTTCAGTCTATTCATTAATATAATTCATAACCTGTAATACAGGAAGCATAAAACCATCATTAATAATTGGGGTACTCAAAATGCTTCACAAATTCATGATCGTGAATTCCTATCGTGGTTCGAGATACATATAAGTGTTTACATCATGATTGAATTTTATTGACATCTATTACCGAACAATAATTATGTGTTCACATCATGAATGCCATGTGGTTATTATAGGCATAAGAGCTGTACGACAACCATGATCTATTGATGAATAAGGATCTCTGGCATTTATCTTGTAGCCCTTTGCAAGACGCAATATCATTTGATGGTTATATATCATGAATGATTATAGATGTTAGACGAACGATAGTGAAAAATCACAAAGAACACAAAATAGTGGGGTTATGTCAACGGTGAGCAAGAAGAATTAGGAAATATCGACTTCTACGGCGTCGTCAACGAGATTCTCGAGATTAAATTTCTTGGCCAAAATCGGATCGTATTATTCAAATGCGATTAGTATGATGTTAATAATCGTGGGACTAGTTATAATGTCGACAAATATGGTTTTATCAGCGTTAGGGGTGGGACTTGGGCGGGTCTGACCCGAACCCGACCCGCCCAACCCGAACAATGGACAACCATGGGCAAAGGTGGTTAAAAACTTGGACGGGTTTGGACAAAAATATATCAACCCGATTTCAATTTGGACGGGTTTGGGCACCAATCTCCCCAACCCGAGGAACCCGAGGAACCCGAGGAAGTGACACACTAAGGTGGAATGCTTTGATAGTTTTTTTTTATGGAAATCAAAGACTTCCTATTTGATGTTGAATGATAAGAATTAGTTTGAAATATGTGAGGATATGGGTTGGACTTTATGTCTTTGTTATGCAAATGAAAGATTTTTTTTGTCCAATTCAAAAATCTATTCAACTTTTTTTTCATCTATTTATGTGCACAAGCATTTTTAATTGGGCAATCCGCCCAACTCGCTTTTTATTTTGCAAATTAGGCAACCCGAGCAACCCGAGGAACTAGAATGGGCAAGCACGGGTTGGGCTTCCACTGGTTCCCCGGGTTCCACGGGCAAAACGGGCAAAGGTTTGTGCAAGTCGGGTTGGGCATGGGCAGACCCTTTAACCCGCCCAACCCGCCCAAGTCCCACCCCTAATCAGCGTCAACTCCGGTAAGAGATTGAATACCCAATATCAAGATTCATTTATTCTTAATTCTCAAGCGAAACAGATATTTTATGCACCTGATAATATCTCTCCAGATTGGTAAATTATAGTCAGGTCACCACCCAGAGATTTTTGCAATATGGGAGACAAAGATACGGGGGTCATCGATGATGATTTGGATGCATACCAGAATGATGAGATAATCATTGTCGACGTAGTACACGACGAAAATAAAGAGGTCGACAATATAAACTGGACAGCGAATGAAAATCAAATGATAGAAGAGGGATACGATGAGAGTTACGAAGATGATACACAAAATGACTAGACCTGGATTGTTTCATATATAAATTGGACTATTAGAAAATAAATATCTTATTGTTTCATATATAAATTAGATTGTTTTATATATAAATCATATTGTTTCATATATATATCATATTGTTTTATACTGTTTCATATGTAAATCAAATTATTTCATATGTACATCATATTATTTCATATGTAAATCAAACTATTTCATATTTGTATCATATTATTTTGTATAGAAAAATATTACGGCTTTTAGATGGCATTATGGTCGAGGGTTCGTAGAGGTAGGGGTGGGCTAGCTTGGAGCGCTCCGGCTGCCACCCCAGGGTCTGAGGCCGAGCCCTCCAGATCTTCTAGTACTGTTCCTCTCTCCACACCAGCTCCAGAGGTTGCAGCCTCCGTAGGTTCGAGCAGCGCTCAGTACTCGGCTACAGCGTTTACGCCCATAGGTAATATTTAGATCTAAAGTTTTATACATGTTGTAAGTACTGATGTATATTTTATTTGCAGGGTCGAGGATCGCTAGGCACGTAGGCGATCGGGGCGTGACGACGCCCGACGCTTGTCGAGCTCAAGCGAGCCGCTTTCCCTACAGTGGAGCGGTAGGTCCTTTATGGGTGAGCACGCTTTTGACGCTGGCACGTGGGTGTATGATAGTACGGGATGAGAGAAATGCCCCTATTATTGGGATAAAAGGGTGGAAGAATATCGATGAATCCTATAAGGAGAGGATGTATCAGGTCTTTTTAGTACGTAAGTTTCATTAAAGCATTTTAGAATAATATCGTACTTCTTTATAATTTGATTTGATAAAATTACTTGTTTCTAAATTAATTTTACAGGAGAAATTTAAATGGAAGAACATGGAAACCGACACCCACCAGGAGGACTTGTGAAAGACGACGAGTGAGCGGTACAGGGATTACCGTCACGAGCTCTACCAACTCTACGGTTACTTGGTCGGCGAGTCGGCTGAGGAGTTACAGGCTGCGACCATGACGAGAGACGCGCCACTGCTACACGTTCTACAGTTTTTGGTCGTTCACTGGGCCACTCCTCAGTTTCAGGTACAATTATTATTTTGTTGATTCGTACTTGTTTTAATGTTATACTAAAAATTTGTATTGATATTTAAAAATTTAATCGATTGACACAGGCGAGTTCTGCTAAAGACAAATAGAATAAAAATGACTCGACGACATGTGCTCCAGTGAGGGGGAGGACCTCTATGCCCCAGCTTGCCCAGCAGCTGGTAAATAATACAAACATTTTATTATTTAAAGCTTTATAAATCTTATATTAACTTATCAATTTATTTTATATGTCAAAAAATAGAAACATTCCTTGGGCCGCGAGCCTAATCGGATTGACCTTTTTGAGGCCTCTAAGTGGCGGCGTACCGATAGGGCATTTCTGGACGACTTGGTTACCTCGGAAGTCGTAAGTAATTAAATTACTGTTAATATATTCGTATACGTATGTCATCAAATATTATTAAATATTATTAGTTGTTTTCATATAGAAGAGAATGCGACTTATGGTGACCCCATCGAGTGAGGCCGGCTCCTCCTCCAGCTCAGTATCTATCGACTCGGTGATGGATACTCTGCTCAGACCTTCCACGCATGGCCGCGTCTTCTGTACGGGCCTATGAGTCACGCCCTCCTCCTACTTTGGACGAGAGGGTATGCGCTCGAGGGTACGGGACACCCAGACTGGGGTTATTACTAAGTTGCAATCTGCGCTAAATATGGAGCGCGAGCAGAGGCAGGCCCTCGAGCACAGGGTTGAAGCGAAGCACAAGTAGAGGCATGCCCTCGAGCAGAGGGTTGAGGCGGAGTGCGAGGAAAGGCATGCCCTCGAGCGGCGAGTTGAGGAGGAAAGAGAAGCTCACAGGGAACTGGAGCATCGGCTTAATGAGTTCATAAGCCGGTCTAGCAGTGTCTCTTGCTCATGATCAGGGACTTACTAATCTGCATAATATTAATATAAAGTATGCATCTTACCTATATTAATACAAATACAATTGCCATGTTATTTGAGTTTAGAAATTGCTCGCAAGTCCAAAATATAAAAAATCATCCAAGTCTGAAATATCGGATGCGATCCGATGTCGATCCGATCAAATCCAAACCAATTTCAAATCTGAAAGACGCTAACTTGTGATTATCCAACGCTTGGAGTCTAAATTGGTCAATCGGAGGGTAAATTATTAAAATATCTAATTAGGACTTGCTCACAAGTCCGAAATACGAAAAACCATCCAAGTCCGAAAATCGGATGTGATCCGATCACGATCCGATCGAATCCAAATCAATTTCAGATCCGAAAGACGCTAACTTGTGATTTTCCAACGCTTGGACTCTAAATTGGTCAATCGGAGGGTAAATTGTTAAAATATCTAATTATGACTTGCTCGCAAGTCCGAATGATCCGATCGAATCCAAACCAATTTTAAATCCGAAACACGCTAACTTGTGATTTTTCATTGCTTAGACTCTAAATTGGTCAATCGGAGGGTAAATTGTTTAAATATCTAATTAGGACTTGCTCGTAAGTCCAAAATGTCGGATGTGATTTGATGACGATCCGATCGAATCAAAATCAATTTCAAATTTGAAACACGCTAACTTATGATTTTCTAACGCTTTGACTCTAAATTGGTCAATCGAGGGTAAATTGTTAAAATATCTAATTAGGACTTGCTCGCAAGTCCGAAATACAAAAAATCATCCATGTCCGAAATATCGGATGCGATCCGATGACGATCTGATCAAATCCAAACCAATTTTAAATCCGAAACACACTAACTTGTGATTAGCGATCCGATGACGATCCGATCGAATCCAAACCAATTTCAAATCCGAAACACGCTAACTTGTGATTTTCCAACGCTTGAACTCTAAATTAGTCAATCGGAGGGTAAATTGTTAAAATATCTAATAAGGACATGCTCGCAAGTCCGAAATACGAAAAATCATCCAAGTCCAAAATATCGGATACGATCTGATAACGATCCGATCGAATTCAAACCAATTTCAAATCTGAAACACGCTAACTTGTGATTTTTCAATGCTTAGACTCTAAATTGGTCAATCGGAGGATAAATTGTTTAAATATCTAATTAGGACTTGCTCGCAAGTCCGAAATATCGGATGCGATCCGATGATGATCCGATCGAATCCAAACCAATTTCAAATCCAAAACACGCTAACTTGTGATTTTCCAACACTTCGACTCTAAATTGGTCAATCGAAGGGTAAATTATTAAAATATCTAATTAGGACTTGCTCGCAAGTCTGAAGTACAAAAAACCATCCAAGTCCAAAATATCAGATGCAATCCAGTGACGATCCGATCGAATCCAAACCAATTTCAAATCCGAAACATGCTAACTTGTGATTTTTTAACACTTAGACTATAAATTGGTCAATCAGAGCGTAAATTATTCAAATATCTAATTAGGACTTGCTCGTAAGTCTGAAATATCGGATGCGATCCGATGATGATCCGATCGAATCCAAACCAATTTCAAATCCGAAACACGCTAACTTGTGATTTTTCAACACTTAGATTCTAAATTTGTCAATCGAAGTTTAAATTGTTCAAATATCTAATTAGGACTTGTTCGCAAGTCCGAAATATCAGATGTGATCCGATGATGATCCGATCGAATCCAAATGAATTTCAAATCCGAAACACGCTAACTTATGATTTTCCAATACTTAGACTCTAAATTGGTCAATCGTAGGGTAAATTTTTAAAATATCCAATTAGAACTCGCTCGCAAGTCCAAAATACGAAATAATTCCAAGTACGGATTATCAAATGCCGATCCGATCGAATTCAAACCAATTTCAAATCTGAAACACGCTAACTTATGATTTTTCAACACTTAGAATATAAATTGGTCAATCGGAGAGAAAATTTTTAAAATATCCAATAAGAACTTGCTCGTAAGTCCAAAATATGAAATAATTTCAATTACGAATTATCGGATGCTGATCCGATGATGATCCGATCGAATCCAAACCAATTTCAAATCCGAAACACGCTAACTTATGACTTTTCAACGCTTAGACTCTAAATTGGTCAATAAAGGGGTAAATTATTAAAATATCGAATTAGAACTGGCTCACAAGTCTGAAATACGAAATAATTCCAAATACTAATTATCGGATGTCGATCCGATGCTGATTCGATCGAATCCAAACCAATTTCAAATCCGAAACACGCTAACTTCTTTTTTTTCAACGCTTAGACTCTAAATTGGTCAATCGGAGGGTAAATTGTTAAAATATCCAATTACAACTCGCCCGTAAGTCCGAAATACAAAATAATTCCAAAATATGAATTATCAAATTCCGATCCGATGATGATCCGTTCGAGTCCAAAACAATTTCAAATCCAAAACACGCTAACTTATCATTTTTCAACGCTTAGACTCTAAATTGGTCAATCGGAGGGTAAATTATTAAAATATAGTATTAGAACTCGCTCGCAAGTCCGAAATACGCAATAATTCTAAGTATGAATTATCGGATGCCGATCCGATGAAGATTCAATCGAATCTAAACCAATTTCAAATCTGAAACACGCTAATTTATGATTTTTCAAAGCTTAGACTCTAAATTGGTCAATCGGAGGGTAAATAGTTAAAATATCCAATTAGAACTCGCTCGTAAGTCCAAAATATGAAATAATTCTAAGTACGAATTATCGGATGCCAATCCGAGGACGATCCGATCGAATCCAAACTAATTTCAAATACAAAACACGCTAACTTATGATTTTTCAATGCTTAGACTCTAAATTGGTTAATCGGAGGGTAAATTGTTAAAATATCCAATTAGAACTTGCTCGTAAGTCTGAAATACGAAATAATTCTAAGCATGAAATTTTGGATGTCGATCCGATGATGATCCGATCGAATCCAAACCAATTTCAAATCCGAAACACGCTAACTTATGATTTCTCAACGCTTAGACTCAAAATTGGTCAATCGGAGGATAAATTATTAAAATATCCAATTAGAACTCGCTCGCAAGTCTAAAATATGAACTAAATCCAAATACGAATTATTGGATGCCGATCCGATGACGATCCAATCGAATCCAAACCAATTTCAAATTCAAAACACGCTAACTTATGATTTTTCAACGTTTAGACTCTAAATTGGTCAATCAGAGGGAAAATTTTTAAAATATTCAATTAGAACTCGCTCGCAAGTCCGAAATACGAAATAATTACAAGTACGAATTATCGGATGCTGATTCGATAACGATCCGATCGAATACAAACCAATTTCAAATCTAAAACACGCTAACTTGTGATTTTTCATCGCTTAGACTTTAAATTGGTCAATCGGAGAGTAAATTATTAAAATATCCAATTAGAACTTGCTTGCAAGTCCGAAATACAAAATAATTCCAAGTATGAATTATCGGATACCGATCTGATGATGATCCGATTGAATCCAAATCAATTTCAAATTCGAAACATGCTAACTTGTGATTTTTCAATGCTTAGACTCTAACTTTATCAATCGGAGGGTAAATTATTAAAATATCCAATTAGAACTCGCTCACAAGTCCAAAATATGAAATAATTCTAAGTACGAATTATCGGATGCCGATCCAATAACGATCCGATCGAATCCAAACCAATTTTAAATCCGAAATACGCTAACTTATGATTTTTCAACACACGGACTCTAAATTGGTCAATCGGAAGGTAAATTATTAAAATATCCAATTAGAACTCGCTTGCAAGTTCAAAATATGAAATAATCTAAATACGAATTATCGGATGCCGATCCGATGACGATCCGATCAAATCCAAACCAATTTCAAATCCGAAACATGCTAATTTATTATTTTTCAACTCTTAGACTCTAAATTGGTCAATCGGAGGGTAAATTATTTAAATATCCAATTAGAACTCATTCGCAAGTCCGAAATATGAAATGATTTCATGTACGAAATATCAAATGCCAATCTGATGACGATCCGATCGAATCCAAACCAATTTCAAATCTGAAACACGCTAACTTATGATTTTTCAATGCTTAGACTCTAAATTGGTCAATCGGAGGGTAAATTGTTAAAATATCCAATAAGAACTCGCTTGCAAGTCCGAAATATGAAATAATTAAAAGTATGAATTATCGGATATTGATTCGATGATGATCCGATCGAATCCAAATCAATTTCAAATCCAAAACACGCTAACTTATGATTTTTCAACGCTTAGACTCTAAATTGGTCAATCTGAGGGTAAATTATTAAAAATATCCAATTAGATTTCGCTCGCAAGTCCGAAATACAAAATAATTCCAAGCACAAATTATCGGATGCCGATCCTATTACGATCCGATCGAATCCAAACCAATTTCAAATCCGAAAAACGCTAACTTGTGATTTTGCAATGCTTAGACTCTAAATTGGTCAATCGAAGGGTAAATTATTAAAATATCCAATTAGAACTCGCTCGCAAGTCCAAAATACGAAATAATTTTAAGTATGAATTATCAGATGCCGATCCGATCGAATCCAAATCAATTTTAAATCCGAAACACGCTAACTTATGATTTTTCAACGCTTAGACTCTAAATTGGTCAATCGGAGGGTAAATTATTAAAATATCCAATTAGAACTTACTTGCAAGTCCGAAATATGAAATAATTTTAAGTAGGAATTATCGGATACCGATCCGATAACGATCCGATCGAATCTAAACTAATTTCAAATCCGAAACATGCTAATTTATGATTTTTCAACGCTTAGACTCTAAATTGGTCAATCGGAGGGTAAATTATTAAAATATTCAATTAGAACTCGATCGCAAGTCCGAAATATGAAATAATTCCAAGTATGAATTATCGGATGCCAATTCGATGATGATCTGATCGAATCCAAACCAATTTCAAATCCGAAACACGCTAATTATGATTTTTCAATGCTTAGACTCTAAATTGGTCAGTCGGAGGGTAAATTGTTAAAATATCCAATTAGAACTCGCTTGCAAGTCTAAAATATGAAATAATTCCAAGTATAAATTTTCGGATGCCAATCCAATGACGATCCAATCGAATCCAAACCAATTTCAAATCTAAAACACGCTAACTTATGATTTTTCAACACTTAGACTCTAAATTGGTCAATCGGAGGGTAAATTATTAAAATATCCAATTAGAACTTACTCGCAAGTCTGAAATACGAAATAATTCCAAGTACGAATTATCGGATGCTGATCCAATGATGATCCAATCAAATCTAAATCAATTTCAAATCCAAAACACACTAACTTATGATTTTTCAACACTTAGACTCTAAATTGGTCAATCCGAGGGTAAATTATTAAAATATCCAATTAGACTTCGCTCGTAAGTCCAAAATACGAAATAATTCTAAGTATAAATTATCGGATGCTGATCCGATTACGATCCGATCGAATCCTAACCAATTTTAAATCTGAAACACGCTAACTTATGATTTTTCAACGCTTAGACTCTAAATTGGTCAATCGAAGGGTAAATTATTAAAATATCCAATTAAAACTCTCTCGCAAGTCCGAAATACGAAATAATTTTAAGTACGAATTATCGGATACCGATCCGATCGAATCAAAACCAATTTCAAATCCGAAACACGAAAACTTATGATTTTTCAACGCATGGATTCTAAATTGGTCAATCGGTGGGTAAATTGTTAAAATATCCAATTAGAACTCGCTCGCAAGTCTGAAATGCGAAATAATTACAAGTACAAATTATCAGATGCGGATCCGATGATGATCCAATTGAATCCAAACCAATTTCAAATCCGAAACATGCTAACTTATGATTTTTCAACGCTTAGACTCTAAATTGGTCAATCGGAGAGTAAATTGTTAAAATATCCAATTAGAACTCAATCACAATTCCGAAATACGAAATAATTCAAAGTACGAATTATCGAATGCCGATCCGATCGAATCCAAACCATACTAACTTATGATTTTTCAATGCTTAGTCTCAAAATTGGTCAATCAGAGGGTAAATTGTTAAAATATCCAATTAAAACTCACTCGCAAGGCTGAAATACAAAATAATTCCAAGTACAAATTATCGGATACCGATTCTATGACGATCTGATCAAATCCAAACTAATTTTAAATCCGAAACACGCTAACTTATCATTTTCCAATGCTTAGACTCTAAATTGGTCAATCAGAGAGTAAATTATTAAAATATCCTATTAAAACTCACTCGCAAGTCCGAAATATGAAATAATTCCAAGTAGAAATTATCAGATATAAACTATATTTTAAACAAATAAATGTTAATTGCAGGATGTGCAGTGTCAGGGGATGAGAGCACCAGCGTTGGTGCCAGGCGGCTTGGGGTGGTTGAGCTAGGGCATGCAACTTCTTTTAGTTTTGGATTGTGTAAAAATAATTTTATAATAAATTATGGTCATTTTTTGGTCTTGTCTATAATTGTCTGGTGTTGTGGTAATATTTGATAAATTATGGTAATATTTGATAAATTATGGTAATGGTAATTTGTGGAAATATTTGATAAATTGCGGTAATATTTGAATATATTGTGGCAATGTTGTAAATCACAGGAATTAAATAAATTATTTTAGTAATTAAAAAAAAATCATGTTTTTTTGCCGATGGAATTTATAAATGACATCGACAATAATCTATTTTATTTTTTTCAATTATTTATATATTACCGATGGAAATTATGCTTCCGTCGTTAATATATAACGTATTATCGACGGTAAGACCTTCAACCATCGGTAATAACCTTATATATTGCCGACGGAAGGTAATGGTCCGTCAGTAATAATCTATTATATTTTTAATTAAATATTCATATATTACCGACAGACACAAAATATCTGTCAGTATTAATGATTAATATCGACGGCTATTTTGTGTCCGTCGCCGATTTTTTCCGACGCCTTTTTTCCCGACAGACTAGCGACGGAAATGGCTTCCGTCGCGATAAATCTTTACCGAAGGAAAAGTAACTTTACCGACAGATATATTCCGTCAGTAAAAACTGTTTTTTTTTGTAATGATTATTTTGAGAGAATTAGATATTAAACACACACAGGCTGCACATGAGAGCTAGCTCCATTCCCTAGGATTATCTTTTTGAATGCAAGAAGGTTGTAGCGGGGAACCCTGTCCACTTTTTCAAGTAGGTGTGACAATGGAGTCTGAAAAACCAAAAACCCAGACCCGAACCCAAACCAAAACTATTGTATAGATTTTGTACCCAAAACAAGGCTTGGGTAGATATGGGTATAGGAACTCTACCCGATAAACTTACGGGTATGGATATGGGTAACCTAAAACCCATACCCAAAACTCATTTTCCCCTCTATGTTTGTATGTTAGATCATATGGTTGGACTCCAAACAATTTAATATGCCTAAATTCTAACCAACTCACATCCGTACCCAAATTCTACCCTCCCACATTCTTTACTAGAACTAATATAATAACGAATTGTAAAAGCTTCTTAAAATTTTAATGTAATACATCACTTTTTTCCCCAATCAATTGCATGTGGTAGAAGAAAAAAAAGAAGAGAGAATCGTATAACATAGTACGGCGGTCTACAAGCTGATTAGATCGATAAAATGGAACAACAACTGATTAGAAAAAATCAAAAAAACTAACTAGACAAAAATGGACCGAATTGATCTAACCATTTGGTCAAAAATTAACACACGATCTCTATTCCTCTGTCAACGAACTCCCTCTCCTTGATTCTCTCTCTCTCTCTATCATCATGGTCAATTGCTTCCTTATTTATCTGCACGGATTATTTTGGAAAGAAATAAACTATTTTCCAAATAAAATATCCGATAAATTAGTTGGAAGATCCGAGATCCCCTCTCAACTTCCTAATCTGGGCGCTCGATTCAAAAATCCGACCAATATGGAGTGATCACGCCCGCACATCTCTCTCCCCTATCTTTCCCCTCCTGATTCTCTCTCTCTCTCTCTCTCTCTCTCTCTCTCTCTCTCTTTCTCTCTCTCTCTCTCTCTCTCTCTCTCTCTCACTCTCGTTCAGCCAACTCTTCTCCCTGCAAAAAAAAGGAGAGGGACGGATCTTCAATTGCCTGAAACACCACCACCATTGGCGGCAACAGTAGCAATCGAGAGACCATCTTGATATTAGGCATTTCTTTAGAAACAAGTTAGAAAACCCCATTAATTGTTCCTTAATTAGTTTATTTCTGATGAACTAATCTAGGATTAGTTTTTTAATTAGTTGAGTTGTATTAAGAGACGAGAGGAAAGAGATGGCTTGGAAAATGTACCCCCACCCTAAGGGGTCATCTGTTATTTATAGGGTGTATTAACTAGGTGGACAGCCACCTAGTTAAAGATCTCATAACACTCTCCCTTGGATGTCCACCAATCATAATATTCTTTGGGAACAATGCTGAACGCGCATTATACTATCTCATTAAAACCTTTTGGTAGGAAAACCCTGTGGGACAAAACCTGACCAAAGGAAAAAGAGTACAGCGCACTTTAGCATACTTTGGGATGCCAACATACATCTGGATGTTGACATACTTCAGGATGTTGAACCTAAA
This sequence comes from Chamaelirium japonicum, assembly GCA_947650365.1. Taxonomy (NCBI): domain Eukaryota; kingdom Viridiplantae; phylum Streptophyta; class Magnoliopsida; order Liliales; family Melanthiaceae; genus Chamaelirium; species Chamaelirium japonicum. Next base: position 57,716,072 of record OX393557.1, read on the forward strand.
ACTACACTCCCCCTGATTATATCATTTATAAAGAAAAATACCCCCTCAATTACATTATTCTTAATCAATTTTGATGAAGTCTCCGAAGTCCAATCTCGTGCACCAATGTCTGAAATGTTGATTTTGGTAATGCTTTGTTGAACAGATCTACAAGGTTGTCACTAGATCTATTTGCATTATTTCAATCTTCTTTTGCTCTTGGAGTTCATGTGTGAAGAAAATTTTTGGTGAAATATGTTTGGTTCGATCTCCTTTGATGAACCCTCCTGGAAGTTGTGCGATGCAAGCGACATTGTCTTCATATATTGTCGTGGGTTCATTTGTAGTATGGAGAACTGACAACTGTCTCGAATGTGACTAATCAACGATCTCATCTATACACTTTCTCGGCTTGCTTCATGAAGTGCTAATATTTCTGAATGATTGGAGGAAGTAGCTACCAGTGTCTGCTTAGTGGAACGCCATGAGATGGTCGCATTACTACTCACAAAGGCAACCTGTCTGTGAATGTCCTTTATGAGGATCAGAGAGATAGCCTATATCTACATAACCTACTAGATGGGATTTGTTAGATATAGTATAAAATAAAGCCCTATCACTTGTACCTTGAAGATATCTCATAATATGCTTGATACCATTCCAATTCCTTCGAGTTAGCGCGGAGCTATATCTTGCCAAAAGATTGACTGAAAAGGCAATGTCTGGTCTTGTGCATTGTGCTAAATATAGTAGTGCACCAATTACACTTAGATATGGTACTTCCGGACCTAGAATTTTCTCATTTTTCTCCTTAGGACGGTATGGGTCCTTTTTGACATCAATGGATCGGACGACCATGGGCGTACTAAGTGGATATGATTTATCCATGTTAAAGTACTTCAAGACTTTTTCAGTGTATTTTGACTGATGGACTAATATTCCATTATTACTGCGTTCGATTTGTAGGCCCAGACATTATTTTGTTTCCCTTAAGTCCTTTATTTTAAATTCTTTCTTTAGATAGTTAGTTGTTTTATCTAGCTCTTCAAGAGTCCCAATTAAATTTATGTCATCGATATATATTACTAAAATAGCAAATTCTTTCTCGAATTTCTTGATAAAGACACATGGGCAAATCGGATTATTTTTATAGCTTTCTTTAGCTAAGTATTCGCTAAGACGATTGTACCACATCCTTCCAGATTATTTCAAACCATACAATGATCGTCTTAGTTTTATTGAGTACATATCCTTAGCCTTTACTTCAGGCATTTTATATCCTTAAGGGATTTTTATATAAATGTTAGTATCTAAATTTTCGTATAAGTATGTAGTTACTACGTCCATAAGTCTCGTATCGAGTTTTTCAGAAACTACTAGACTTAAAAGATAGCGGAACGTTATTGCATCCATAACGGGAGAGTATGTCTCTTCGTAATCAATCCCGGGTTTCTACAGAAAAACTTGCACAACAAGTCGTGCCTTGTATCTAACGATTTCATTCTTTTCATTTTATTTTTTTATGAACACCCATTTGTAACCTATAAGGTTAACATTATTTGGTGTTTGTATTATAGGTCCGAATACATCATGTTTTTCAAGAGAATCTAGTTCTGCTTGAATAGCATCTTTCCACTTTGGCCAATCATCCCTTTGTTGACATTGTTTGATGCTATATGTGGTTCAGTATCATCTTTGCCCTAAGAGATTTCAGTAGCTACTGCGAATGAAAATTTTTCATCGATGATCATCTCTTTACGATCCCACATTTCTCTTGAATATGTATAAAATATAGAGATCTCATTATTATTAGGTACCTTTTTCTCTTCAGGGGTTTCTATAGTCACTTCAGGGACAATAACCTCCTTTGGGGTTTTGGAGAAAGTGGATATTTTGTCCATAACCTCTTTTTGAGTGTTATATATAACCTCTTCTGGAGTGTTATGTATAACCTCTTCTAGAGTGTTATTAGGACATGATACATCTTTTAGCTTTCTTTTCCGAGGAGCTGAGTCTTTAGAACCTATAGGTTTATCACGCTTTAGGCGTATATTATATTCATTTGCCGCTGTATTTGAATTTTGTCCTACTGGGATATTAATTCGAGCTGGCATATTTGCGGCTGGTATATATGATTTAGTTACTTTGGGTGCATCATTAAATGCATCAGGCATTTGGTTTGCAATCTCTTGAAGGTGTAACATTCTCCGTACTTCATTTTCACATTAATTAGTATGGGGGTCAAAATGAGACAAAGTGGAAGTGTGCCATGATAATTCTCGACGTTCAATAAAGGTGGGATATTTTTCTGGAACGTTCTTTTCTTCCCCTAACGACGGGAATATTATCTTATCAAATTTGCAATCAGCAAATCTAACAGTAAACACATCACCGGTTAATGGTTCGATGAACCTGATTATAGAGGGTGAGTCAAAACCCACATATATTCCCAAACGACGTTGGGGACCCATTTTAGTGAGTTGTGGTATAGGTATAGGTACTAATACTGTACAACCAAATCTTCGTAGGTGGGAAATATTGGATGGACAACCCATCATAAGTTGGGAAGGTGAATATGGGTGATAGGCAGTAGGCCGAAGTCTAATTAAATTAGCAGCATGTAGGATGACATGCCCCCAAGCAGAAACGGGTAATTTGGATAGCATAAGTAAAGGTCTTACTATAAGTTGCAAATGTTTTATTAGGGATTCAGCTAATCCATTTTGGGTATGGACATGTGGGACTGGATATTCAATATCGATTCCTACCGAATAATAAAAGTCATTAAAGACTTGAGAAATAAACTCGCCTGTATTATCTAGGCGAATAGACCTGATGTGATGGTCAAGAAAATATGTTCTAAGTTTTATAATCTGAGCAAGTAATTTGGCGAAAGCCAAGTTACGGGTAGAGTAAGCAAACATGTGACGAACGGGTAGATGCATCGATAAGTACTGTGAAGTATCGAAATGGTCCACTGGAAGGGTGAATTGGACCACAAATATCACCTTGGATCCTCTGTAGGAAAGATGGTGATTCGGATGCGATTTTAAGAAAGGAGGGTCTAGTGTGTAATAACCGGTGTTTTCAAAGTTAGTATTTGCTAGGGAAACCCCCATGTTTGCTTCATTATTATTACTATTATGGAAAGCTTGATAATATTTGTTTTAATAAATTGTATCTTATGTGGTGTTTGATGTATGCTATATGTTGTGGACTTGAGTTGGGCTAGACCATGGGTCCCGAGTCCAGGTCACTTGGCAACATAATGATAGCAGTGTGATTGTGCAGACATATGTGTGTGTGTGTGTATGCGCATGCGCAGGTGTTAAGTGTGCAAGAGAGCACAAGTATCTTATTTAATATTTAATTATTTATTTGTCGGTTTGTTTACAACCTTGGATTGCCTCTGTAGCGACCCGCCGCTGAGCGACACAAGTCGCGAGACCCAATTGGTTATTCAACTTAGAGCCGATACTTGCCCCAGACATTGATTCTACTAGATCGGGTCTGTGGGGGGAAAATCTTCGTGCCGACCCGAAGACTTCTCCTCACCAGTCAGTTGAATGTTTGAGTCGAAGATCTTTGTTCGATCTGTCGATTGGAGTTAGAACTCTCAATAAGCAAGCAGAGAAAGTTGGACAAGAGAGATGTGATCTCGGAGTTCAGCCGAAGCCTACGTCTCCGTGCTATAGGGAGCAACCCGAATTCACTAACACTTGTATCGAAGTGATCTCGACAGGCCGAGTATCACTGAAAACACTCTGATCTCTTCAAAGGGGAGAAGAAGATCAAAGAGAGGTGGAAGAGGGAAAGCTGAGAAATTCCAGAGCTCTGGGTTCTGAAAATCAGATCTCAGAGTGGAAATCAGAATTTTCGGGGGCTTTTACATTCGAAGGCTCTGCTATTTATAGGGTTCTTTGGTGGTAAATGGCGGTTTCTGTTGTTGTATCTGGGGATCCTCCAGGTGAAGTTGGTGGGCCCCGCTACCGTCTCTTGGGGGATTCCACAGGCTCTTGGGCCCACCAGGCAGGGCTGGTGGGTCCCGCGATTGTCTTCGTGGGCCCACCAGGCAGGGCCGGTGGGTCCTGCTATAGTCTTTGGGGGCCCACCAGGCAGGGCCGGTGGGTCCCGCTGTAGTCTTCGGGGGCCCACCAGGCAGGGCCGGTGGGTCCCGCTGTAGTCTTCGGGGGCCCACCAGGCAGGGCCGGTGGGTCCCGCTGTTTGTAGACTTCTTGCCAAAATTTGCACCCACAGGGTCCCGTCGATTCACGAGGCCCTAAGCCACTACCACCTAGCACCCATGTCTCCATCTTGTTCTTGGTCATTGGATCGGCAATCTTGGCCTCGTATCACCTCTTATTTCTTTTTCTCGCCCGTTCGATCCTAATCGAGTAATCCCCCCTCTCTTTAATCTCACCCATTGGATTTCAATCTAAAGCACCACACAAAACCCCTCCACTCAAAAAAAAAAGTCCCCTTTCAATCATCTACACCCCATCAAACAAAACCCTTTGTAAACACCGATTCAACCCCCCTCTCAGCCATCCCCATCCAACCAACTCCATCCAACTCTATTCAACCAAACACCTTTTAAACCACCCATTTTTAGCCATACTCCACTCAAACCCGAAACCAATCCCCATTTCCCCCCCCCTCTCTATCTCTCTTTCTCTCTCTTTAACCCAACAAAACCCAATCGTTTCTCTCTCTCTCTCTCTCCCTGATCCCACCTCCCTCTCAAACCCAAACCCATCTAATCGTCCATCTCTCTTTCTCTCCTCAAATTCCACTCTCCCTTTTACCCGATCTCACTGTCTCTCTCTCTCTCTGATCCCTTATCCTCAACCCGATCCGATCTCTCTTTTCCCCCATCACAGCAGTCCCTTTCCATCCCTTCCACCCGATCCCTCTCTCATCTCTCTCGGATCCCTTACCCCCACACCCGATCTCCCTCTTCTCCCTCTTGGATCTTACTCCCTCACACCCGCTGCTCTCCCCTCATCCCGAGCTCACGAATCCCGCCGGCCACTGCCCCGGATCCCGCCACGAATCCTGCCCCGAATCCCGCCGACTACCGCCCCTTCCTCCTTTAAAGCACCAATCCTGGCCCTCTCCTATCAGCCCATCATCTCCTCTCCCTTACCCTGTTGAAAACAGAATCCCATCCCCCCCATTACAGTGAATCGAAGAAAGAAAGAGAGAAACCAGAGGAAAGAAGAGGAAAAGAAAGAGAGAAACCAGAGAGAGAGAGAGGCCAGATGAGAGGAATAGAAGTGATCAGAGGAGTGGGAGGCAAGGCTTGCAGCGGCGATGGCCTCACCGGAGCGACAACCGGTGACCTCCACGAGTCCGGCGACCTCCCCTTCTTCCTCCCCGACGTCCGGATGCCCAACCGGCCCGGCCTTTTCTCCATGTCAAGGCAAGCCCTACTCACCTTCTCCTTTTTCCGTTTGTGTGAACACCTCGGCCTTTCCGGGCCGGGCTCGAACTCCTCATCGAACCTCGCGGCTCTCTCGCCAACCCCGGTCGTAAGCGAGGCCGACTCGAGTCGTGTCCCCGCCCTCCGATGACTCCGTCATTGACGCCACAAACAAAGCTCAAGCAAGACCCCGGAGTCCACCGGCTCAAGACCGGACCTCCCTGGCCCTGGTGGGTGACTTCCGGTGGCTCTCCTCCGCGCCCTCTATGCGTGGGTGGCAAGGTAGAGGCCAACCGAGCTCCAATCGTCGATCACAAGTATAGCCCCTTCCATTGGTTTTAGTCGGTTAGAGAAGAAGGGGACAAATATGTCATTTCAGATTTGTCCCATGGCATTTTAGTAATTATGAATATTATTATATAAATTATTGTGTGGTTAGTTTATAATGGGAATTGGGGGTTTCTATTAACACCACTTAAGTGGTGGGACCCGAACCTTCAACGCTGGGACCCAAACTTTAACCAATGGGATTCACCCGATTGGATCGAATCGTGGTGAAACCGTCGAAATTGTCCTTGTCCGCCATTTCGAGCTACAGTGTCAGAATTTGATGAAGCTTGTGGCAACAGAATCGTTGCTCCAAAACCAATCCATTGGCGATGGACCCACCAGACAAAATTACAAAAATACCCCTACCCTAGATCTTGGTTAATCTAATATTGATTTGATCATCAATTCACTGTCCAGAGTCGAAACTCGATAAAACGAGTAGTGATGGACTCAGTTCGACAAGACAAAACAATTAACGATAGGTTAGCCTAGAATTTATTTAAATTACCAAAATATCCCTATTTTGTGCCCAGTTTGACCAATATTGGTTCAGTCGCCGATTTATCGTCCGGTGTCGGAATCCGACGAAACTGGAGGCGACGCAAATGATTTGATGAGATCTAGCCATGGATAGGTTGTCAAACCTAGTATAATAAATATCTCATCGACCGTAACTTTCAGACGGATATTGATTGTTATAAAACTAGCGACATCGGATCTCAAAACACGAAATATACTTAAAAGTACTACTGGAATCCACTAAGATACCTCTAGGATTCAGCAATCTTACTTTAGCCCTTAGGTCGTGCCCTCTCGAAAATATGAACCCACTTTCTGGAAACAATTCCTCACACGCTAGACCTAACCTCAATATGAGTTATATTGATACATATAGGATTAGGGTTCGATAACCTCTATAAAATTAAGGTCTCGACCCAAGTGAAACTAGAGCATCGTTTTGTGGGCCGGTGTTCGATGACGCAAAATTTCTTGACTCGGCCAACTCGGGCCTAAACCAGTGTTTTCAGTAGTAAGCAATAATTATGTGTTGTTGTGTGTGTACTTGGTAATTCGTGATCGTGTTGACCAGTCACAGTCGGAGCGGAGGTTGCTAGCAGAAGTCCGTGTTCATCAACCAGGTGACATCTACTCCCCTTCCCGTAGTCTTTGATAGTGGGAAATGAGAACAACTAGGGTAGGTGTCCATAATACTGCATGCGGGTCCCACCGGGCATCGCCGCATGTGGTCATGTGGACCCCTCCTTGCATGCGGAGTCACGAGTTCGACGACACATGCTTTAAAATATTAATAAAATAATCATATTTTAAAATATTAATAAAATAATTATAATTATTGCATGAACAACGTAATTAGGTATTCCCTTAAAATAAAAATGTAATAATCATTATCGAGACCCACCCTACTAAAAGGAGTGGCAACCCTAATATACTAGTTTTGGGGGAGTGTAGGTCGAATCGCTTTAAAAGCGTTGCGACCTTTAGCTGTAGTGTTGTTATGGGTTGTGAGAGCAGTGCAAGACTAGGGTTAAACCGTTGCAAATCATTAACGCATGTACCATTTTATCTATCTCGGTATATATTTAAAGGTAGTTATTCACTATATTGAGTTTTTAGTACTTTGTTAAAATAATAGAATATAATAATCTATATTGTGGAAAGATTGGACCTCGTGCGCACAAGGGCTGTGAACCACTCTGCGCACACAGCTGAAGATCAGTTGGCTAAGGGGTCACGGCCAAGGATTGTGGTAAAGCCAATATGAGGTGCCCTCGAGTAGGGATTGGCCTAGTAATTCCTGTCCTGGGATAGTTGAAGGTCCTAAAGAAAGCAAGTTAGGCGGTAGAGCTCCACCGTGAAAGACGGGAAACCCTTATGATCATATGGGTGACTTTGTGTATGGTGTTGAAGTATGCACGGCGAGAGAGTTGGCCCTCTACATCGAAATAAAAGGCCATATAGTAATGCCTGATCGGGGGCAGGATGAACAAATATCCGGGGTTCACATTAGGATAGGTGTTTCATATGATTACTAACTAACAACCATGAAATAATAATGTTGGATTATGAAACTGTAGAGCATGATAATCTAGAAATATTTAGATGGTCGTTTTTAATATTGTAGAATATTGAATAAATTTTATGATAGATAATCTAGTGACAGTAGGTATTGTATGAGAACATAGACTGCTGGTAGGATTAGGTTATCCTACTGTAAACATTAATAATAATGTGCTAGGACTGCTAAATATAATTAGATCGGTTGTATCATATTATTTAAGGCTACTAGGATATCACTAGCCATTAATTTGGCTAATCTTCCAATTTTCTATTGGGGGCTACTCTTTCCCATGAGTAGACCCTTCTGCAGGTCTGGAGGTTCAGGAGTAGTAGTGGGAGGCTAGAGGCAGTTTAGGGTTGCAATTGTATTTTATTTTAGTATGTAGTTTCGAGGTCTTTTGGCAATGTAATCGGTGGATTTTGTGAGAACCATTTAGTTTAAGTTTAGTGTTTTGTTATTTGTTAGTGGCAATGATACAGCTGAATTCTTTGGGTAGGCCTCTCCTCAAGGCCACAAGCCTAGGATAGCTCACAATAAAAATATAAGTCTTTAAATGACCTAAATAACTAGTTCTGTAGATAGGACCTCTAGACCAGTGTATTGAGTATTAAGGAGTGGGTGAGACTCATAGCTCGCCTTCTATGGCTCGAGTTTCGTGCTCCCTTAGAGGGATTCCTGTCAGCAGGTGGTGGCGCCAACAGGCCACACATGCTGAGAGGATAACCCGGTTGAAGGTCGAGCAGACAAAATTTTATCTCTCTACTTTCTTTTAAATTAAAAATATTCTCATAAAAATCAAGTTTTAAAATATTCCTTGTTTCTCTCTCCTCCTTCTTCATTTATGAGAGAGTCACAGCCCTGTGAGAAACCCTAACTGGCATAGATAGCTAACTAAACCCTAAATCCCCTTGGTTTTCCTCACCTCATACCCTAGGGATCGGTTCATGATTTCTGGGGTGTGATATAGTGATTAACTTTCCTTGAGAGCAGGGAGAACAAAAATGGTCACTAGGTAGGGTGAGGTGATGGTTTGCTAAAGTGTGCCCATTAGAAGTTTTTATAATTTTACGTAGCATGTTGGATCCAGGGTGACACAAACGATCATGCCAGATAATCAAGATGTTTGGATCAGCGAGCTTCTAGCTCATAACAGAATGTGCCTCTACAACACTAATAGTTGTGTGATACAAATGCAGTAAAATTTCTAGTGTGAGCTTCTGGCTCCCAACAGTAGAAGTAATGCAAAGTAACTCTTTGTTATCCTCATTAATAGTTTCAATATGGTATTTATTTGTTCTTATATCTTTAAAACTGAGCAAATTTCTTCTGGATTTGCTTGAGTATAATTTATTTTGAATGAGTAGATGTTAGAATTGGTGAGGTCTATAGCTCGTAAAAACCTATAGTTTAGCTATGTATGGTTGATAGTATAGGAATGCATATTGGTACGTACCTTAGTACGTGTTCTGATTACAGAACAGAGAGCCATGGCTACATGGTAATCCACTTGAGTGGGAGACTCAAGGGACTGGTCCCATGTAACCTAAATACGTTCGCAGCTCTGATAAGGGTTGGTCGCCCTATCAGGATAAGCTGTTGGGATGACAGACCGTGGGTGTCTCCACCACGGTCATTACCAGGCACAGTGTCTGTGGCCGAACGGAACCAACACGGTGCACAGATCGGTGAGCAGACACCGGTGCACTAAACCGTGTTTCTGCTTAGGGTAAAACGGTCCTAAACCTTGAGGAGCCATGTCTGGTGGACTAACCAGTTGTGTGGTGCTTTGGCGCACCAATGTGTGAGGATCCGGATACAGTGATCCAAAACCACGGTGTACTGGGTTACCCGGCTGGCGTTGCATCAACGTGTTACTCCTGCAGGCTATCCACACCCCTAACGAGAGGTGCATTCCTTGGTCTGACCTACGTCGTATTAAACCCTGGCCAGGTGGTCATCAGTTGGACTGATGACGGATCCGGTTGCTCGTTAAAGTAATCGGAGGTACAATGTATGTGGTCAACCTGGAAGGAACCGAGTCATATGAGCACTCGAGTCTGACGGTATTCTCCACCGCTCGAGTTGCATCATGGCACCAAGTGGAGGGACATCGAGTTTACCATACTAAGCGGAGAGCAGGGGTATGGGAGAGAACATAGTAAGTCCGGGGGAATTGGAGTGCAGCCTGCGTCGCACTCTGGGTGGCTACGCAGGTTAACTCGAACTCAGAGGATCGATGGTACACTCGGGTAGTGTGTCGATCGAGTCTGAGTTGGAAGCCATGAACCCTGGTCCCTGAAGGTTCCACCTTATCGACATTATGTACGGTTCTTATACCATCTCCTCGAAACACAGAACGTAGTTAGAGGAAGCGAGAAGTCCAAGCATACGCTCCGTGAATGCTTCGCACTAGTGCACGGTAGATGCGTAGCTACGTGTGTGCACTAAGGGGAAACCCTAGGTTAGTGCAGAGACGCATGTAGAATTTCCTTGCCATAAGTGGACTTTGCCACATGGGTGCGATGCACCGGGACATGTTGCCAGTTGACTAGTTGACTTCACTAGGGGCACCCTACGGGAACCTCAGAGAATAGTGAAATCACTGGTGCACTTCACTTATGTGTGCCTTGCAAAGTCTCGTACACGAGGAACGGCCAACTAGTGGCATAAGGGCGTTTTGGTCATACCATGCGCCACTATGCACTAAGGGGGCCGACCCTAAGTGTTGAGAGACTGGTCAAGGCCGGCCCCATTAGTTTCGGGAGGTTGTTGCCTCCAATGAAGAGGCTGGTTATGAGGCACAGAAAACGGGCTGGTTTTGACCGTTTTCGAAAACAAGGAAAGGATAGAGATAAAGAAGAGATATATAGGGATAAGGTTTGAATCAATCATCCTTATCCATACTGTCCTTATCCATATGGATAGGCCGGCCCTATATATGAGAAGGAGAGAGAGGGGGCACGAAATTAGATGCATGGGCAAGCCCTAGGGCCGGCCATGCAAGCCATGGGGAAACCGAAGCCCCTCGTCTCTCTTCGCATCTTCTCCCTCGTCTCTCTCTCCCTCGCTTGCGCCATTGGATGGCGACTCGTCTTCCTCACATGGTGTTTCGTAGAAGGAGAAGTCTCATCGTATGGAGGCACTCAGAGATCCATCGACGAGGTGCCGTGCATCGTGTGAGATCGGGTGAACTAGAAGGCGTCTCCCGCAACCTTTTGCTGTCCAGAATCTGCACAGAAAATCAGCATTGTTTCTGTGATTTCGGAAGCTACAGAAGTACAAACGACGTGAAATTTATTGTAAAAGTTGCGTCTCGAAGTTGGCTACCTGCAGTCCAAATTTCAACCCAATCGGAGTTCGGAGCAGAAAGTTATGGCCGTCGCACCGAAGCTATGTCGAGCAGATCCGTAGCCCGTCTCCATCGACAAAGAAGAAATTTGTCGCGGTGAAAGATTCCGCACGCAGGTATGATCTCTAACAAGTAGATCTAACATAATTAGAACATGCATACATGCTAGATTGTTCTTTTGCGTTAGATCGTCGTTAGGGGTTCACGTAGTTGCCATGCTAGTTTCATACACGCATATGTAGATCGTTTCGATGAAAATTTTGATATGTAACGCACACCGCCTACGGTCCTCGGACCTTCACTTTGCTTCCGCTGCGGGCCTCTACCATGGATTTATTTCCAATAATTGGTATCAGAGCTACACTAGTGGTGTGCGTTTCATGTTTTTTTATGAAACCGTCATGTGCGCGCATGAATAGTATGTGCCGCCATCGGGGTTCTACGAGTAGATCATGCATAGTATATTTTGTGTGTTCTATGAATCGTTCTTGCAGGGCGCCGCTTCTAAAACTATTCTAGATATGTGAATGCTTGCTACCGGGGGTTGGATCCCGTGTTAGCGATTTTGTCTGGATGTTTTTTCTTCTGTGTGTGGATAGATTTTAGAGCCATAGTCGGGCAAGAGGTGAAGATTTACCACCCTTGATTCCCAGGCTTTTTGCTAGGTTTGTTTTCCTTTTCGATCTAGGAAATTGTGTACGAGCGAGCACTTGCTCGAAGCGTACTAGAGCTTTTTCGGTTACAGATTGAAGAGGAGGACTTGCCGTAGAGATCCACTACCGGGACGACGAGCGGAACCTTGGAGGACGATGGCGATCCGACGAAGCATACACGATGACAGCAAAGGGCAGAAAGCGTCAGGAGATCGTATACAAAGGCTTGCACCGGATCGAGGAGCCTTGCGAAGGAGACAGAGAGCCTGCGCTGTGCCAGTCAGGTTCAGGGGTCGGACCCTGAACTTGATTCAGTTGTGTGCTTGTTTCTTTCAGTAGTTCTTTATATTTCTGTAGAGAACCTCGATGCGATAATTTAATTATCTGTGTTAGAGGGATGCCCTTTCCCCTCGGGTCCTAGCGACCTTATTAGGATAGGATTCCACTAGTGACGCCTATTATTTAATTGACCCTTGATGATAGCATGAATTCCTCACATTTGGTTATGCCCCCATTAGGTCAACACCCGATTAGTCGGGTGTGCCTATTTGGCAAGCATCGAAACCTAGAATGAGTTGGAATTCTACTATAACATCATTCGTCAAATTTATAAGCGAGGCGCCATGGTAGTGGAAGACCTTTCCTGTCAGTCTGACCTTAGGCTAGGCTCCAGGGCATTAGCGTGATAGCCAAGTTTGCGGAGCATCGATGTTTTTGGGATATATAATGTGACCCTTGATTGGAGAAATCCACTCGAGGCAGGGACTATGATATTCCGAGATCGATTAATGCTTCACAAAAGGCTTGAATGCTAGTGGGAGCACAGTATGACCAGGGTCTAGTGTATAGGTTGTCGTGACCTTAGTGTACACTCATACTTGCATTAAATAACCCTCAACTATAATAAGGGATATGTAAGAGGACTCGTCGAGATCCTTTGGCCTCCACAACCAACTGCTTTTTCTCTGGGTGGAAGGGCGTAGCTCGACACCCCCTAGGGTGAGGGTTATGTTTTTCCATGCCAGATAACTTAGCGGTCTCCTTCAGGATATGGCGGTTACGGGGCCAGGAGAGAAGGGCTTTTTATCCCACCCTAGTGGGGGCCGCATGAACTCCCGTGCCGTAATTGCTTAGGCTTGTGGGTAAGCATCTGAAGTGGACGTGAGGCATCTGTTGCTTGCACAATGGGGATCACGTGGCACTGGCCAAAAGGACAACCATGGTCCATCAAAGCCCTTAGTTGGCAGATTTGGATAGGGTCAAGGAAAGGCCCGTGTAAGCGGATTGACGCTGCATGATGCCCCCTAGGGCAGGTGTAGTCGATTCCGAGATCTTACATACATGGTTAATTAATCCATAGAGGTGTCTTCGCTGTGAGGGTAGCGCTGACATTTGGATATAATTAGCTTATTTTAAAAATCCATAAAATAAGTTATTTTGCATTCGTTTTCCATCAACCATATAGTTCCCCTATCCGCTATCCCATAAGAGAACCAGTTATCGGGTCTCTAACTACGTAGAGCCGAAGCACTTTCTTTAGCTTATGCATAGGGTAGTAAAAACGTACATTGGCTTCCAATCTAAATATCCCTGTACTAGACCTAATGGGTCCAGATATTACTAGGGCACTAACTAGGGCATATGACGACTAGCAAGAGTCTAAGGAGATGTGCAAGTGCTATGTTATAGCAGACTTGCGGACAACTCTTTAGAAGCGAGTCAGAGATATACTGGGTCTTCTCTAATAAAGTTTTACTTGCATAAGATGTCTGCTAGGCGAAGTCGGAAGACTCATCGCTTATCCACCAAGATACTTGTCGGTACCAAGATGTCAGAGGGAATACTTGTTCGGGAACACATCCTTGAGTTCCAGATCGAACTAGATTCCAAAGACATAGTACCAGATGACGAGGTGGTGGAAGACGTCTATCTTGTATCCTTGTATGGAACCTTCGAAGGCGTTATCAGAGACTTTAGTTTTAACAAGTTAGAGATGATAAACGCAGAACTTCTAAGGAAATTTCCAAGAGACAAAGGATGAGATCAAGATTAAAGGCAATGCCTTTAGTGCTTAACCTAGGTCTTCTTTAGAAGAACCTAAGGGAATAACTTATAAGAGATCGAAAACTATTCTAGTGCAGAAACTGGTATGGAATCCTAAGTCTGGTAACGCCAAGGACGGAAGTATTTCCGCTGTGGCGAGCATAGGGTATTTGAAGATTGAGTATGGCCTCAGGATGTTAGGAGTTGAGTCGCTATCTAGTAGCAGTTCTTATGCTTCTTGGAATGTAGACTTCGGGTCTACAGAGATTCAAGGAAAGCAGAAGACAACTTTATAGTGACGTAATCCTAACATAGGTACTGATGCCATAAGCCGCTGCAGAAGCTGTTAGGTATGATTGTCTTAGTTTTCCAAAATACGGATTTTGTTTTTAGAGATGTAGTTCTGTTTCCTTCTTGGTAAATAAAGTTTTTAGTTTTAGACAGCACCGTGAGTGTGTATCTTAAACTGAATAGATAGCTTCATAGTTAGAGGAATAGATCAAAAAAAATCTCTTTAGATTTAATCCTAATTCGGAAATAGATTTCATGACAGCTGCAGCGTCTAATTGAAATTCATCTAAATCCTTTGGAGAAGCTATCCCATTTGTGACCCCTTTGATTTAGATATTCTGCCTTAGATAAATTCAAAGGTAAAAGAAGGCCGAGTTTCTGTTCACAGATTCGTCGGAGATCCTTCTAACCTATGAGTGTTATCTGGAAGGCAGAATAACTAAAAGGGCCACTAAGGTATTAGTGTTAGTTAATTTTGACGTCTATGGTTTCAAGAGCGTCTAGACGATAGAAGACTCTTCGATTTAATCGAAGAAATAAGTCACTATCGGACGAGTTCCATAGGATCCTGAGGGAGCATGGGATTATCTCCCAGTTAAATGCTCTAAGGATGACACGTCAGAATGAAGTCTTCGAGAGAAGGAATCGGACTCTGTTTGACATGGTCCGTAGTATGATGAATATTGCCAAATGTACTACCCACCCTTTGGTGGGGTTGTACCTTAAAACAGTAGCTTATATCTGAAACTCTCTCTCATCTAGATCAGTGCCTCAGACCTATAGAGAGCTATGGTCTAAGCGAAAGCTGACACTATAGAGTCTCGAGATATAGGGTTGTCCTGCACTTGTGCAAAAGGACAAGAGGGATGAGATGGAGATGTAGTTCCAGGTATATCTGTTTGTAGGTTACCCTTAGGAGGCATAAGGTGGACTGTTCTATGATCTTGAGGTTTGGATGGTAATCGTTTCTACGAATACCATCTACATAGACCAGGATTATATTATAGACCATAAGCTTACCGGTAAGGTAGTTCTGGGTGAACTACTGGGTACTGGTAGAGAGTGCGCATCTGAAAACGTAGTGGGAGTAGATGATACAAGAAACTAGTATACCAGACACTGTAGAAACAATTCACTTTTGTACCACCACCACTTCGTCGTTGTGGGACCATCAGAGCTCCTGAAAGATACTATGGAGAAACTTCGATAGTTAATCCAGAGTTTCAGGAGGATGATCCCTAGAGCTATGAAGAAGTAGTGGGAGCTTCCGACAGCTCTGACTGACAAAAGACCATGGAGGCAAGCTTGCATCAATGTCCCTTGGACCAGTCTTGACACTTATAGCACTATCACCCTTCAGGGTGTAGGAGGTGTATAAGAAGAGCACCCGGTTAAGACTTAAGTAGCTAGATTAGTTGCCAAAGGAGAAGGCATTGACTATGTCAAAACCATCTCACTGGTAGCTATGCCAAACTCTATTTCGGATCCTCTTAATCCATCACAGCCCATTATAGTTGGGAGATCTGGTTGATGGATGTCAAGACAGTTATTCCCTAACGGGAATTTGGAAAGGACATATGGATGATGTAGCCCCAGGGTTTGTGTCAGTAGGTTAGGAAGATTTGGAATGCAAGTTGCAACGGTCCATTTATGGACTGATGCAAGCATCCAGGATAGAATGTCTATTTTGATCAAGGGAATCCGCTCACACGGATTTGATCAGAATGAGGATAAACCAAGTTGGTACAAGAAAGGTGAAATAGCTACAAGGGTGTACTTAGTACTTTACGTTAACGATATTCTACTGATTGAAAATGACGTAAGAATATTGTTTACGGTAAATGTTTGTAGTCATCACAATTCGATGTAAAAGACCCTAGTGAGGCGAGTTATGCTCTGGGAATCAAGGTAACTCGAGATAACCAGAGCAAGGTTCTCTTGCTGTCACATACTACGCATGAAGATAAGATTCTAGCCAGATTCGTTTTACGAGGCTAGATATCTATTACGCAGCAGGAATGATGGGTCGGTTTCAGTTGAACCCGGGTCCAGATCTCTGGACCGATGTGAAGGGTATACTCAGAAATCCTTATTAAGTAAGGATTATGAGTTAGCTTGCACTTCACAGGTCCTGATATCGATTGGACACACAGGATCTGACTTTAGTGTCAGATGTGCGTTCCAGAAAATCGATTTCAGGGATTATTTTTATCTTGGGATTAGAAGCGGTAGTTGGTAGAGTGTGAAGCAAGTGCATCACAGACTCTACCACAGAGGCTTAACACGTTGTTGCGTGTGAGGTAGTATATCAGGTGGTAAGGCTTAGGAAGTTCTTAGAGAACTTGGGACGCGTACCAGAGGCTCAGTTATCTGTTGTTACAACAGAAGAGCGGTAAGCAAGGTCCAAGGAGACTAGGCACCACCGTGAGGGGAAACCCATCAAGTACAAACTCCACTTGATCTGACAGTTATAGGAGGAAATGCAAGTAGCGGTACTGAGGTGGAATCTACAAAATGTTGCCAATTCCTTTAGGGAATTCCTACAAAGGCTTTTGGGCAGCATGTAGAAGCTACAGAGCTCAACACCGTTATTCCTCGTTAGACCTAGTGGGAGATTGTTAGAATTAGTGAGGTCTATAGCTCGTAAAAACCTATAGTTTAGCTATGTATGGTTGATAGTATAGGAATGCATATTGGTACGTACCTTAGTACGTGTTCTGATTACAGAACAGAGAGCCATGGCTACATGGTAATCCACTTGAGTGGGAGACTCAAGGGACTGGTCCCATATAACCTAAATACGTTCGCAGCTCTGATAAGGGTTGGTTGCCCTATCAAGATAAGCTGTTGGGATGACAGAGTGTGGTTGTCTCCACCATGGTCATTACCAGGCACAGTGTCTGTGGCCGAACGGAACCAATACGGTGCACAGATCGGTGAGCAGACACCGGTGCACTAAACCGTGTTTCTGCTTAGGGTAAAACGGTCCTAAACCCTGAGGAGCCATGTCTGGTGGACTAACCAGTTGTGTGGTGCTTTGGCGCACCAATGTGTGAGGATCCGGATGCAGTGATCCAAAACCACGGTGTACTGGGTTACCCGGCTGGCGTTGCATCAACGTGTTACTCCTGCCGGCTATCCACACCCCTAACGAGAGGTGCGTTCCTTGGTCTGACCTACGTCGTATTAAACCCTGGCCAGGTGGTCATCAGTTGGACTGATGACGGATCCGGTTGCTCGTTAAAGTAATCGGAGGTACGATGTATATGGTCAACCTGGAAGGAACCGAGTCATATGAGCACTCGAGTCTGACGGTATTCTCCACCGCTCGAGTTGCGTCATGGCACCATGTGGAGGGACAACGAGTTTACCATACTAAGCGGAGAGCAGGGGTATAAGAGAGAACATAGTAAGTCCGGGGGAATTGGAGTGCAGCCTGCGTCGCACTCTGGGTGGCTACGCAGGTTAACTCGAACTCAGAGGATCGATGGTACACTCGGGTAGTGTGTCGATCGAGTCTGAGTTGGAAGCCATGAACCCTGGTCCCTGAAGTTCCACCTTATCGACATTATGTACGGTTCTTATACCATCTCCTCGAAACACAGAACGTAGTTAGAGGAAGCGAGAAGTCCAAGCATACGCTCCGTGAGTGCTTCGCACTAGTGCACGGTAGATGCGTCGCTACGTGTGTGCACTAAGGGGAAACCCTAGGTTAGTGCAGAGACGCATGTAGCAATTCCTTGCCATAAGTGGACTTTGCCATATGGGTGCGATGCACCGGGACATGTTGCGAGTTGACTAGTTGACTTCACTAGGGGCACCCTACGGGAACCTCAGAGAATAGTGAAATCACTGGTGCACTTCACTTATGTGTGGCTTGCAAAGTCTCGTACACGAGGAACGGCCAACTAGTGGCATAAGGGCGTTTTGGTCATACCATGCGCCACTATGCACTAAGGGGGCCGACCCTAAGTGTTGAGAGACTGGTCAAGGCCGGCCCCATTAGTTTCGGGAGGTTGTTGCCTCCAATGAAGAGGCCGGTTATGAGGCGTAGAAAATGGGCTAGTTTTGACCGTTTTCGAAAACAAGGAAAGGATAGAGATAAAGAAGAGATATATAGGGATAAGGTTTGAATCAATCATCCTTATCCATACTGTCCTTATCCATATGGATAGGCCGGCCCTATATATGAGAAGGAGAGAGAGGGGGCACGAAATTAGATGCATGGGCAAGCCCTAGGGCCGGCCATGCAAGCCATGGGGAAACCGAAGCCCCTCGTCTCTCTTCGCATCTTCTCTCTCGTCTCTCTCTCCCTCGCTTGCGCCATTGGATGGCGACTCGTCTTCCTCGCATGGTGTTTCGTAGAAGGAGAAGGCTCATCGTATGGAGGCACTCAGAGATCCATCGACGAGGTGCCGTGCATCGTGTGAGATCGGGTGAACTAGAAGGCGTCTCCCGCAACCTTTTGCTGTCCAGAATCTGCACAGAAAATCAGTGTTGTTTCTTTTATTCCGGAAGCTACAGAAGTCCAAACGACGTGAAACTTGTTGCAAAAGTTGCGTCTCGAAGTTGGCTACCTGCTGTCCAAATTTCAGCCCAATCGGAGTTCGGAGCAGAAAGTTATGGCCGTCGCACCGAAGCTATGTCGAGCAGATCCGTAGCCCGTCTCCATCGACAAAGAAGAATTTTGTCGCGGTGAAAGATTCCGCACGCAGGTATGATCTCTAACAAGTAGATCTAACATAATTAGAACATGCATACATGCTAGATTGTTCTTTTGCGTTAGATCGTTGTTAGGGGTTCGCGTAGTTGCCATGCTAGTTTCATACACGCATATGTAGATCGTTTCGATGAAAATTTTGATATGTAACGCACACCGCCTACGGTCCTCGGACCTTCACTTTGCTTCCGCTGCGGGCCTCTACCATGGATTTATTTCCAATAGTAGATGGGTACCATTTGGTAGCATTATATGAGCTCTTCCAGAGCCTTCAATTAATTGCACAGGTCCAGCTATGGTTGAGACCGTAGTTGGATGGTATATCAATTCTGAGAAATTTTTTTTATTTTTCAGAATATTATGGGTTGTGGCGCTATCCACCAGGCAGACATTATCTTCATTGATTTTAACTCTCTGATCCAAACATTAACAGAGATGAATAAAAGGAAAAATTTTAACCAAATATTTGATGTAGATAATAAATAAGTGCAATAACAAATTAAATTGCTTCAGTGCTTCGATAATTCAAAGTTACATAAATAACTAAAATTAGTTTAATAATAAAAAAAAATTTATTAAAAAAAGAAAAATATATATATCTCAGGTCTTCTTAACTAATTCTAGAATCTCTCCAAGCATGGCAGTAAAAGCATCTCCATCAATAGGGTTTCTATTTTAGTCCTCAAAGAAGTCATTGATGTTTAGGTGAGTAACGTCATCCATCCAACGATCTGCTGGACCTCCATTAATGTTGGCTTCAACTCTTTTTAGCGAGACTTGATATTGCTCTACCAGTTTCTTAGTTGAATGACATATGCGTGACCAATGTCTACTCCGACCGCATCTGTGGCAAATATTAGTAGGATTCGATTTATTCAGTGGAGTTGGCTCTTTGTTCTGTCTGGTGGGAGAGGCATTCCTTTTCTGGTGATTTGCATTCCACTTCTGGTGGTTTGCATTCCACTTTTGGTGGTTCGTATGCCACTTCTGGTGGTTTTTTAAAATTTTACATCTTTGTGGATCTAGGTTTTGATAGCCACCTCTTCTAGAGTTGGCATGACATCCACAGTCTCTGCCTCGACTTCTTTCATGGTTTAGAGCAAAATTTGCATTTACTTCTGGGAATGCTGTAAACCCAGTATGTTTGGATGTATGATTCTTCATTAAGAGTTCATTGTTTTGCTCAGCGACCAAGAGATAGGAGATAAGTTCTGAGTATTTTTTAAAATGACATTCGCGATATTGCTGCTGTAGGAGCATATTTGATGCATGAAAGGTGAAAAATATTTTTTCCAGTATATCTGCATCCTCAATCTTTTCTCCATATAGTTTCAGCTTCGATGTTATTTTTAACATGGCAGAATTATAAGCTGTTATAGACTTAAAGTCTTGGAACCTCAAGTTCAGCCATTTATGGCGTGCACTTGGAAATATGACGGTCCTTTGGTGGTCATAACGCTCCTTCAGGGAGTTCCATAGGCTCAGAGGATCCTTCACGATCAAATACTTATTTTTTAGGTCATCATGGATATGATGCCGCAGGAAGATGAGAGCTTTCGCTTTGTCCTGCTGGGATATAGTGCTGCCAGTTGTTATGGTATTTCCATGATCCTTGGCTTGAAGGTGTATTTCAGCATCCAAGGTCCAAGAGAGATAATTATCTCCAGATAGTTCAAGAGCCTTGAACTCAAGTTTAGCAAGATTAGACATCTGGGAAAAAAAAATTTAGACATATATAGTGATAACTGTAAATAAAGACGATGGAATAATTGAGGATAGAACTTCAGGTTCATATCTTGAGAACTTCAGATTCTCCGTGTTTTTATAAGACTGCAGGTCCTTATAATTAATAGAACTTCATGTTCTAATAGATAATGATAAAAATTGAGAAAATACGGTGATGCCATTGCGTTTGGAAGGATTCAAATAGGTAAGATCAATACTTGGATCGATTAAATCGGGCCAAATTAAAGTTCGCTATCACAAAATAAAAAAAAAAACTGGTGGCCTTGATTAAATCAGACGGTTAAATATATATGAATGCATATAAAGCTAGGCGGGTCGGGTGTGTAATTGGGTTTGAAAAAACAACAATACAAAAAGGGATTAATAAAGTCACCCTATCTAAATTATTAAGAATAAATTAATGAGAGCACAATGAATATCAGTATATACTATTTCTAAGAGCAACACAAAATCTATATGTAATATTAAATCTAGGTACGAAAATATCCTTAAAGGAGTTCAAATTTGTATTTGGTGCCATTGAAGTAGACGATCAGACTCTGTTTTTAGGCATTCTGTAAAACCTAGAAGCGAGCGAGTTTTAGGCCCGGGAGCACCGGTAGGTGCTCGGATGGCGTCCCTCGCACCACCATCGTGGCTAAGGTGCAGAAAAGAGGCATCAGATGGGCCATGGGAGCCTGAGTGCTCCGGCCAAAGTTTCGTTCGCATGGGTTTCAGGTGGAGGGGTCAATGTCTGGACTTGGGTTTCAGGGCACGCTTATGCCGATCGGAGTGGTTTCCACGTCATGTGGGCGGCGCGATATGCTAATTTAGGGCCGGTGTAGTCCATGCAGATCATGGGAGTGGTGGTCGGGCACAGTTGGACAGGGATGCGGCTCGGCCTGAGGCCGAATTTGGATCCGACAGGGGTAGCCGATGGTGCGACGAGGGAGAGATCTAAGACTCCAGAGCGTACCTTTCAAGGTTTTGTCGCTGCAAGGTTTGCCGTGCCACGAGGGTACGTTCAACCGTTTGTCGTCACAATATTTCTCTCTCATGCGATCGGTCGGATTCGGGGGCTCGAGGCTCATGTTGATAACGTATTAAGAGACGAGAGGAAAGAGATGGCTTGGAAAACGTGCCCCCACCCTAAGGGATCATCTGTTATTTATAGGGTATATTAACTTGGGATGTATTAACTAGGTGGACAACCATCTAATTAAAGATCTCATAACATGTTGGAGATTTTTTTGTTTTCTTGGAATTGGAAATGATGAATAGATGACTCTTGGGTTATTCCTCTATTTGTATCTAAAATGCACTCTGTCGCATTTTAGTATGTTTCGTTGCATGCTACAGATGTGAGCCGATTTTTTTTGTATTCCCCTTTTGTTTTTGCAGTAAATTCATTTGGATGCTTGTGTGTGGTTTGTCCGATTCATTGCATGTTTTCCGGGTTGTCACTGGTAGCCATGTACGATGTGTCCTCTACTTTGTCCTCATGGATGGGGCCACCCCGACGTGGTATTTGATCACAACTGTCTCTCACTGCCTGTCATGCAACAGACGACTGTGATCAAGCCACTTCATGATGGCCCGTTCCCGGAGAACAAAGTAGGGGTGGTAATGGGTCGTGTCGGGTCGGGTTGTGTCTAGTTTCGGATTGTGTCCAAAACCCCTAGATCCTGACCCGATCCGTTTAACTAATCGTGTCTAGACCCTAAACCCGTATCCGACCTGGTTATAAACGGGTCGACCCCTGATAAGATCCGTTTCCACATAGGTCTATTCAGTTGATCCGATTCGACCCAATCCGACTCGACCCAACCAACCTGATATGACCCACTGGTACTGCACACTTCAATATCAGATTGCGGGTAGACCCGACACACGATCTATTAAATTTGAAACGGATCTTCTCGGTTCTATCGTTTCCAGACCCTAAACCCGGACCCACCCGTTTACACACAGGTCTATTCAGTTGACCTGATTCGACCCAATCCGACTCGACCCGACCAACCCGATATGACCCACTGGTACTACACACAACAGTATCGGATTGCGGGTAGACCCGACCCGACCCGACCCGACCCGACCCGACATGACCTATTAAATTTTAAACAGATCTTCCCGGTTCTATCGTGTCCAGACCCTAAACCCGAGCCCACCCGTTTATTAAACGGGTTTATCGTGTCAACCCGTTTACAATCCAAACCCTATTAACCCAGACCCAAACCCGCTAACTTCGTGTCTAGACCCTAAACCCGTTTAACTAATCGTGTCTAGACCCTAAACCCGTATCCAACCTGGTTATAAACGGGTCGACCCCCAATAAGACCCTTTAGACCCGTTTCCACATAGGTCTATTCAGTTGATCCAATTCGACCCAATCCGACTCGACTCGACCCAACCAACCTGATATGACCAACTGGTACTGCACACTTCAATATCAGATTGCGGGTAGGCCCGACACGATCTATTAAATTTGTAACGGATCTTCCCGGTTACATCGTTTCCAGACCCTAAACCCGGACCCACCCGTTTACACACAGGTCTATTCAGTTGACCCGATTCGACCCAATCCGACTCGACCCGACCAACCCGATATGACCCACTGGTACTACACACTACAGTATCGGATTGCGGGTAGACCTGACCCGACCCGACCCGACATGACCTATTAAATTTTAAACGGATCTTCCCAGTTCTATCGTGTCCAGACCCTAAACCCGAGCCCACCCGTTTATTAAATGGGTTTATCGTGTCAACCCGTTTACAATCCGAACCCGTTTAACCCAGACCCAAACCCGCTAACTTCGTGTCTAGACCCTAAACCCGTTTAACTAATCGTGTCTAGACGCTAAACCCGTATCCGACCTGGTTATAAACGGGTCGACCCCTGATAAGACCCTTTAGACCCGTTTCCACATAGGTCTATTCAGTTAATCCGATTCGACCCAATCCGACTCGACCCAACCAACCTGATATGACCCACTGGTACTGCACACTTCAATATCAGATTGTGGGTAGACCCGACACGATCTATTAAATTTGAAACGGATCTTCCCGGTTCTATCGTTTCCAGACCCTAAACCCGGACCCACCCGTTTACACACAGGTCTATTCAGTTGACCCGATTCGACCCAATCCGACTCGACCCGACCAACCCGATATGACCCACTGGTACTACACACTACAATATCGGATTGCGGGTAGACCCGACCCGACCCGACCCGACATGACCTATTAAATTTTAAACGGATCTTCCCGGTTCTATCGTGTCCAGACCCTAAACCCGAGCCCACCCGTTTATTAAACGGGTTTATCGTGTCAACCCGTTTACAATCCGAACCCGTTTAACCCAGACCCAAACCCGCTAACTCCGTGTCGGGTTTGTCTTGTCAGGTCTAGAATTGCCAGGCCTAAGACAAAGTGAGAGACTGAAACCTTAAAAATGACTGATTACCGTCCGCCCCTAAATCCCTATTCTTTAGTAAACTGTCCAGCACCACTGAGCATCTGGAACCATAGTCTATAAACCTGCAAATGATCAGAGCACTGTATTCTTCTTCACCTAGTGGCACAGTACATCGGCGCAAATGGGATCGCCGCCGCCGCACGCGCTGATCCTGCCGTACCCAGCACAGGGCCACGTCATCCCCCTCCTAGAGCTCTCGCACTGCCTGGTCGACCGGGGCTTCGAGATCACCTTCGTCAAGACCGACTACAACCATCACCGCGTGATCGTCGACAATGATCAATGTGCCGGTATACATATGGTTTCGATCCCGGATGGGTTGGGCCCTGGCGACGACCGTAACGATTTCGAGAAGCTGATTCACGGCATCTTGAACGCCATGCCTGGGTGCCTGGAGGAGCTGATCAGGAAAATCAATAATGATGAGTCGGCCAACAAAATCACCTGCATGATCGCTGATCAGAGCATGGCGTGGGCTCTCATGGTCGCTAAGAAAACGAACCTCCGGTCGGTCGCCTTCTATCCGGCTTCGGCCGCACTGCTCGCCACAAAGTTCAGCATTCCCAAGCTGATACAGGACGGGACCATCGATTCAGATGGTATGAAACTAGCGAATTCAACACCCTGACGACTCCTAAAGTGCTATAGTTTACAGCTCCGGCCTGTATGTATGCAGGAGTGGTGAAGAAGCATGAGATGATCCAGCTGAGCCCTGGCATGCCTCTCATCAACACCGCCAACTTCATGTGGAATTGCATGGGCGATCCCCGGACCGGACGGATGATGTTCAACTGCTTGCTCATAAATAATCGAGCCACCGAGATCGCCGAGCACATCATCTGCAACTCATTCGACCACATCGAGCAACCGGTGTTCGCCCACGCTCCCAACATAATCCCCGTGGGACCATTGATCGCAGGCCTCCGTGGATTCGGGAAGCCAATCGGCGATTTCTGGCACAAGGACACGGCCTGTACAGCCTGGCTCGATGAGCAACCGGCAAACTCCGTCGTCTACGTGGCCTTCGGAAGCTCCACCGTCTTCAACAAGCGCCAATTTCAAGAACTGGCACTCGGGCTTGAGCTCACCGGCCGGCGGTTCCTCTGGGTCGTCAGGGCCGATCTCACGGATGAGAAGAACGACGCGTACCCGGATGGATTCAGACAGCGAGTCGCGGGGCGGGGAAGGATGGTGGGTTGGTCTACTCAGCAGCAGGTGTTGGCGCACCCTTCTCTGGCTTGCTTTGTGTCCCACTGTGGTTGGAACTCCACCATGGAAGGGGTGAGGAATGGGGTTCCTTTCCTTTGTTGGCCTTACTTTGCGGACCAATTCCTCAACCAGAGCTACATATGTGACGTCTGGAGGACTGGTTTGAGGATGACCCCGGACGAGAGTACTGGGATCATCTCAAAGAAACAGATCGTATCCAAGGTGGATGAACTGCTCGGGGACGTAGAGATGAAAGCGAGGGCACTGGCTCTCAAGGAAATGGCCATTGCAAGTGTAGAGGTCGGAGGGTCTTCCTTCAACAATTTCAACAGCTTCGTTGAGGCCATGAAATAATAAAAATCATGAGAAATGAACATTGTTCCCACTGCTTCATGTGGATGGTTGAAGATTCAACCAATATTATGATATCAATGACGAAGCATGATCTTTGTTTAAAGAAAAACCATGATGGGGATGGAAGTTTTAGCTTCAATAGACGGGAATTATAGATGTAATTGCTGAAGTCCTATGTTATTTACAAAAAATTTTCAAAAACAGAATAAAAAATATTAATGTTATAATAAACGGAATAAAACTTTCTAAATTATAAGGCGTAAATCTTTTACGTCATTACAGATGGCGTAAAGTTGGAGTTATCCTTTCAAATACCCACAGTACCACTGGATTTCATCATCTGTGATGGCGTAAAGATTTAAAGTTATTAAATATAATTCTAAATCTAGGTGAGAAGGGTCGGAAGACAACGGTTGCCATTAAACAATAGTCGTTATCTCTAAATGAGAAGGGTCCGGGTTATCTCTAAATGAGAATTAAAGGATCCGGCAAAAAAATAAAAAGCTTACCTTTTACTCCATCTAAGATAGAGTAAATAAAGGGCATTTTAAGTCCTTCAGCTGAATTGCTACTTTTTACGCCAACAAAGATGGCGTAAAAGATTAACGCAATCTAAGATGGAGTAAAAGATTTACACAATCTAAGATTTACATAATTCCAGGAACTGACACTCGGACTTGAGCTCACCGGTCGGTGGTTCCTGTGGGTTGTGAGGGCCGATCTAACGGATGAGAGGGACAACACGTACCTGAATGGATTCAGAGAGCGACTCACGGGGCAGGGAAGGATGGTGGGTTGGTCTCCTCAGCAGCAGATGTTGGCGTACCCTTCTGTGGCCTGCTTTGTGTCCCACTGTAGCTGGAACTCCACCATGGAAGGAGTGAGGAATGGAGTTCCTTTCCTTTGTTGGCCTTACTTTGCGGACCAATTCCTCAACCAGAGCTACATCTGTGACGTCTGGAGGTCTGGTTTGAGGATGACCCCGAATGAGAGTGGGATCAACTCAAAAGAACAGATCGGGTCGAAGGTGGATGAATTGCTCCGGGACGAAGAGATGAGAGCGAGGGCACTGGCTCTCAAGGAAATGTCCATTGCTAGCATAGAGGTAGGAGGGTCTTCCTTCAACAATTTCAACAGCTTCATTGATGCCATGAAATTACGAATGGTCAATATTTCACCTTTGTTTGCATAATTTGTGTGCTCAAAACATTATCGATGAGGACACGCAAGTCCAAGTGAGTGTGTCTGACAGCATATGACCCTCTAAGATCTTCAACATGCCATAAGTGTCCCAGGAGGCATCTTATGCAACTCGACCCACCTGTAGGTATATTGAGTTGCATATCATGCATGAGTACGTAGGGTAGGAATTTGCTCAAGAGATAAGACTTGTATTTTTTGGGTTCTGCATTTATTCCCGGCCGGTTTATGAATTCCCATATCTTTTGGTTTTTGTTTTGGGAAATGGATTTTCAAGCATTACATGAAAATAGACTATTTGCGACGTTCAAGAGAGACAGCATAGACCTGTCAGATTATAGAGACGATTTTAATTCATCGTTACAAGATAACAGACTATTCACGACAATCAAGAAAAAAAAAAACGCACCCTCACGCCCCTCTAAGTGAGGAAATTGTTTTTTTCACCCATTTGGTTTTCCATACGATTGGGTCATATCCTACCAGATAACATTCGTCTATATGAATCAAAGATAAAATATAGCTAATCAGAAGCACTAAATTATTTGCATGACCTTACTCCTCACGGCAACGAGCTGCGCGCTCCCTCTCTTCTGCTAGACCCCCTTCTGTTGTAGCTCGTGTGTCCTTAGCGTGGATTTTCTGTATTAACATTAATAAAGATGACTTTGGTTATTGCTTTAATTAGAATACTACTCTGATATATGATAATTCTCATATAATAAAAGGACCCTAGGGAACACAGTAGGCCACTGAGGCGCATGGAGGATCCATGCTTGGGAGACCCAGTGGACCAGTTCTGTGTAGACCTAGAACTAGTTCACAGCTTAGGTAATGCCGGTCGCTTCACCGAGAACAAGCTGTTGGCAGGTAGAGGATATGGTGAAGTCTCCACCACAGGAACGTGGGATTCTCATTCACCTGACCAAGCACGATGATCGTGTTGAACAGGAACCAAGACGGTGCACAGTTCAGTGATTCAGACACTGGTGCAGAAACCGTCTTACTACTATAGATGACAAGTCATCAAACCCTAGTCAGATGATCGATTGGGATCTGACGGTGCTCCCCACCGCCCGAGTCGTATCATGGCACCAGTAACAGGAGGGACTGAGGACAGGGTTACGAGGGAGTAACATAAGTTTAGGATCACTAGAGTTCAACTCGCGTCACACTCGGGTGGCTACGCGGGTTAATCAGATTAGGGCTGATTAACGGAACTTTCGGTGTGTCACCGGAACAGTTAATCAGGGATCCGGTTGGAGCTAGAGATCCCGAACCCTGAAGGTTCCACCCTATCGTTGCATATAAGAATTGTTCCCTGACCTATTTGGATACGTTGGATGCGAAGTAGCGCGATGGAGCGCAAGCCCGGAGCCAAAGAACCTAATTCACATGTGTTACGACCGTAGGGGTATTTTGGTAAATACTGAAATATGGCTCAGAACATATTGAATATGGATCTTAGATTGAGCGGAATAATTCCAGGAGCTCACAGGCGCTAACGGAACTCGATTCCGAGTAGCGCACCTCACTCAGTCTCACTTTCAGTTTTCAGCTTTTCGTGAAGGGCGTTTTCGTCCGGACTTCACGATAGACACCCGGAAGACCTAAATCCGATCCCCCCTCATCCCTATCCACCTAGGGGCCGGCCCTAGGCTCCTTGGAGCCATGGAAGACCGGCCCTATAAAAGAAATAGGGAGGGGAGGGCCGGCCCTAATAGTTCTACTCCCTCCCCTCCAAAAATCCGACCCTTTATGCTCCTCCTTTGTTGTTTCGGCCAAGGAAAAGAGAGGAAGAAGAAGGGAGAAGGAAGAGGAAGGAAGGAGAAGGAAGAAAGGAGAAAGAGGAGGAGAAAATCTCGAGGCTCACCATCATCTTCGCAACGGATTCTTCCATCGGCTCAAAATCCTTGCACTCAGAGACGGGATTTCGAGGATTCTTCAATTCGCAAACGACAAGATGCTATCCGACAGTTTCCCTTGCGATTCAAGTGCGGTTCTTCATCGTTCCGTAATCTCCGGATCATAGATCCATAAGGTATGATGAATCTAAACACCTAAGTAGATGCATGCATGTCTTCCGTAGATCGTAGTATGTCTCTAGGGTGTCCGCACATATGCTAAGATCATAGATTTGCATGTAGATTGTTTTGTATCACGAATTGTAATGAAACATACACCGTATGATCTTCGAATATTTCTTTTTGCTTCCACTGCGACTTTGATTAGCGGAACCCAATTCCAACAATTGGTATCAGAGCATGCTTTGGTGTATGTTTCATGCATGAATTCGTGAAAACATCATGTGAATATATGATGGCATATGTTTTCATCGGGGTTCGGCGTAGATCATGCATATGGATTGTGCTATGTATCGTCTTTTTGCCGGTGCCGCGCTGATTAGTAATCTGTGATTGCATGCATCCGGGGGTCGGACCCCGGATTTTATTTTGCATTGATTATTATTGTGGATTTGTAAGGCTCTAGATGGGCGAGGGTGGGGGTTGACCAACCTCGGTTCCCTAGCCATGTTTCTAGGATTGTCTTCTTTTCTTTCTAGCGAAATTGTACACGAACGAGCACTTGCTCGGAGCGTGTTAGTTTTTCGGTCACAGGAAGAAGGAGATGATGCTACATCCACGGTTCGGGCAAGCGGTACCATGGCGTGCAAAGACCCGGCGAAAGCGTGCACGTTGGCGATGAAAGGGATCGTCGTCAGAGATCGTGCAGAACGGAAGAGCGGGATATCTTGGCTGTGCTATTCAGGTTCAGGGGTCGGACCCTGGACTTGATTCAGTTTGGATTTTTTTTTCTGTTGTTTCTCTTTATTTCGTATTTAGAAAACCCCGATGATAATATGATTATCTTGCTTCTAAGTTTGTCTCTAGATCAGGCTTAGGGTTAGTACTAAGCTTATGGATTCATCGGTGTCTCTAAATGCTTCTAACACGTGCGAATCTGGTGACTAGCTAAAAGGAAAGGTGGTAACCGCCCTCGTGGTAGTTCAGGTAGTCAAGTACTGTGCACCGAGATAGACGCAGTGTTAGATTTGTTCAGTGATAATTAACTAATGTCTCCATAAGAAGTATGATAACCCTAGTGGGATGCCCTTTCCCCACGTGGTCCTAGCGACCAAGTTAGGTTAGGATTTCACTGTGTGATACCCGTTTCTAGATGACGTTTGATGGTAGTATGAACTCATCACGATTTGGTTATATATGCCACCATTAGGTTGAGATCCGGTGGAGGTTGTCGGATGTCCCTATTTGGCCAGCATCGAAACCTGTAATGAGATGAGGTCTACTATGACATCAGGCATCAAATTGTGAACGAGGCGTCATCGTAGTGGGAGTCCTTTCCATGTTGACCTTAGGCTAGGCTCCAGATCTTAGGATTATGGGCAAACTAGTGAAGTATCGGGATCCTTGGAATCTATGTAATGTGATCCTTGCAAGAAAGGCGAAAGCTGAGTATTCAAGGTAGGGACTATGATATTTTTCGAGGATACTAATGCTTTGCGGGAAGGTTTGTAATCCTAGTGGGAGCACGGTAGACCAGGGTCTATGTCTAGGAGGTCGTGACCTATCTAGATATGCATAAAACCTCATAAAGAAGGGATGTGTAAGAGGTTCCCTCCAAAGGGGAGCCCCTGGCCTCCACAATCAACCGGCTAAGGGTCTGGGTGGGAGGTACGTAGTTCGATATTCCCACCGGGTGAGAGCTGTGTTTCCTTCCATGCTAGTTCGCCTAGTGGTTTCCTTCGGGACATGGAGGATGCCGGTGGCAGTGGGTGACGGTTTTATCCTGCACCGCGGGAGCCTATGAATCCCCCTACCGACACCACCTAGATTTGTGGGAAGCATCCGAAAGCTTGTGTGAAGCCGCTGTTGTTGCGCACGCGGGTCACATAAAGCTGGACAAAAGGAGACTGGGAGGTCTTTCAGTTCACCATGGATAATTCTGATGAAGACTGGGTCGTAAAAACCCCGTTGGCAGAAGCGGTTGCATGCTCTCACCGAGATGCTGTCTCTAATTCAGGGCCGATAGTCTCAGTGCTCCAGCCCAGAAAATTTAGATTCCTGGATGTCTCCACTTGAGGTGGTGAAGACATAGCGGCTGGAGTAGACATTATCTATTTCTAAATTCCATGAAATAGATTGTAGTAGACCCTAACTATTGCTTTAAACCATTGTTTACAAAAATCATGACCAAGCTCGACCCTCCTGCCTCCATACTTAATGATAACAAACTTACGGGACCAAACTACGAGGACTGGAAGCGTAACCTAATGCTCATCCTAAGGGTTGGCAAACACACAATTGCTCTAAGTACCCCTCAACCGGCCATGCCGGGACCAAGTGCAACTGAGGCCCAGTTAAAGGAATAGAAAGACTGGCTAGATGCTGATGAGATGTGCAAGTGCTATATTGTGGCATCCTTGCAGACCGTCCTTCAGAAGCAAGTCGAAGACATGGCCTTTGCTTCAGACATGATGCTCTACCTGAAGGAAATGTTCGAGGGTCGTAGTCGGGTAACTCGTTACCTAACCATCAAGAAATTGGTATCCACGAAGATGGCAGAGGGGACTTTTGTTCGGGATCATATGCTAAAGTTGTTTGGCTATGTGAACGAGCTTGGTTCCTTCGATGTCATCTTGGATGCAGAGATCCAGACCGATATTTTCCTTGCGTCTCTGTCAGGAGCGTTTAAGGGCTTCGTTACCAACTTCAACCTTAACCGGTTGGAGATGTATAACGTAGAGCTCCTAGCGGCGCTCCAGGCGGCAGAGGACGGGATGAAGGCAGGAGCCCAATCCCTAAACATGGAGCGGAATTCTTCTCTGAAAGCCAAGGGCAAGTTTCAGAAAAGAAAGTCTAAGAAGCCCGTGAAGATGGGCCAGGTGCAGTTGTAGGTTCCTAAGCAGAATGGTCCGGCGAAGCCCAAAGCAAAATGTTTCCGATGCGGCAAGAAGGGGCACTGGAAGGGCGACTGCCGTGCGGCTCCCAAGAAGGCTGAGACAGGTATATCTCAAATCCACATAGTGGAATCCCTTGTAGCATCCAGTTGTTCTCCAGTTTCATGGATTGTGGATTCTGGTTCCACTAACCATGCTTGCAATAATTTGTAGGGGTTCAAGGAGACAAGAAAACTGGGTGATAGGGAGATAATCCTAAGCATGGGAACTGAGGCCGTGGCAGAGGCTGAAGCAGTTGGAGATGTCATCTTGCAGTTCCTTGATAGAAGAAGTTTATTACTTAGAGACATACTTTATGTACCGTCCTTGAGACATAATTTAATTTCTGTTTCCTTATTGAATAATGAAGGTTTTTCAGTTTTATTTGATGCTTCTGGTGTGTCAATTAAATTGAATAGTTCCTTTGTTTGTAAGGGAAAGATACAGAATGGTCTCTATGTAATTAACTCCAATCATAAGCAGGATAACATAACTGACGCTTGTGTGATTAATTCATCTAAAAAAAAAAATCCCTCAGATAATCCAACACTCCTTTGGCATCTAAGGCTTGGACACATAGCCTCAGACAGTATTCACAGGTTGGTTAAGGTACGACTCTTAAGTCCAAATGTTTCAGAAAACCTACCGACGTGCGAGTCTTGCCTGGAAGGCAAGATGACTAAAAGGTCTTTCCGAGCCAAAGGTAGCAGATCTAAGAAGGTATTGGAGTTGGTACACACTGATGTATGTGGGCCCATAAGTGTCCGTGCCATAGGAGGCTTCGAGTATTTCATCACCTTCACGGATGATCACTCGAGGTTTGGATACATATACCTAATGCGGCGGAAGTATGAATCCTTTGATAAGTTCAAGGAGTTTAGAGCTGATAAGTTCAAGGAGTTCAGAGCTGAAGCAGAAAAGCAGACGGGTAAAAGTATCAAGTCTTTTCGATCGGATCGAGGAGGCGAATACCTATCGGATGAATTTATTGGGTACCTGCGTGAGCATGGGATCGTATCCCAGTTGACTGCACCAGGGACACCACAATAGAATAGTGTATCTGAGAGGAGAAACCGAACTTTGTTAGACATGGTTCGGACTATGATAAGTTATGCAACATTGCCATCTAGTTTTTGGGGATATGCCCTAGAGACGGCAGTATATACTTTGAACTTTGTTCTATCAAAGTCAGTACCCCTAACTCCTTGGGAGCTGTGGTTGAAGCGAAAGCCAAGCCTACAGCACTTTAGGATTTGGGGTTGTCAAGCACATATGCGAAAGGACAAGCGAGATAAGATGGAGTCAAAAACTAAAGTATGTCTGTTCGTTGGGTATCCAAAAGGGACAAAGGGTGGTTTATTTTATGATCCTGAGGATAGAAAGGTTGTCGTCTCGACGAACGTCGTATTCCTGGAACAGGATTATTTAATAGACCATAAGCCCACCAGTAAAGTAGTTCTTGAAGAATTACTTGGTACTGATGGGAGTACGCAGATAGAAAACGTAATGGGAACCGATACCACTAAGATTAACGGTACTATAGAATCGACTCCTATGGAACCACCGCAGGTTCGTCGCAGTGGGAGGACCACAAGTACTCCTAATAGATACATTGGAGAAGCCTTTATAGTTGATCCAGAGTTTCAGGAGAATGATCCTCTGAACTATGACGAATCGATGGTATCCACTGACCATGCAGCATGGCAGGAAGCCATGGAGGTAGAACTGACATCGATGTCCCAAAATTCGGTCTGGACACTTGTAACACCACCTCACAATATTAAACCTGTTGGGTGTAAGTGGGTGTACAAAAGGAAAAGAGGCCCGGATGGTACCATTGAGACTTACAAAGCTAGACTAGTTGCCAAGGGTTATACCCAGCGAGAAGGGATCGACTATGACAAAACATTTTCGCTAGTGGCTATGCTTAAGTCTATCCGGATCCTCTTGTCCATTGCAGCCCATTATAATTGGAAGATCTGGCAAATGGACGTCAAGACCGTATTCCTCAATGGGGATTTGGAAGAAGACATCTACATGTCTCAGCCTCCAGGCTTTGTCGCAAAATGTCA
Source organism: Chamaelirium japonicum (assembly GCA_947650365.1). Lineage (NCBI taxonomy): Eukaryota > Viridiplantae > Streptophyta > Magnoliopsida > Liliales > Melanthiaceae > Chamaelirium > Chamaelirium japonicum. The sequence continues at coordinate 57,749,934 of OX393557.1, forward strand.
GGAAGGTCTGGTGTGCAAGGTGCAAAGGTCCATTTATGGACTGAAGCAAGCATCCAGAAGTTGGAACATGTGTTTTGATCAGGCTATCCAGTCTTATGGATTAAAACAGAACGTGGATGAACCATGTGTTTATAAAAGAAGCGATAAGACTGTAGTAGTTTTTCTAGTGCTTTACGTGGATGATATCCTGCTCATCGAAAACGATGTTGGAACATTGTCTACAGTGAAGGTGTGGTTATCCTCTCAATTTGACATGAAAGACCTGGGTGAAGCGAGTTATGTTCTTGGGATCAAGGTAACTCGAGATCGCCAGAACAAGATTCTATCGCTGTCACAGTCAGCCTACATAGATACTATCTTGGTCAGATTCAGTATGCACAACTCCAAGAAGGGACTGGTTCCATTCAGATATAGAATGAAGTTGTCCAAGGATCAGGGCCCTAAGACTCCTGAGGAGAGGGCAGAGATACAGAAGATACCTTATGCTTCGGCACTAGGGAGTCTGATGTATGTCATGCAGTGCACAAGACCAGATATATGCTATGCAGTAGACATAATGGGTAGGTATCAGTCAAATCCGGGTCCAGGGCACTGGACTGCTGTGAAAAGCATACTCAAGTATCTCCATAGGACGAGAAATTATGAGTTAGTTTACTCTTCACAGGAACTGATGCCGATAGGATATACGGATTCTAACTTTGCGTCAGATCCGGAATCCAGGAGATCGACGTCAGGGTTTGTGTTTTCATTAGGAGGAGGAGCTGTCAGTTGGAGGAGCGTGAAGCAGGGATGCATCGCGGATTCGACGACAGAGGCTGAGTACGTTGCGGTGTGCAAAGCAGCTAAGGAGGCGGTGTGGCTTAAGAAGTTCCTCACAGACTTAGGATGCGTACCGGGAGCTCAAGATCCTATTGTCCTTTACTGCGACAATAGTGGAGCGGTAGCACAATCCAAGGAGCCAAGATATCACCAGAAGAGCAAGCATATCGAGCGGAAATACTACATAATCCGGGACTTGCAGAAGCGAGGGGAGGTAGCAGTGACTCAGGTGGCGTCTGCAGATAACATGGCGGACCCTTTCACAAAGGCGTTACCGACCAAGGCTTTTGAGAACCACGTGGATGCCATGGGAGTTAAGACTGTTGTTCCCCGCTAGGCCAAGTGGGAGATTATTGTAGCTCGTGTGTCCTTAGCGTGGATTTTCTGTATTAACATTAATAAAGATGACTTTGGTTATTGCTTTAATTAGAATACTACTCTGGTATATGATAATTCTCATATAATAAAAGGACCCTAGGAAACACAGTAGGCCACTGAGGCACATAGAGGATCCATGCTTGGGAGACCCAGTGGACCAGTTCTATGTAGACCTAGAACTAGTTCACAGCTTAGGTAATGTCGGTCGCTTCACCGAGAACAAGCTGTTGGCAGGTAGAGGATGTGGTGAAGTCTCCACCACGGGAACGTAGGATTCCCATTCACCTGACCAAGCACGATGATCGTGTTGAACAGGAACCAAGACGGTGCACAGTTCAGTGATTCAGACACTGGTGCATAAACTATCTTACTACTATAGATGATAAGTCATCAAACCCTAGTCAGATGATCGATCGGGATCTGACGGTGCTCCCCACCGCCCGAGTCGTATCATGGCACCAGTAATAGGAGGGACTGAGGATTATCGGAGTATAGTAGAGAACAGGGTTACAAGGGAGTAACATAAGTTTAGGATCACTAGAGTTCAACTCGCGTCGCACTCTGGGTGGCTACGCGGGTTAATCGGATTAGGGCTGATTAACGGAACTTTCGGTGTGTCACCGGAACAGTTAATCAGGGATCCGGTTGGAGCTAGAGATCCCGAACCCTGAAGGTTCCACTATGTCGTTGCATATAGGAATTGTTCCTCGACCTAGTTGGATACGTTGGATGTGAAGTAGCGCGATGGAGCGCAAGCCCGGAGCCAAAGAACCTAATTCACATGTGTTACGGGCCGTTGGGGTATTTTGGTAAATACTAAAATATGGCTTAGAACATATTGAATATGGATCTTAGATTGAGCGGAATAATTCTAGGAGCTCACAGGTGCTGACGAAACTCGATTCCGAGTAGCGCACCTCACTCAGTCTCACTTTCAGTTTTCCGCTTTTCGTGAAGGGCGTTTTCGTCCGGACTTCACGATAGACACCCGAAAGACCTAAATCCGATCCCCCCTCATCCCTATCCACCTAGGGGCCGGCCCTAGGCTCCTTGGAGCCATGGGAGACCGGCCCTATAAAGGAAATAGGGAGGGGAGGGCCTGCCCTAATGGTTCTACTCCCTCCCATCCAAAAATCTGACCCTTTGTGCTCCTCCTTTGTGGTTTCGGCCAAGGAAAAGAGAGGAAGAAGAAGGGAGAAGGAAGAGGAAGGAAGGAGAAGGAAGAAAGGAAAAAGAGGAGGAGAAAATCTCGAGGCTCGCCATCGTCTTCGCAACGGATTCTTCCGTCGGCTCAAAATCCTTGCACTCAGAGACGGGATTTCGAAGATTCTTCAATTCGCAAAGGACAAGGTGCTATCCGACAGTTTCCCTTACGATTAAAGTCGCTATCTAGTAGCAGCTCTTATGCTTCTTGGAATTTAGACTTCGGGTCTACAAAGATTCAAGAAAAGCAGAAGGCTACTTTATAGTGACGTAATCCTAACATAGGTACTGATGCCATAAGCCGCTGCAGAAGCTGTTAGGTATGATTGTCTTAATTTTCCGAAATACAGATTTTGTTTTTAGAGATGTAGTCCTGTTTCCTTCTTGGTAAATGAAGTTTTTAGTTTTAGACAGCACCGTGAGTGTGTATCTTAAACTGAATTGATAGCTTCATAGTTAGAGGAATAGATCAGAAAAATCTCTTTAAATTTAATCCTAATTCGGAAATAGATTCTGCAGCGTCTAATTAAAATTCATCTATATCCTTCGGAGGATCTACCCCATTTGTGACCCCTCTGACTTAGATATTCTGCTTTAGATAAATTCAGAGATAAAAGAAGGCTGAGTTTCTGTTCACAGATTCATCGAAGATCCTTCTAGCCTATGAGTGTAATCTGGAAGGCAGAATAACTAAAAGGGCCACAAAGGTATGGGAGTTAGTTAATTTTGACGTCTATGGTTCCAAGAGCGTCCAGACGATCGAAGACTCTTCGATTTAATCGAAGGAGTAGGTCACTATCGGACGAGTTCCATATGATCCTGAGGGAGCATGGGATTATCTCCTAGTTAAATGCTCCAAGGATGACACGTCAGAATGAAGTCTCCGAGAGAAGGAATCGGACTCTGTTTGACATGGTCCGTAGTATGATGAATATTACCAAGTGTACTACCCACCTTTGGTGGGGTTGTACCTTAAAACAGTAGCTTATATCTGAAACTATCTCTCATCTAGATCAGTGCCTCAGACCTATAAAGAGCTATGGTCTAAGCGAAAGCTGACACTATAGAGTCTTGGCATATAGGGTTGTCCTGCACTTGTGCAAAAGGACAAGAGGGATGCGATGGAGATATAGTTCCAGGTATATCTGTTTATAGGTTACCCTTAGGAGGCATAAGGTGGACTGTTTTATGATCTTGAGGTTTGGAAGGTAATCATTTCTACGAACACCATCTACCTAGACCAAGATTATATTATAGACCATAAGTTTATCAGTAAGGTAGTTCTGGGTGAACTACTGGGTACTGGTAGAGAGTGCGCATCTGAAAACGTAGTGGGAGTAGATGATACAAGAAACTAATACACCAGGTACTGTAGAAACGATTCACTTTTGTACCACCACCACTTCGTCGTTGTAGGACCATCAGAGCTCCTAAAAGATACTATGGAGAAACTTCGATAGTTAATCCAGAGTTTCAGGAGGATGATCCTTAGAGCTACGAAGAAGTAGTAGGAGCTTCCGACAGCTCTGACTGACAAAAGACCATGGAGGCAAATTTGCATCAATGTCCCTTGGAACAGTCTTGACACTTATAGCACTATCACCCTTCAGGGTATAGAAGGTGTATAAGAAGAGCACCCGATTAAGACTTAAGTAGCTAGATTAGTTACCAAAGGAGAAGGAATTGACTATGCCAAAACCATCTCACTGGTAGCTATGCCTAAGTCTATTTCGGATCCTCTTAATCCATCACAGCCCATTATAGTTGGAAGATCTGGTTGATGGATGTCAAGACAGTTATTCCCTGACGGGAATTTGGAAAGGACATATGGATGATATAGCCCCAAGCTTTGTGTCAGTAGGTTAGGAAGATTTGGAATGCAAGTTGCAACGGTCCATTTATGGACTGATGCAAGCATCCAGGTTGGAATATCTATTTTGATCAAGGGAATCCGCTAACACGATTAGATCAGAATGAGGATAAACTAAGTTGGTACAAGAAAAGTGAAATAGCTACAAGGGTGTATTTAGTATTTTACGTTAACGATATTCTACTAATTGAAAATGACGTAAGAATATTGTTTACGGTAAAGATTTGTAGTCATCACAATTCGATGTGAAAGACCCTGGTGAGGCGAGTTATGTTCTGGGAATCAAGGTAACTCGAGATTACCAGAGCAAGATTCTCTTGCTATCACAGGCTACGCATGAAGATAAGATTCTAGCCAGATTCAGTTTACGAGGCTAGATATCTATTGCGCAGCAGGAATGATGGGTCGGTTTCAGTCGAACCCGGGTCCAGATCTCTGGACCGATATGAAGGATATACTCAGGAATCCTCATTAAGTAAGGATTGTGAGTTAGCTTGCACTTCACAGGTCCTGATATCGATTGGACGCACAAGGTCTGACTTTGGTGTCAGATGTGTGTTCCAGAGAATCGATTTCAGGGATTGTTTTTATCTTGGGATTAGAAGCGGTAGTTGGTAGAGTGTGAAGCAAGAATGCATCACAGACTCTACCACAGTGACTCAGCACGTTGTTGCGTGCGAGGTAGTATATCAGGTGGTAAGGCTTAGGAAGTTCTTAGAGAACTTGGGACGCGTACCAGAGGCTCAGTTATCTGTTGTTACAACAGAAGAGCGGTAAGCAAGGTCCAAGGAGACTAGGCACCAACATGAGGGGAAACTCATCAAGTACAAACTCTACTTGATCTGACAGTTATAGGAGGAAATGCAAGTAGCGGTACTGAGGTGGAATCAACAGAATGTTGTCAATTCCTTTAGGGAATTCCTGCAAAGGCTTTTGGGCAGCATGTAGAAACTACAGAGCTCAACACCGTTATTTTTTGTTAGACCTAGTGGGAGATTGTTAGAATTGGTGAGGTCTACAGCTCATAAAAACCTATAGTTTAGCTATGTATGGTTGATAGTATAGGAATGCATATTGGTACGTACCTTAGTACGTGTTCTGATTACAGAACAGAGAGCCATGGCTACATGGTAATCCCCTTGAGTGGGAGACTCAAAGGACTGATCCCATGTAACCTAAATACGTTCGCAGCTCTGATAAGGGTTGGTCGCCCTATCAGGATAAGCTGTTGGGATGACAGAGCGTGGGTTTCTCTACCACGGTCATTACCAGGCACAGTGTCTGTGGCCGAATGGAACCAACACGGTGCACAGATCGGTGAACAGACATCGGTGCACTAAACCGTGTTTCTGCTTAGGGTAAAATGGTCCTAAACCCTGAGGAACCATGTCTGGTGGACTAACCAGTTATGTGGTGCTTTGGCGCACCAATGTGTGAGGATCCGAATGCAGTGATCCAAAACCACGGTGTACTGGGTTACCCGGCTAGCGTTGCATTAGCATGTCACTCCTGCAGGCTATCCACACCCCTAACGGGAGGTGCGTTCCTAGGTCTGACCTACGTCGTATTAAACCCTGGCCAGGTGGTCATCAGTTGGACTGGTGACGGATCCGGTTGCTCGAAAGAGTAATCGGAGATACGATGTATGTGGTCAACCTGGAAGGAACCGAGTCATATGAGCACTCGAGTCTGACGGTATTCTCCACCGCTCGAGTTGCATCATGGCACCAAGTGGAGGGACAGCGGGTTTACCATACTAAGCGGAGAGCAGGGGTATGAGGGAGAACATAGTAAGTCCGAGGGAATTGGAGTGCAGCCTGCGTCGCACTCTGGGTGGCTACGCAGGTTAACTCGGACTTAGAGGATCGATGGTACACTCGGGTAGTGTGTCGATCGAGTTTGAGTTGGAAGCCATGAACCCTGGTCCCTGAAGGTTCCACCTTATCGACATTATGTACGGTTCTTATACCATCTCCTCGAAACACAGAACGTAGTTAGAGGAAGTGAGAACTCCAAGCATACGCTCCATGAGTGCTTTGCACTAGTGCATGGTAGATGCGTAGCTACGTGTGTGCACTAAGGGGAAACCCTAGGTTAGTGCAGAGACGCATGTAGCAATTCCTTGTCATAAGTGGACTTTGCCACATAGGTGCGATGCACCGGGATATGTTGTAAGTTGACTAGTTGACTTTACTAGAGGCACCCTATGGGAACCTCAGAGAATAGTGAAATCACTTGTGCACTTCACTTATGTGTGCCTTGCAAAGTCTCGTACACAAGGAACGACCAACTAGTGATATAAGGGCGTTTTGGTCATACCATGCGTCACTATGTACTCGGGGGGCCGGCCCTTAGTGTTGAGAAACTGGTCAAGGCCGGCCCTATTAGTTTCAGGAGGTTGTTGCCTCCGATGAAAGGGCCGATCATGAGGTGCAGAAAACGGGCTGGTTTTGACCGTTTTCGAAAACAAGGAAAATATAGAGATAAAAGAAGAGATATATAGGGAGAGGTTTGAATCAGTCAATCCTATCTGCTAGGCTTATCCATAAGGATAAGGCCGAACCTATATAAGGCATAGGGAGAGAGGGGGGGACGAAATTATGGAGCCAAGCAAGCCCTAGGGCCGGCCCATGCATGGGGAAACCCTAGCCGCCCCCCTCTCCTCTCTTCGCATCTCCTCTCTCGTCTCTCTCTCCCTCGCTTGCGCCATTGGATGGCGACTCGTCTTCCTCGCGTGGTGTTTCGTAGAAGGAGAAGGCTCGTCGTATAGAGGCACTAAGAGATCCATCGACGAGGTGCCGTGCATCGTGTGAGATTGGGTGAACTAGAAGGCATCTCCCGCAACCTTTTGCTGTCCAGAATCTGCACAAAAAATCAGTGTTGTTTCTGCGATTCCGTGAGCTACAGAAGTCCAAACGATATGAAACTTGTTGCAAACGTTGCGTCTCAAAGTTGGCTACCTACAGTCCAAATTTCAGTCCAATCGGAGTTTGGAACAGAAAGTTATGGCCGTCGCACCGAAGCTATGTCAAGCAGATCCGAGCCCGTCTCCATCGACAAAGAAGAAATTTGTCGCGGTGAAAGAATCCACACACAGGTATGATCTCAAACAAGTAGATCTAACATAATTAGAACATGCATGCATGCTAGATTGTTCTTTCGCGTTAGATCGTCGTTAGGGGTTCGCGTAGATGCCATGCTAGATTCATACACGCATATGTAGATCGTTTCGATGAAAATATTGATATGTAACGCACACCGCTCCCGGTCCTCGGACCTTCACTTTGCTTCCGCTGCGGGCCTCTACCATGGATTTGTTTCTAACATTGTGGTGCTTTGATTTACCAACGTGTACGGACCTATCATAATCAAATTCCATGGTACGTTGGATTACCCAACTGGTGTTGGAGTGGCATGTAACTCCTATAGGCTATTCGACATCTAAAGATAGATGGGTGAATTCGATAAGTACACATATTAAATCCAGACCTGGTGATCATTAGTTAATCTGATGACATTCGGGTGCTAAGCATAGCACCGGAGTGTGTGGTGCTATGGTTGACAAGTCATCAAATCGAGTCAAGTGATCGATCGAGTCTGAAGGTGCTCCCCGGCCACCTTCCGAGTTGAGCCATGGGACCAGTATTGAAGAGACCAATGATTACCATACTAAAGTGAGAGCAAGCTAGAATTACAAACGGGTAATATAAGTTTGGGATTACTGTAGTGCAACCCGTGGGATATACAAGGTTAAGTCGCGAGTTTATCGGATTCAGACTGATTAATAGAATTCTTGGTGTGTCATCGGGACAGTCATTCAGAAATCCGGTTAGAGCTAGAAATCCCAAGCCATGAAGGTCATACTTTGTCGTCACGTTTAGAAATTGTATACCCTATCCAATTAAGCTTGCTAGATACGAAGTAGCACGATGGAGTGCATGTCTAAACGCCAAAAGTATATTCGTATGTGTGTATGAGCGAGTCATAGAGTATTTTCATCAATATATATTTATGGTCGTACACATACGAAATATGGATCTCATATGAACCGGAATAAGTCCAGGAGGCATATTTTACACATATGAAATATGGATCTCATATGAACCTCTAAGAGCTTCAACACACCACAAGCTTCGCAGGAGGCATCTTTTATAGACTCGACCCACCTGTAGGTATATTGATCGAGTTGCATATCATGCATGGGTAGGGTAGGAATTTGGTCATAAGATAAGACTTGTAGTTTTTGGGTTCTACGTTTATCGTTGGTTTATGAATTTTTTTGGTTTACGCATTTTGAAATAGATTTTTAAGTATTACAAGAAAACAAACTATTTGCGACACTCAAGAGAGACAACCTAGACCTGTCAGATTTTAGGGACGATTTTAATCTGTCGTTAAAAAAAAACAAACTATTCACGACGGTAAAGAAAACAGAAAGTGTACCCTCCGGCCCCTCTAAGCTAGGAAATTAATTTTTCACCCATTTGGTTTTCCATATCCGATTGGATCATCGCACCTTATCATAGTTGTCTGTATGAATCCTAGATAATAGCTAATTACAAGTGCTAAATTATTTGCATGTCCTTACACCTCACGACAATGAGCCGCTCCCTCTCTTCTCCCGGCCCCCCTTCTTCATCAACACATCCCCGAGCGATGCAATGCAGCCTCGATCCACACATCCCCAGCTTTTCAGGTGGCCGAAGACGAGCCACTCCCCCTCCCCCTCTAGTCCCAGTCCCCCCTTGTACATCTACATGGCATTGGCGCGCAATGCAACCAAGTCCAATTCAACCCCCTGGGAAATTACTTTTCTAAAATTGTTTTAAGAGGAATAGATATTAAACACACACATGCTGCACATGAGAGCTAGCTCCATTCCCTAGGAGTATCTTTTTGAATGCAAGAAGGTTGTAGCAGGGAACCTTGTCCACTTTTTCAAGTAGGTGTGACAATGGAGTCTGAAAAACCAAAAACCCAGACCCGAACCCAAACCAAAACATGTGAATAGATTTTGCGCCAAAACAAGGCTTGGGTAGATATGGGTATAGGAACTCTACCTGATAAACTTACGGGTATGGATATGGGTAACCTAAAAACTCATTTTCCCCTCTATGTTTGTGTAGACACACGAATTTCGTCGGACCCGGGCCCGACTTACGTGTGCCAACGCGGATGCAAACCCGACGCGCGGACCCGACTCGCATGTACCAGTGCGGACCCGGACCCGACTCGCACCCAGCAAAAGAGGACCCGGACCCCACGCTTAAAGGGGGGGGGCAGCCCCTACTAGGGTCCGAACCCCATGGGGCCGGCCCTACTAGGACCCGAACCCTATGGAGGGGCCGGCCGGCCCTGCAAGGAAGGAAAAGAAAAGGAAAGAAAAGAAAAGAAAGAAAAGAAAAGGAAAGAAAAGAAAGGAAAGAAAAGAAAAGGAAAGAAAAGGAAGAAAAGGAAATAAGTACCGCCATGCGCGGGGGGAGGTTGCGTATGACGTCTGCACACACGCGGATCTGCGCCGATCCCTCGATCCGACGCACAAGAAGAAGCGCCCAATCGCCATCGATTTCGTGTGCGAAATCCAGCCATAATTGCCTCGCCAAAAAAGGAAAACAAATAAACGTTATTCCCCTCATCAATGGATGAATAAATCCCGGGCAATTATGAGAGAGATACAAAAGGGATTTAAAATTAAAAGGTTCACATATCTCTCTCCCCTCCCCTTTGCCTATAAATAGAGGGGGTGGGGGAAGATTCAAAGGTGTATGGTACCCTTGCACACGAAGATCAAGACTTCGACTCCGTTCACGAAGAAGAAAGCTCGGAGAAGAAGACCTTTCGACTCCGAAGACGCCAAAAGCAAAGGCCGGAGAAGAAGCTCGGAGCGGCACTACCCCGTCGGCTCCAACAAATCCTCGATCCCGATCAAGCTCCAAAGCCCGGAGGAGAGAAACGAAGCGTCATCATCCCGTCGTCTTCAACAAACGCCTGCGCCATCCACGAAGAAGAAAGCCTGGAGCAGACCGTCTGAAGCGTCGTTACCCCCGCTGTCTTCACCAACAAAAGCCGATGCTACAACCGTCGCACAGAGGCCGTCGCTACCCCCGCCGTCTTCACCAACAAAAGCTGACGCTATAACCGTCACACGGATACCGGTGCTACCCCCACCATCTTCGAAAGCATCCTTCGACTCCGATCACGCCAAGGAAGCCCGGAGAAGAAGAGAAGTCCAGCCGACCCACAAACCGTCGAAGCACCGGAGAAGTAGCCCATGTCGTTTGAAGAAGAAGACCGAGTTGACGCTGAAGCTAAAGCCAACGCAAGAAGCCAAAGCAAAGCCCCAGTAAAGCCCGTGCCAGAGCAACGCAAGTGCCAAAGCCAAGCGACTACACCGGCCACGAGCAAAAGCACCGCACGTTCTAGCCGATACGACGTGAAGTCCGGAAGAACGAAAGCATCGCAAGTCTCTCCCGGCTACGTCCAAGCGCAAGCGCCGAAGCAAAGCAAAAGCCAGAGCCACGCCAGAGCCACGCCAGAGCCAAGTCAAAGCCAAAAAGCCGAAGCCAAAGCCGACGCCAAAAGCACAATCGACGCCACGAACCAACGATCAAGGACACCGAGGTCAAGCATGGAGCGAGGAAGACAAGAAGACCGAGGAACGAAGCCGGAAAACCCCCTAGCCGAGAAAGCGCGAAGCACGGAAGGGACAAAGCAACGGTGGACATTACTTAGCCTCTCCAAAACTCTCACCCTGTAAAGACCCCTGTCCTGGGCAACCCCTTCAGAGCTCTCGCACGAACACCACATGGAGACGCGGATCAAAGGGATCCTCCAGAAGATCTTTCCCACAATTCCCTGATCAAAACTCGCCGCAACCCGGACTCGCTACACCCGAGCCACCCGGGTCCCGGCCACACTTGTAATCTGGTTTTGCGTAATAAAGCCGACCCGTACCTTTTCCAGCACTACAGATTTCTGGCACGCCCGGTGGGACCTCTTCTCCTTTCATTTGTACGGCTGAAGAAGCTGCTTGAAGTTTGCAATGGCCGGAACAAACAACGATGCGTTTGCTCCAAGCCTCTCACCCATCGCCGAGTCTCCTCTACTCCGACACGGTGATCCAGTAAATCCGTAGGGTGATCCTCCCCCGATGGTACGCGTCTACACTCGGCGTACTCGGACTCTTGCGGACGTCTTTGTGCCAGAAGCTACTGCCGAAGATGCTCGCCAAAGCGCCGACGAGGCCCTGGGGCATGAAGAAACGAGCCTCGATCCTAGAGTCCATGTCCAGAAGTTTGGGGAGGACCAGCCCCAGCCCCGAGCCCGTTCGGGTTCTCTAACGGACGTTGCACCTCCTCTGCAGGGGGCAAACATCAATCATCAGCCAGAAGCAAGTCGGCGTAACTACGTCTCCGATGATGACGGCGAGGATGCGAACATGCAACACCGAGACGTTCTCCGTCACCATCCTCCGTCCGCTCTTCAGCTCCAAGTCATGCAGATGAGCAAGCATATGGCGCAAATTACTCGGCTGATGGAGGAGAAGGATCATCACATCAACACTCTGCTCCAAAAGCTATGCACAAAGGATGCTGTAGCAGTCGGCCAACCCGTCGGTTCTCCAGTAGCCGCTCCAGTTCCGTCTTCAACTCCCGCTCCAGCAGAGGTTGTTTCGACGATTCAAGCAGTTACTCCAGCGCTCTCCTCGGCTCCCGTCCCAGTGGAAATCGTCTCCCCAGCGCCAGCCTCGGTGGTCACACAACCTCCGGCAACGGCAACGATGAATGCTCAGCAAGTCCAAGCGTTGATAGCCGACATGATGCGCTCCCACGGTAGTGGCCTTCCTCCGATCACGGTGGCATACTCGAAGCCCTACACTGCGAGGATCCAGCAAATACGCTTCCCAGTCGGATTCCAGCCACCAAAATTCTAGCACTTCGACAGAAAGGAAAATCCAAGACAGCACGTCGCCCACTTCATCGAGACCTGCAATAATGCAGGCACATATGGCGACGAGATGGTGAAGCAATTCGTTTGCACCCTCAAAGGCAACGCGTTCGACTGGTACATTGATCTTCCTCCAGAGACCATCGACAGCTGGGATCAGATGGAGAGGGAGTTCCTCAATCGCTTCTACAGCACCAAACGAACCGTCAGCATGACCGAGCTTACTGTAGTCAAGCAAAGGAAGGACGAGCCGGTGATCGACTATATCGACAGATGGAGGAACCTCGCGCTGAATTCACGAGACCGCTTGTCTGAAGACTCGGCCATCGAGATGTGCACCCAAGGCATGCACTGGGGCCTGCTCTACATCCTCAAAGGTATCAAGCCTCGGTCTTTCGAAGAACTCGCGACTCGGGCTCACGACATGGAACTCAGCCTAGTAAGCCGTAGGGACTCGAAGAACAAAGACTTCTTGAAGGTGGAGAAGAAGGACAAGCCACCGGTACCGAAACCGAAACAAGTCAATGTTGCGGACGTCGCTTCAACCTCCAAACCGCTCAAGATCGGTGGCAAGCCGGATCAGAAGAAGGGAGTCGCCATACCACCGCCTCCGCCGCCAAGACAAAGGATGACTCTCGAGGAGCTCGAAGCCAAGGAGTACCCCTTTCCAGACTCGGAAGTCTCCTCCATGTTCGACCAACTACTGCAAGAGAAGATGATAGAGCTCCCTCCTTCGAAGAGGCCCGAGCAGATGCATCGCGTCGACGACCCTCTCTTCTGCAAATGCCACCAGGTGGTGAGTCATCCCATCGAAAGATGCTTCGTCTTCAAGGAAAGAATCATGGCGCTCGCAAAGCAAGGGAAGATAGAGATCGACTCCGGAGAAGTTGCTACGGCCAACATGACGTCCATCACCTTCGGCTCCTTCTCGCCGGTACTCATTGCTGCTCGGCGAAGCATGCCCAAATTGCGCATCAACCGTCAAACGCCAACCGCTAAGTCAATTTCTCAGCCAAAAGTCTCAAAGCGATGTCAACGTACTCCTGCGCTTATCGAGGAAGAAGCACCACTGCCCTGGGGGCAACCGTCGCTCACGCCAGCACCTCTTCCAAGCAATGCTGCATCCCAGCGAGCGCTCTAAAGGAGATACGAGCAAGGAGATCCAGAAGTCGGTCTACTGGGCCAGCCTTTGGGGAAGTTCGACTATTACATCCTCTACTCAAGGCCTCCGTCCATTTCAATCGACGAAATCAAGCCCACCGGCTGGGGATCGGAAGACGAGCCAGTGGAGCCCCAAGAAGAGCAAGTCCCTTCCAGTCAAGCTATGTCCCAAGGCGCTCTCCAGAAAAGATACGAGCAGGGAGATCCAGAAGTCGGTTTGCTGGGCCAACCTTCGGGCAAGTTTGACTATTACGTCCTCTACTCAAGGCCTCCGTCCATTTCAATCGACGAAATCAAGCCCACCGGCTGGGAATCGGAAGATGAGCCAGTAGAGCCTCCAGAAGAACAAGTGCCTTCGAGGGAACCAGTTGCTGCTGCCGACCATCATCCTAGCGGAGGGGAATCCACCGATGAAGAAGCATGGGTCATGCTACCACGGCGATGAAAACCGTGGCAAGAAAAGAAGCTCAAACAAGCCCGTGTGATGAGGGGGTTCACCAAGCGGAAGACCTATAAGAAGAAAACCAAGACTCCAGGGAGGAAGGCGTTCAAAGTGCCGCCAGCAAGCCAAGACGATCTCCTTCAGCAGAGCCTTCCAGAGCCAAAAACCCTGCATGAGTTCTTCCCGGATCACTTCCTCCCAGTGGACCAACACATCAAGGTGTCTTGCTGCATGGTCAAAGTTCATCAGACGTTGGAAGGAAGAGACGAAAGCGAGACTTCTGAAGAAGGCGACTCCATCGATGAGGGAGACGATTCCGACAAAGGGGGCACCGCCTCTCACGACGAAGCAATCTTGCACATGCCACTCGTAGAAGCTTTGCATCTCCCGAAGAAGGCTCGCCTGGCAATGGCCGCGGCCTTAGCCGATCCAGACAGCTACAAGAGGAAAAGGAAAGATGACTAGAAGCGCAAAGCTGTGGCCTCGTGTGATGCAACGATAACCTTTTCGGATGAGGACTTGCAACTCGGGCCGCGATTGCATAACCAGCCTCTTTATGTTTCGGGATACATCAAGGAGAAGCCAGTAAACCGAATCATGTTGGACTGTGGCTCCGCCGTCAACATCATGCCTATCCAGACAATGCGGCAACTCGGCATCACCAACGACCATCTCTCACCGAGTCAGTTGGTCATTCAAGGGTTCAACTAGGGCGGACAGTCCACTATCGGAATCATCCGCCTGAAGCTGTTAATCGGCTCGCTGGATACAACGGTCCTCTTCCATATCATCGATTGCCAGACGTCATACCGCCTCTTGTTGGGAAGACCATGGCTGCACGAGAATGGCATCGTGGTATCCACCTGGCACCAGTGCCTCAAGTACTACGAAGAAGGCGTGGAGAGGTGCATAGTTGCGGACGACAAGCCATTCAACGAGGCCGAGGCACATTTGGCCGACGCTAAGTTCTACCAAGCAAAGGGCCTAGTCGCGGAAGTTCTTCCAGCTAAAGCCCCTCGAGCCCAGAAGATTGAAGAAGTGAAGCAGGATAAGACTCCTCCTCCCGCAAATTCGATGACACCTTCTGACGAGGCAAGACTCAAGGTCCAAGGAACGCCGAAATTTAGACAAAGGATGCGCATCAGCCCCGAGTCAAGATCCATGCAACATACCCCATTGCCCGCCCAAGCGACGCCAGTCCTGCGTCTCGCGCCTCAGTGGCTCCGTAAATCCGAGCGATCGCCTTCTACTCCGACAAGGAAGCTGGCCCCGTCGTTATCACAGGCCAATGTCGTCACCCTTCAAGAAATGACGTTGCCATTACCCAGTTTGACGCAAGCTCCGAACCCGAGCGGGCCTACCGAATCAGTCGACCCCAATCAGCTTGCATTCAAGCCGAAAGGAAGTTGGGGGCAAAATACTGCTAAGTTGCTGTTCAAAGCCGGTTACGACAGAGAAAGCGCCATGGGCACACTTCCACCAGCAGCAACTCCATATGGGATGACGAGAACTCAAGCTCGGCTATTTCAAAGCGGAGAACAAATTCTCCCGAACCGCCGAGGCATCGGTTCCAGTCAAGCTCCGTTGGTCATCAGAACCGCGATGAAGAAGACCTTCACCTCCAACTACATCGGGGCGAAGATGGTAGACGAAGCAGCTGAAGGATCGACAATTTTCGATGCACGCTCTTCCTACGCAAGCCATCCCGACAGCAAAAAAAGACGGCGAAGAGCTCGATGCCAAGCCTTGCTCCAGAAGCAAATCAAAGGTGGTAGAAACCAGTCGAATCTAAAGCGTACATCCGTGTTCGAAAGGCTCAGGCCAGTTAAGCACTCAAAGAAGAAGTCAGTGCTCGATCGTCTGGGAATGCCAATCGAGGACTTCGTCTCAACACCCACCCACCCACCCATGGCGGCCGTCAATCATATCTCCATTACGGATCCCGATAACGGTGATACTTCTACTTCGGACGACGAGTTGCCCGACGCCCCGCCAGTCCTCGAAGAAGGGGGGCAGTCCACCGTTGATGACTTGAAGGAAATCAACTTGGGCACAGAGACGGAACCTCGGCCTACATTCGTCAGCACACTCTTGACCCCTGAGGAAGAAGCCGCATACATCAAACTGCTTAAAGAATACAGAGACGTCTTCGCATGGTCCTACAAGGAGATGCCAGGCCTCGATCCTAAAATCGCAGTGCACCAGCTCAGCGTCAAACACGGAGCCAGCGCTATAAAGCAAGGACAAAGACGCTACCGGCCAGAACTAGTACCCCAAATAGAAGGCGAAATTAACAAGTTGATCGAATCCGGCTTCCTTCGAGAGGTCAAGTACCCGACATGGATCTCTAGTGTCGTCCTAGTTAAAAAGAAGAACGGCCAAATCCGAGTATGCGTGGACTTCAGAGACTTGAACAACGCATGTCCAAAGGACGACTTCCCCTTGCCAATCACGGAGCTAATGGTCGACGCGATGACAGGTCACGAGGTGCTCACTTTTATGGACGGATCATCGGGCTACAATCAGATTCGGATGGCACCCAAGGATGAGGAGCTCACGGTATTCCGCACACCGAAAGGAATCTACTGCTATAAGGTAATACCGTTCAGCTTGAAGAATACGGGAGCCACCTACCAGCGAGCTATGCAGAAAATCTTCAACGACATGCTTCATCAAAACGTGGAGTGTTATGTCGATGACCTCGTGGTGAAATCCAAGAAGAAGTCGGCACATCTACAAGATCTCAAGCTAATCTTCAAACGGCTTCGAAGGTACCAACTCCGCATGAATCCACTCAAGTGCGTGTTCGGAGTCTCCTCAGGCAAGTTCCTAGCTTCGTCGTCCGACATCGTGGCATTGAGATAGATCAATCCAAGATTGATGCTATCGTCAATATGCCCGCACCAAAGACAGTGCGAGACCTCAGAGGCCTCCAAGGGCACTTGGCCTATATCCAAAGATTCATCGCCAACCTGGCCAGAAAGTGCCACCCTTTTAGTCGCCTCATGAAGAAAGGAGCGTCGTTCAAATGGGATGAAGCTTGCCAAGAGGTACTCCAAAACATCAAAGCATATCTACTGAAGCCGCCAGTCCTATCAGCACCGATTCAAGGGAGGCCGATCATCCTCTACATTGCTGCCTAGGAACAGTCCTCGGGGGCACTCCTGGCTCAGAACAATGAACTTGGTATGGAGACAGCTTGCTACTACCTCAGTCGCACTCTCGTCGGCGCAAAGCTGAATTACTTCCCAATCGAGAAGGTCTGCTTAGTGCTTATCTTCGCCACAAAAAAGTTGCGACACTACATGCTCGCTCACACCACCAGACTCGTCTCAAAGGCCAACCTCCTCAAGTACATCATGTCGAGACCAGTGCTTTCCGGACGTCTGGCCAAGTGGCCCCTGCTGCTACTTGAATTCGACATCACCTTCGTGCCACAGAAAGCGGTTAAAGGGCAGGCCCTCGCGGACTTCCTCGCAGAATACCCTCTCCCGGCAGAATGGGAGTTATCAGAAGATCTTCCAGATGAAGAAGTGTTCTCCGTCGACGTCGCCCCAACATGGAAAATGTTTTTCGACGGCGCAGCAAGGCAAGACATAGCGGGAGCCGGAGTCATCTTCATCACTCCGGACAATGAAATACTCCCCTTCTTATTCCTACTATCAGAATCATGTTCCAACAACGTGGCTAAATATCAAGCCCTACTCATCGGTCTCGAGCTGGCCGACGAAATAAAGCTTCGAGGACTAGAGATTTTTGGAGACTCCCAACTCGTGATCCAGCAAGTCCTGGGGGCATACGAAGTCAACAAAGAAGACCTGGTGCCGTTGCACGTGCGAGCTGTGAAGCTCCTCAGCAAACTCAAGGCTGCTTCCATTCAGCACGTCTCCCGGAACCTCAACCAGCAGGCTGACGCACTCGTAAATCTGGCGGCTATACTCCCGTTTCCAGAAGAACGTTCGCTAGTCGTCCCCGTCTGCAGGAGATTCGTGATCACCGAAGAGGAAGGTCCGCTCGAAGTACCAGTTCAAACCAACGCGGTGCATATCCTCAAGATTAAAGAACAAGATTGGAGGCAGCCATTTATGGATTATCTCGTTCATGGTAAACTCCCAGAAGATCCGAAGCGCAAAGGTGACATCCGCTGAAGGTCTCTAAGGTTCTACCACTTCAATGGCGAGCTATACCGACGAAGCTACGATGGCACGCTCCTGAGGTGCCTCGTGAAAGAAGAAGCAGAAGCCGCACTGGAATAAGTACACGCTGGAATCTGCAGATCGCACCAGTCCGGTCCGAAACTTCACTTCCGCGTCAGGAGGATAGGATACTACTGGCCTACCATGATCAAGGACAGCTTGGAGTACGCGACGAGATGTCAAGCTTGCCAGATGCACGGGGACTACATCCGTCAACCTCCGGAGTCTTTGCACCCGACAATCGCGTCTTGGCCCTTCGACGGGTGGGGACTCGATATCGTCGGTCCCCTACCCAAGTCATCCAAGCAACATCTCTACATTTTGGCAGCAACGGACTACTTCTCCAAGTGGGCTGAAGCAACGCCTCTGCGGGAAGTTACAAAGCACTCCGTCATCAGCTTTATCTAGAATGACATCATCTTCCGCTATGGGGTCCCCCGCTACATCGTAACAGATAACGGGAAGCAGTTCAAGAATGCTGCCGTCAGCCAGTTCTGTGCATTGTACAATATTAAGCAGAATTGTTCGACGATGTACAACGCTCCGACCAACGGTCTAGCAGAAGCCTTCAACAAGACTCTGTGCAAGCTGCTGGAGAAAACCGTCTCGAAGACAAAGAAAGATTGGCACGAACGTATGGGCGAAGCACTATGGGCTTACCGGATGTCCTTCCGCACACCGACGCAAGCAACACCGTACTCCCTCGTCTATAGCGTGGAAGCCGTTCTTTCGCTCGAGCTCCAGATCCCGTCACTCAGGATAGCAATCCAAGAAGGCCTCACCAGTGACGACAATGCCCAGCTCCGCCTAGCAGAATTGGAAGCATTGGACGAAAGACGCCTCGAAGCTCAACAGCGTCTGGAGTGTTATCAGGCCAGGCTCTCTCGCGCTTTCAACAAGACGGTCCATCCTCGATCATTCCAGATAGGGGAACTGGTGCTGGCAGTCAAACGCCCCATCATCCTCTCGCATCGAGGAGGGAAGAAATTTGATGCTAAATGGGATGGCCTACACTCCGTCAAAGAAGTCTACTCCAATGGCGCCTATCTCCTCACCACGCCAGAAGGGCTGACACTCGGCCCCATCAACGGCAAGTACCTCAAAAGGTACTATACCTAAAGCAAGGCCACACCCCTTGCGTAAAAAAAAAAAAAAATGAACTACGTGCGACTTGATCCCCCTTAGGGGGGTACGTAGGCAGCCTGAGAAGTTACTTCAGGTTCAGTCCGACCAAAATAAAAAGTCAACAATGGTCCATACAAAAGATGTGGCAAAACGAGGCGATATTATTATATAATGAAGAAAAGGCGATACATGGCATAAGTCCCGAAAAGAAAGCTACAATGAAACAAGGAACGACTAGAAGAAGGTGTCCATAGCTCGAAGACGGCGTAGTAACTCCTCTCTAGTCGCCTCCACTCGTTGAAGTTCCACGGGACGAGTGGCCAAAAGCTCACGACGGGTCGCTAAGTCCGACTGCTGCTTCGAGCAACTCGCCTTCAAAGCACTCTCCGCGGCCTCGGCTCGCTCCAGACGAGACTCCGCCTTTCGAAGCGAAGCGCACACAGAATCTATCTTCCTCTGAGCCTTCGACAGGCTGGAAGTCACCTCCGCAAGTTGGAGCTCTGACTGACTTAGACTCACCTCAGTAGCCTCCAACTCAGAAGGGGAGCTCCCCTCTAGCAAAGCTCGCCGGGATCGATAAGCCTCGCTATCAGTCACAAGCAGGGTCATCTGAGCGACGAAAGAAGAGCTGTCGACTTTGAACTCCTCCAGGCTCGCGCAAAACTCTGCACCGTCCGTCGACCACCAGTCCTGGAGGGCGCCAAAGCCAGCATCTAGGAAAGGTTCCAACGTCGACTTGATATACTGCCGGCAGCTCGAAAGAAGGAACTCTGAGACTCTGCTCCTCGGCCTTAAATCCGGGCGAGGTGCCTCGGAGTAGGTAGGCAAGACCTTCCCTCCCACTGCAGCCGTGACAGGAGCCGCCTGCGCCAATGAGGGTGGCAGAACCGGAGAAACCGCCGCTACCGCTGCAACAACCGTTTCCTCCAACGGGCACGAGGGTACAGTAACTGGGGAATGCCACTTGTCGACGCTCGAAACTTCAGCCTCCTCGTGGAAAGACAAGGCGTCAACGTCGATGCCGTCCAGGTTGATAGCACCACTAGGGAAGTTCTCCCCGCAAAGTCCAAGGAGATCCAGATCATCCGGAGGGATGTCTAGCCCACAGGCTCCAAGCACTTCCTGCGCAGCGCCAGTAGACGAATGCCCGAGAGACACCTTCGGAGAATTCGCCCTGCGCTCTACCACTACAACGGAATCTGGTCAAAAGAAGAGATAATACTCAGCATGATGAAACTTCCCGAACGTAGAAGACAAATAAAATAAAGAGAACTCCATACCTGCGAGGTCAGATGAAGCAGCTCTAGACGGAGGGATCACCTCATCTTTCAGAAGTCCAGGCTCCTCGGTATCCTCCACCAGACAAGGGACCCTTGGAACCATCCCGCGAGGAATGCAAACCTTCCTCCTTTTGGGAGGGACACCCTCAACGGCGGCCTTCGGAAAACAAGATGCCCCAGGGGCACTAGTAAGCTCGGCGTCTAACACCGGAGCTGAAGAAGGAACACGACGAGCACTGGAAAGACGGCTACAGCTCCTTTGCGCTCTTTGAAGCCCCAGTCGGAGGCGGCGGTCCTCCACTCCCGCAGAATGATTGAAGCAGAAATTCCTGAATTCGCTGCTCGCCAAGACGTCGACCGGGAAACTCGCAAGCAAAGGGGAAACTCGCCCTTCAATCCACTTGCAGTACTCCGTAGTGGCGATGTCCTGAAACCCGGATTTGGTCCCAGGGAAGAAGCTGCTGCCGGTCGACCGAGCGTAGAGAGAAGCCCAGAGGCGGTAACCCTCCTGCGGACTGATGCGCCCCTGCAACTGCTGAGGCATGCCAGAAACTTCCTGTCGAAATCCCTGTTGGCGAGTGAAGCGGTGAGGGGAGTACTGCTCCACCTCCACCATGTCCCCCTTTCGCCAAACCAAGTAGCCAGGGTGGCAACTGACCATGTTCCAGTACAGGTTGTCCGGGAGCTCCTCGTTGTCGTAGACAGTCGACCTCTCTAAAGGCAGTACCGAATGCTCTGACAGAAATTCAAAATCGGTGCTTCCCATCTTCCTCAAAAGGGTGCGAGCACACTCCCTCGGATGCTCCCAACTGATAAAGGCATTTAAAATCCCCCATATCCCGGGCAGGAACGGCAGATCGGCTGGATGCCCGCGTCTGGCGAAAATCCCCTTTGGAAAATGCAGAGCTATCCAGCCATACAAGTAGTGCAAGGGTCCGAACGTAGCGGACCGGCCAAGCTCTCCTTGGCCTTATCCGAGCTGGACAAGTCCCAGTAAGTCCTGCTAAGAGCCCAGTACAAGACGCATAATATGGCCGGGGCTAGATTGAAAAGCTCGCCCCTCTCCATCCTGGAAGCTGCAAGGAAGGTCCCCGGACGGATAACCTCGCCAGAACACGGAAGCATGAACTAACAAAGGAAGATGACCAGCCCGGCAGCTCGGTAAACCGCTCGCCACTCCTCGCTGTCACGCCTCAAGCCGAGGATTTCCCAGGGACACTGCTTTCCCTCCATTGAATGCTTCTCTCGATCCAAAGAGTCGATGGGCCTCACGAAGGAACGAAGCGGGGGTCTTTGCATTTGAGCGATCTTCCACATCGGATGGGCCGAAGGTGCCGGAGACCTATACTCGCCTCTGAACCAAAAGTCAACCCAAGAAGAAGGACGCACTTGATCCGACTGATCCCGCACCGCGATGATAGCATATGCCTTAAACAAAAGAAGGCAAAAACTCGGAGCGAAGCTGCTGTCCAACAGATCCTTCAAGGCTGGCACCTCCTCCTGGTAGTAATTCCGTACTTCGGGGCACCCGGAAACGATGTGGACGTCGTGAAGCGAGATTCGTATCTCTCCAGCTCCAGTAAGGAAAGTGTTGGTGTCCGGACACCAGAGCTCACAAAGGGTGCGATACATCCCCTCAGGACGGCTGTACTCTCGACGAGCCGGTGCCAGAAACTTGGCTAATAAGTTCATCTCGGGTTCCTCACCAAAGACCTCGTAGAGCTCGCCCATCCATTCACGAAAGCCGCAAAGGTATTGGACATCTCCCCGAGGCCAAGAATCGGTACCCCATCGCGTCAGTCGGGCTCAGATCTTCGAGGCAGCAACCGGCGTGGGCACGAAGTCTTCATCACAATGGTGGAACGGAATACTCAAACTCGGCCGGAGAAGCTTCATGGAAATCCCTTCGTCAGTGTAGATCTTCTCGCTCAGTTTCGGCATCCCGCAAGTCGCATCTGCGACTTCATCTTCCATGATGCGCTCGTGGACAAAGACACGGAGCAACGACAGAAGGTCTTCCTGCCTCGAGTTGCGATAACGGTACACACGAGTATGGGGGAAGAGAAGGCACTTCCTCCCATCGGAGAGGTCCTCGGCTATCCACCCCGGAGAAGTCAAACTCTCGAAGACGCAAGCCCTGGAGAACCGTGAAGGGAAGCAAGTCAAGACAAGTGCGTATCAAAAAAAAAAAAGTGCCCGCACCCCCTATCAAGAGGACCGCCCGACTCAAGGTCACGCCAATATTTGCGCCCGGCCCTTTCGCACTGCGCTCCCGCGGGTCTGCACACCACCCGCACCTACTCCACTTCGCCGACACAATCGCGTCGGCCCCACTTCGCCGACACCACCCGTGTCGACCCACCACGCCGACACCACCCAGCCAAGGTCGCAGTCTCCTGCGCACCCGGTCGCCGCACGGCACTGTGTCACTCGCCAGTCAACCCGCACCTGCGTCGCAGCACGTACGCCACAGGACGACGCGTCTACCACCGACACCTTCAGAGACTAGAACAAAAAGGGGAGAAAAAAAAAATGCAAAAGGAAAGAAAGAGGAAGCCTCAAAAAAAAAAAACCGAAAAAAAGGGGGGGGGGGGGGGGGGGGGGCGCAGCCCCTCTCCTCCAATAGAGGCCAAACAACAAAGAAAGGGGGGGGGGACCCGCAGCTCTCCCCCACCTTCTTTTGCGTGACCAAGGAAGGAGAGGGGCGGGCTTCTCGGTCCCGAGCCCGACCCGGTCGCCGCCCTTCTCGGTCCTGAGCCCTACCCGGCCGCCGCCCTTCTCGGCCGAGCCCGACCCGGCCGCCCCGTGCGCCCGACCTGCGCACGCAGGCCTCCGCGCCCGACTCCGACGCGGCCGGCCCCCGCGCGCCGCAGCCCCGCTCCTCCGTCCCCGCGCGCCGCAGCCCTGCGCCTCCGGCCCCACGCGCTGCCGCCCCGCGCGCCGCCCTGCGCGCTGCAGCCCCGCGCCTCTGGCCCCCGCACTGCAGCCCCCCCGGTCCGCCGCGCCGCCTCCGTCCGCGCGCAGCACCGCGCCACCTCTGGTTCTGCGCCGCCCGCGCGCAGCCCCGCGCACGTCCCGCGCCGACGCCGCTGCTGCTGCTGCTGCCTCCGCAACCCAGGACCAGCGAAGAAGAAGTAGAAGAAAAAAAAAAGAGAAGAAAGAAAAAGAAAAAGAAAAAGGAAAAGAAAAGAAGAAGAAGAAGAAGGAGGAAGAGAGAGGCGGCGAAGGCGACCCGCACCTCAGCCGCGCTCCTCCATCCTCCCCGCCTCGATCCTCGCCGCATCTTCGCTTCGAGCCCGCCTTCGCAACGATCGCCAAATTGCGCACCATCGCCGCCGACGAAAGAGGCGACACCGGGAAGACGGAGCAAGTCGCGTGCAACCCCAGGCAGCTCTCTTCCGACGGCGGTCTCCAGAAGCCGGCAGAACCTTCGCAAAGAAGCACAATGGCGGATGAAGGGGGTAGGGGTCCTTAAATAGACTCCCAACCCTGCCCACAAAAGGAATCAAGGACAAGCGCTCTACGATTCCTACGTGTCCAAACCCTACACGCTCTCACCGACGCACTCGTCCTTGAGGGGGCATTTGTAGACACACGAATTTCGTCAGACCCGGACCCGACTTACGTGTGCCAACTCGGATGCAAACCCGACGCGCGGACCCGACTCGCACGCACCAGTGCGGACCCGGACCCGACTCGCACGCAGTAAAAGAGGACCCGGACCCCACGCTTAAAGGGGGGGCCGGCCCCTACTAGGGTCCGAACCCCATGGGGCCGGCCCTACTAGGACCCGAACCTCATGGAGGGGCCGGCCGGCCCTGCAAGGAAGGAAAAGAAAAGGAAAGAAAAGAAAAGAAAGAAAAGAAAAGGAAAGAAAAGAAAGGAAAGAAAAGAAAAGGAAAGAAAAGGAAGAAAAGGACATAAGTACCGACATGCACGGGGGGAGGTTGCATATGACGTCTGCACACACGCGGATCTGCACCGATCCCTCGATCCGACGCACAAGAAGAAGCGCCCGATCGCTATCGATTTCGTGTGCGAAATCCAGCCATAATTGCCTCGCCAGAAAAGGAAAACAAATAAACATTATTCCCCTCATCAATGGATGAATAAAATCCCGGGCAATTATGAGAGAGATACAAAAGGGATTTAAAATTAAAAAGTTCCCATATCTCTCTCCCCTCCCCTTTGCCTATAAATAGAGGGGGTGGGGGAAGATTCAAAGGTGGATGGTTGAAGACTGAAGACGAAGCGCGGGAGCTCTGTAGAAGAGGAGACGCTTCCTCATCGACCCAAGGCTTCACGAGGCACGGGCAAGCCTGTCCCGAGGGATCGGCTTAGTCCACTGAAAGCCCTCATCAATGTGAAGACCCTTGCACACGAAGATCAAGACTTCGACTCCGTGCACGAAGAAGAAAGCTCGGAGAAGAAGACCCTTCGACTCCGAAGACGCCAGAAGCAAAGGCCGGAGAAGAAGCTCGGAGCGGCACTACCCCGTCGGCTCCAACAAATCCTCGATCCCAATCAAGCTCCAAAGCCCGGAGGAGAGAAACGAAGCATCATCACCCCGTCGTCTTCAACAAACGCCTGCGCCATCCACGAAGAAGAAAGCCTGGAGCAGACCGTCTGAAGCGTCGTTACCCCCGCTGTCTTCACCAACAAAAGCCGACGCTACAACCGTCGCACGGAGGCCGTCGCTACCCCCGCCGTCTTCACCAATAAAAGCCGATGCTACAACCGTCGCACGTATACCGGTGCTACCCCCACCATCTTCGAAAGCATCATTCGACTCCGATCACGCCAAGGAAGCTCAGAGAAAAAGAGAAGTCCAGCCGACCCACAAACCGTCGAAGCACCGGAGAAGTAGCCCACGTCGTTCGAAGAAGAAGACCGAGTTGACATTGAAGCTAAAGCCAACGCAAGAAGCCAAAGCAAAGCCCCAGTAAAGCCCGCGCCAGAGCAACGTAAGTGCCAAAGCCAAGCGATTACACCGGCCACGAGCAAAAGCACCGCACGTTCTAGCCGATACGACGTGAAGTCCGGAAGAACGAAAGCATCGCAAGTCTCTCCCGGCTACGTCCAAGCGCAAGCGCCGAAGCAAAGCAAAAGCCAGAGCCACGCCGGAGCCAAGTCAAAGCCAAAAAGCCGAAGCCAAAGCCGACGCCAAAAGCACGATCGACACCGCGAACCGACGATCAAGGACGCCGAGGTCAAGCAAGGAGCGAGGAAGACACGAAGACCGAGGAACGAAGCCGAAAAACCTCCTAGCCGAGAAAGCGCGAAGCACAGAAGGGACAAAGTAACGGTGGACATTCCTTAGCCTCTCCAAAACCCTCACCCTGTAAAGACCCCTGTCCTGGGCAACCCCTTCAGAGCTCTCGCACGAACACTACGTGGAGACGCGGATCAAAGGGATCCTCCAGAAGATCTTTCCCACAATTCCCTGATCAAAACTCGCCGCAACCCGGACTCGCTACACCCGAGCCACCCGGGTCCCGGCCACACTTGTAATCTGGTTTTGCGCAATAAAACCAACCCGTACCTTTTCCAGCGCTACAGTTTGTATGTTAGATCATATGGTTGGACTCCAAACAATTTAATATGCCTAAATTCTAACCAATTCACATCCCTACCCAAATTCTACCCTCTCACATTCTTTACTAGAACTAATATAATAACGAATTGTAAAAGCTTCTTAAAATTTTAATGCAATACATCACTTTTTTCCCCAATCAATTGCATGTGGTAGAAGAAAAAAAAGAAGAGAGAATCGTATATCATAGTACGACGGTCTACAAGCTGATTAGATCGATAAAATGGAACAACAACTAATTAGACAAAAACGAAAAAACTGACTAGACAAAAATGGACCAAATAGATCTAACCATTCGGTCAAAAATCAACGCACGATCTCTATTCTCCTGTCAACAAACTCCCTCCCCTTGATTCTCTCTTTCTCTCTATCACCATGGTCAATTACTTCCTTATCTATCTGCACGGATTATTTTGGAAAGAAATAAATTATTTTCCAAATAAAATACCCGATAAATCAGTTGGAAGATCCGAAATCCCCTCTCAACTTTCTAATCTGGGCACTTGATTCAAAAATCCTACCAATGTGGAGTGATCACGCCCGCACATCTCTCTCCCCCATCTTTCCTCTCTCTCTCTCTCTCTCTCTCTCTCTCTCTCTCTCTCTCTCTCTCTCTCTCTCTCTCTCTCTCTCTCTCTCTCTCTCTCTCTCTCTCTCTCTCTCTCTCTCTCTCTCTCTCTCTCTCTCTCTCTCTCTCTCTCTCTCTCTCTCTCTCTCTCTCGTTCGGCCAACTCTTCTCCCTACAAAAAAAAAGGAGAGGGACGGATCTTCAATTGCCTGAAACACCACCACCATTGGCAGCAACAATAGCAATCGTGAGACCATCTTCATATTAGAAATTTCTTTTGAAAGAAGTTAGACAATCCCATTAATTGTTCCTTAATTAGTTTATTTCTATCTTGGTGCTGATGAACTGATCTAGGGTTTAGTTTTTTAATTAGATGGGTTGGAGATTTTTTTTTTTTCTCGGAATTGGAAATGATGAATAGATGGCTCTTGGGTTATTCCTCTATTTGTATCTAAAATGCACCATTCATCTGTCGCATTTTAGTATGTTTCGTTGCATGCTACAAAAGTGAGCCGATTTTTTTTTTATTCCCCTTTTTTTTTTAAGTATCATTTGGATGCTTGTGTGTGGTTTGTCCGATTCATTGCATGTGTTCCGGGTTGTCACTGGTAGCCATGTACGATGTGTCCTCTACTTTGTCCTCGTGGATCTGGCCACCCTGACGTGGTATTTGATCAGAACTGTCTCTTTCACAGCCTGATGCAACAGACGACTGTGATCGAGCCACTTCATGATGGCCCGTTCCTGGAGGACGTAGTAGGGGTGGCAATGGGTCGTGTCGGGTCGGGTTGTGTCTAGTTTCGGATTGTATCCAAAATCCCTAGACCCGGACCCGATCCATTTAACTAATCGTGTCTAGACCGTAAACCCGTATCCGACCTGGTTAGAAACGGGTAGACCCCTGATAAGACCCGTTTACCACACGAGTCTATCCAGTTGACCCGATCCGACCCAATCCAACTCGACCCAACCAACCCGATATGACCCATTAGTACTACATACTACAGTATCGGATTGCGGGTAGACCCGACCCGACACTACCCATTAAATTTTAAACAGATCTTCCCGGTTCTATCATGCCCAGACCCTAAACCCGGACCCACCCGTTTATTAAACGGGTCTACCGTGTCGACCCGTTTACGACCCGAACCCATTTAACCCAAACCCAGACCCGCTAACTTTGTGTCGGGTCGTGTCGGGTTTGCCGTGTCAGGTCCAGAATTGCCAGTCCTAGGACAAAGTGAGACTGAACAGTATTTTCATATGCGAAGATGATATACCATGTTACAGCAGTTCATGATAATGACAAGTTTGCCATCGACAAGTTGACAATGACAAAGATAACTCCACAAGCTGACCAATTTACCATTTACTTCAATTACTTAAAATGTCCCAATTTTGGACCTAGCTCAAACTATTTTGGAGAGAATCTAAGGAATCTACAAGGGCAAAAAAAAAGAAATTAAAAATAGCTATTCAAAACTAACATTTAAATGAAAGAATATTGTTGGAATATTCTCTCATTTTGAATACCAATTAGTTATAAGTACTGATATGCAAGGGGTGATGGGAAAAGACCTCGATCTTCCCTCTGTGTGTAGAAATAGAACAAACACCTTGTATGCGAGTGTGAGCACGAGAAAGAAACACAAACCAAGAAAGCACAAAAAGAGATAGACACACCGATTTATGTGGTTCACCTCAAATTGGGCAACGTCCACGGGCACGAAGAGCCGAAGCTCGGGTTTCACTAGCAATGATGAAAAAACATCATGAATTACACCCAACACCTTGTCTTTCCCTCCTTGCTTGAAACCCCCATGTCACGCCCCAGAAATCTGGAACCGATCCCTGGGGTGTGAGGTAAGAAAAACCAAGAGATTTAGGGTTTGGTCAACTAACTACACCAATTAGGGTTTCTCACAAGACTACGGCTCTCTCATAAATGAAGAAGAAGAAGGAGGGAGAAACAAGGGGTATTTTAAAAGTGGATTTTTGTGAAAATATTTTTCTTTTTATTTTAAAGGAAAGTAGAGAGATAAAATTTTGCCGACAAAGATGATCACGCTCGACCTTCAACCGGGTTATCCTCTCAGCATGTGTGACATGTCCGTGCTCCACATGCTGACAGAAGTCCCACTTAAGGGAGCACAAGGCTCAAGCCTCTGATGGCGAGCCGAGTAGCATCGCCCGCTCTTTAGCACTCGGGCATTGGTTTAGAGGTCCTATCTATGGGGCTAGTCGATTAGGTCATTTTAAGTTTTATATTTTCATAGTGAGCTACCTTAGGCTTGGGGCCTTGAGGAGAGGCCTACCCAGAAAGATTCAGTTGGATCATCACCACTAACAATCATAGAATACTAAACTAGATTAAAGAACTTATAAACTCTTATTCCAATCCAGTTTAATCACATTGAATGAGAGAGTATTACTACAAAAATTGACATACTACAAAGGCAAGATAAACTAAGACTCCAACTCCGCCTCTGGACTTACTACCGCTACTCCGGTCTTGAGTCTCTGAACCTGCATAAGAGTCTACTTGTGGGAAAGAGTAACCCCCAATAGAAAATTAGGAGATTAACCAATTTAATGGCTAGTGACATCCTAATAGTCTTTAATAATATGAGATGACATATTTAATTTAATTAAATTACATTAGCAGTCTAAGTATTAATGGACCTTACAGAAGGTTAGCCTAAGCCTACCAGTAGTCTATGTTCACATGCAATTCCTACTGTTACTAGGTTATCTACCACACAGTCCATTCGATATTCTACCGTGCTTAATTATAAATCAAATAAGATTTCAATATAAGTCATCTATCCTAAAGTGAACCCCGTATATTTTGTTTATCCTACCATCGGTCAGACATTACTATAGGAACTTTTATTCTGATGTAGAGGGCCAACTCTCTCGCCATGCACCCACCGTCCATAAATAATCCATATGATCATAAGAGATTTCCCATCTTTCATTGTGGAGCTCTACTGCCCCACTTGTATTACTTTGGGGGCTTTAACTATCCCAAGACAGGGTTGCTAGGCCAATCCCTACTAAAGGGCTACTCTTATTGGCTTTACCACAACCCTTGCCCGTGACCCCCTAGCCTACTGATCTTCGGCTGTGCGTGCAGGGTGGTTCACGGCCCTTGCGCGCACGGGGTCCAATCTTTCCACATGATAGATTATTAAAATAGCTTCGACGTTTTACCCCGAGATTCGCACCATGCTCACAACTCATGTATCACAATAAACCTAAATTACTCTCGCCCTAAATTACTCTCGCCCGTGTTCCCATGTACCCGGTTCTCCACACTCCACCCAGGAGAGAGAGCCCGATAATTATTTTTAATTATTAATTTCAAATCTTAAGAAAATTCCTACTTATGGTGTCTACGCAATCAGCAGAATAATTATTATTTAATTCTTAACATTTTTAAGCATGCGTCGTCAGACTCGCAACTCCGCATGCAAGGCGGGGTCCACTTGATCACATGCGACGATGTCCGACGAGATCCGCATGCAGTGTTATGGACACCTACCCCTAGTCATTCTCATTTCCTACTATTAAAAACCACGCAAGGGTAGTAGATGTCACCTGGTTGAGACGCACGAACTCTCGTCAACTGCCTTCCGCTCCGCCTGCGGTTGGATCGTCCTGGTCACGAACTGGTAATTTGCATACATTTACACGTTACTAATAAGACTATCACAAGGTGTGTAACGCTGCTAAATAAAATAAAACAGGGTTAGGCCTGAGTTGGCCGAGTCAAGAATTTATGCATCGGATGCCGATCTACTAGTACGCAAAACGATACACCAATGGTACCGTCTGAAAGTTACGATCGATAAAATATTCGCTATACTGGGCCCCATATAAAGGCCTTATGGTAATTTATAAATTCTAGGCCAACCTATCGTTAATAGCTTTGTCTCGTCGAACCGAGTCCATGGCTACTCGTTTTGTCGAGTTCCGACTCGGGACGGTGAATTGACAGTCAAATCAATATTAGGTCAAATCGGACCTAGGGTAGGGGTATTTGGTAACCATGTTTGGTGAGGGCCAAACCGACGCCAATGGGTAGGTCTCGGAGAACCTAGTTCGTTGCCGTCAATTTCACCGAATTCTGATTTCAAATGGCGGCTAAGATAATTCCGACCATTATGCACTATATAGCTGTAGGGTTTGCTACTTAAGTGGGGCCCACCAACTAAAATGGGCCGACTCACAGAAGTGGGTCCACTCACTTAAGTGGGACCAACAGCGGTCTCCCTTCAAGATGGGGGCCACTATTTAGAGTTTTTAAGT
Organism: Chamaelirium japonicum; assembly: GCA_947650365.1. Taxonomy (NCBI): domain Eukaryota; kingdom Viridiplantae; phylum Streptophyta; class Magnoliopsida; order Liliales; family Melanthiaceae; genus Chamaelirium; species Chamaelirium japonicum. The sequence continues at coordinate 57,780,827 of OX393557.1, forward strand.
TATTTAATTATTAATAAAATTTATAAGATTACTTGAATTGTATGCCCACTAAGGACATTCAAATTTACAAAACCTGCCACTCCCCATTGTTACAGAGAACATGCTTGGGAGGAGGTTTTTGCGATGCTCCCAGGTCTCGCACTAGGGTTGACCGGCCTCACCGTTGGCAGCAATCCGAAGGGGGTGCAGATGAGACCCACATAGTGGTGTCGGTTCGGTTTACGGTGGCCCAGATCCTAGCCGACGAACTCTGTGGTCCAAGACCACCACAAGGTTGGCTCGAGTTGGATTCTGGTCACTTTGTTGAGAGAGACGTTCGGAGTTGTCGGCGCCAGCCATCCGAATGATTACTGGGGTCAAGGTGCTCACACCCATTCGCTCACGCTTGCACACACGTATACTTAGAGGGGAGGAGTCGAGGTGAACCCTGGTGGCGTAGTAGTCGGTGGGGTTCGTCGTTGTTGGGTGGCGAGGCTCGTAGGAGGCGCTCACCCCCACACACTTGCACCCACCTATACTCACACAAGAGAGAGATAATGGAGGGCCTGTGGCCTGCCTGACCACATGTGGTCGTCGAGGTGGTGACCGGCGACCACTACAACACGCACACCTACATAGAGAAAGAGACAGGAAAGGGGCTCCGGATTCTGGCCAGGCAACCTGTCGGCGTCGACCGACAGTGATGGGGCTGGGTTGGTTGATCGGACGACGGGGCACAGGGTTTCGGGTCATGGGGTTGTCGGCGATAGCGTCGGAGCCGTGCGACCGGTGATCAGGGCCGATCGACGTCGAGGCGAGGTGGCGGGTCGACGTGGAGGGGTGATGGGGCACCGTTGATGGGGTGGCGACCGTCGAGATGGGTTGCTCATGGGGTTGTCATCGGATTCACACAAAAAAAAGAGAGAAAAGGCAGGGGTGCATAATCGGGTCGGATGGGGTTGAGTGCTGCCTATTGCATGGCTACCGACAACGAGGCCGTCGGCAACCATCGCAACAAGGTGAGAAGGAGGGGTGGTATGCGATCGGTCGGCTCGTCGGCTGGTCTCAACAGCACAAAAGAAAAAAAGAAAAACAGGGGAAAGGAAGGGAGGTGGCCGACCTGGTGCAAGGGGGTCGTCGGCTGCGGCTGCGACTGCAGCTCCTCCTCTGGCCGGCAGTGCTCCGACTGCCGCGCGCCACACACACAGCAGGAGGGAGAGGAGAGAGAGAGAGATCGGACGGGGAAGAGAGTGGGAGAAATCGGAGGGGTAAGGGGGGTCGGGTCCAGGCTTTAAAAAGGGGAAGGGGGTCGGCTGATAGGGTAGAGGGGGGTGGCGGCTAGGGTTGAGGGGGGGCGGCGCTAGGGTAGAGGGGGCGGCCGGGCTTTGGGGTCAAGGGGGGCAGCGCTAGGGTAGATGGTCAGATCGGATCGGGTTGGGTAGGGGATGTAGAGAAAGACCCGAGAAAGGGGAGATGAGGTCGGGTGAGAGGGGGAATAGAGGTCCGAGAGAGAGAGTGGGAGATGAGAGATAGTTCAGGTGAGAGGGAGAAACATAAGGATTGGGTGAGAGGGAGAGGGAGAGGGAGAGGGGGAGAGAGAGAGAGAGAGATAGATAGGGTTGGGTCGGGTTTCGGGTTTGGGTTTTGGTTGTTTTTTATTTTTAATTAGTCTCTTTTTTTTTTTAAATGGTCGAGGTGACTCGCGTCGAGCCTGATATACCCTCGACTCGGGTCGCACCGAGACGCACCGGCGTGCGAACCTCACCGGGTCCGACAAACCCGCCACAGCATCTATTTTTTTTATTATTATTATTGTTATTATTATTATTATATAAAACAATCGTGTCATGCGTCGTTACGCGTGCTCACATGCTCGTGTAACGATCCCGACACCTCCAATGTAGCCTAATGACCCGTACCCGGGACCCACTGCCCGGTCCCGCTTGATCACAATTAATTATTCTAACAACGATATTAAAATAATATTTAAATCAAACCGAGTTGTCCTGAGCGAATACACACTGGAGTGCCGGTCATTACACCCCACCTCCTTAGGATTCCAAGAACCATAGAAATCCCTCTTTTCAACTCGAGGAGGATCTCAAGAATCATCTCCATCAATGGAGGGAAAGGATAGATCTAATCTTACCCCTTTCTCTTCTTTCAGCTAGAATAACGAATGTTTCTTTGCTCTCACCGGTTTTCTTTCCAAGAGAAAACCCCTCTTTTGTACTATCCTGAATTACACTCAAGCCCCAAATGCTCTCAATGGCCCCCAAGGACCCATAGGTTGATTAAATCCAACAGATAAAGCAAGTGAACCGTTGGATTTAGAGATTGATCCAACGACTCCAAACACATAACTGAAATCTACACTTAGAAACAGCAGTGTAGAAAGTAATCACATGGCTGACTTCAGATCTCTGTATCTTCCTCAATACTCATCAGAATTCAGCGATTTTGGATCCGTTGGAAAGCTTGACAACTCCTCTACAACTTCTATGTAGATACCTAAGCCAAACTCCAACTCCATCAACTACTGCAGATGTTCAAAGATCTGCCCCTGCAGAGCCGGTTCCACGCAGTGGCCGGTTGCAAAAATGATCCGAGAACAAATGCGATGCCGAACTTGGGTCTTGTCCTTATGGGGATGGATACCCAACAAGGGGGCGATCACAATCGGACCTCCGCGAGGCACCACAGGCTGGCGCGACCAAAGAAACCGCCACTCCTGCGGGGATGAAAACACCGCACACCGACGGGGGACTCCAAAAAAAGAGGAGAGAGAAGATGGCACAATTGACGACGAACAAACACCACTTACTGCCGGGACATCCACAAACACCACCGCACATCGACGGATGTACATGGATAAAACCCCAACAAACACCAACTTAATGAACCCCAGATTTAGTGTTGGACACCCACTTAATGGCACCACTGTTTATGCTTGAGGAGCGCACGAATTGAATGGCCATTCGAAATTTGGCAACAACTGTTGATGCTTGAGGGGCGCACGAATCGGTGGCCATCTACTGTGTGTCCACGTTAGGTGCCTCATCTAAGGCCTCAACAGGGAACGATTTTGTTCCAACCTCCTTAAAGAGGGAGTATCACCCTCTCTCTCATTGGTCCATTTCGAGAGCTGTTGGTCCTTTCAACCAGGGGTGGCAATGGGTCGGGTCGTGTCGGGTTCGTGTCGTGTCCAAAACCACTAGACCTGGACCCGACCCGTTTAACTAATCGTGTCTAGATCCTAAACCCGTATCCGACCCGCTATTAAACGGGTAGACCCGATAAGACCCGCTTACCACCCGGGTCTATTCAGTTGGCCCTGACCAATCCGACTCGACCCGACCTGACCCGAAAGACCTGCTGGTATTATATATTACAGTATCGGATTGAGGGTAGACCCGACCCGACACGACCCGTTGAATACTAAACGGGTCTTCCCGGGTCTACCATGTCCAAACCCTAAACCCAGACCCAACTCGTTTATTAAACGGGTCTATCGTGTCGACCCGTTTACGATCCGAACCCGTTTAGCCCTGGCCCAGACCAGCTAACTTCGTGTCGGGTTTGCCGGGTCGGAATTGCCAGCCCTAATTTCAACATAATGAATAGTGTGAGATGAACCTTTCAAAAAAAATAAAAAAGTGTGAAATGGCATATATATCCTTGAAATGACTCATGAGAGTTGTTCCAATCTTTTTTAAGAAGGTAAATAAGAAGTGATGCAGCTGTGAGTATTTTTTTTTTGGGAAATATTATTCATACCCCATAAATCTGTAATTAGCCCCCATTTCCAACAAACTTGAATACACCCCATTTTTTTTTTTCATACCCCATTCCTATCCCAAAAATACCCTTCCCCCTTACACCCCACCTTCAATACACCCCAGTTAAATGGCCCGCCCCAACTTGATTATCCCCCAATCAAACACATACCCCCTTAAATATACCCCAATTATATGCACTCTTGAATACACCCCACTCTTAAATAAACCCCATGCAATTGGCTGATACTTGAAGGCACAAGTAGAGCTGCAACTTGGGCGGGCCAACCTGAACCCAACCCGAGTCCAACCCGACCCCAACCCGAATTTGGGCGGGCTAATTCGAGCCCAACCCGAATTATTTCTCCTCGACCCGACAGGACTCGACACGAAGTTAGCGGGTCTGGGTCAAGGCTAAACGGGTTCGGGTCGTAAACGGGTCGACACGATAGACCCGTTTATTAAACGGGTTGGGTCCGGGTTTAGGGTCTGAACACGGTAGACCCAGGAAGACCCGTTTAGTATTCAATAGGTCATGTCGGGTCGGGTCGGGTCTACCAGCAATCCGATACTATAATATATAAAATCAGTGGGTCTTTCGGGTCAGGTCGGGGGTCAAGTCGGATTGGGTCTGATCGGGTCAACTGAATAGACCCGGGTGGTAAACGGGTCTAATCGTGTCTACCTGTTTATTAGCGAGTCGGGTACGGGTTTAGGATCTAGACACGATTAGTTAAACGGGTCGGGTCTGGGTCTAGGACTTTTGGACACGACACGAAACTAGACACGACACGAACCCGACACGACACGACTCATTGCCACCCCTAGCTGCAACTTGGGGGGGCCAACCCGAACCCAACCCGACTTTGGGCGGGTTAACCCGCACCCACCCCGCACAACCCGACGGGTTGGGCGTGGGCTAAGTTTAAACGAACATTGTGTTGGGTTGGGGTACAAAAGAGGCTGAGCAGGGGCTTTGGGCTTTGGGGTATAAAAAAAAGGGCATTGTTGGTATTAAAGGATTGTTGAGTAAGTTATTGAGAAACGCTAGGGATACGGGGGCTAATTACAGATTTTTGGGGTATGAATAAAATTTCCCTTTTTTTTTTGGATAAATTATACTTTGACCCCTGAAGTTTGTTCAAAAACAATTAAACCCCCTAATAGTTAATAAATTACATTTTGCCCCTTTCAATTCAGTTTTGATCAAATTAAATTTAACAAATGAGGAAATTAAGTAGTTGACAAAAAAAGGATATTGTGCTAACATTTCAAACTTTAGGGAGTGATTTGGATGGAAATAAACTTTAGGTGCGATTGTTGCACCGCAATATGTCGTATAGTATGTCCAGCCGTATGTTCAAATAACATTTTTATTTTTTAAATAGTTAAAGAACTTGATTAGATCCATAGTGAAGAATTGAGACGTGCTCCATTTTTTTTTTTAACAGCTGGAACAATTGAGATAGTTGAAGAAACCAATAGCTATTGTTATAATGCTCTCTCTCTCTCTCTCTCTCTCTCTCTCTCTCTCTCTCATATTTAACTAAACATTGAAAAAATATCTACACTTCTTTTGATTGCTTAAGTTTCTTTTTTATAATGCGAGTTTCAATAAAAACACATATGGTTTCTTTTAATCTATATGTTCCTTATTGTCTCTCAGTTATTACCATTCTTAAGTATTTATTAAAAAATTTCTTATCTATTAACTATGTTGCCATATATGATTGACTAAATAGAAAAAGATGTCTAATGTTGAAGGCTGTGGACGATGTCATAGAGAGACTATCTTCGATGAGTCGCCTTTGAAGCAGGAGTCAATCTTCCTTAGTCGTCAGCCGATATCAACGACAGAGCAAACGTTCACCGGTTGGTCGACCCATCTCCCATTCCTTCTCGACGATCTGTCGTCGACATTCCGCGACAATCCCTCGGGTCCCTCTCGAGAGGATCCTCGCCCATTCCTCCTAGACCGATAGTCCGGGAACATCTCGACGAGTCTGCTCGTCACCCCAAGCTACTCGGTTCCGAGTCATCCTCCGATCTTTGCATCTTGAGGATACTTAGAACGGCGGTCGCCTCCCCAGAGTCCGGCAGCATTGCTGCAACGATCAAGCTTTAGCAGAGCATCGGACGGCGAGGGCAACTCCGGTGCCCTCGCTGCCTTCCCTCCTTCCGAGATGTCTCTTAGACCAACGAGGTGATTGTCGGGATACTCATGCCTCCGAGGGACCTCTTCATCGACAAAATTTTCGAACTCCATTCCCTCAGAGCTGGAGGACACCATCTCTCCCCAAGTTCAACTGCATAACAGGAGACCCGACACTGCACGTCCTCGCTTTCAAACAAGCGTTGACACCACACGATCACGACAACCAAGTCCTATACCGCTCCTTCGCCGGCAGCCTCAATGACTTGTTCCTCAACTGGTATCACCACATCCTGGAGGGCTCCGTGAGCTGGTTTGAGGATCTGGCAGACCTCTTCGTTCAACACTATCAGCTGAACCTCAAACCAAAAAAGAAGCCGGACTCCCTCTACTGGCTCAGTATGGGATCAGAGAAAACCCTCTGAGAGTTTACTAAGAGGTTCTGGAACAAGCATATTGCGCCCTCCGGATGTCACATCAACGACGAAGCAGTCGTGTTCGCATTCCAAAATGCACTGCGCTATGATCACTAATCTATGATGACATCATCCGTAATCCGCCTGTCTCTCTCGGAGCACTATTCGATCGAATCAAGCGGGAGATCGAGGTGGAGGATGATCAAATCGCTCGCTAGAGCCGCAACCTCAAGAAGCGCTCTTCGGACATGGGGCCAGCGAGACTGACAGCCCGAACTCTCAACGCTCAAGCTAAGAAAGATGGAACCTCCAAGAGGCCAAAGTGGACAGGTGAAAGACCCGCAGAGCCTCGGAGGGTCACATCCGCTGACTAGAATCTGCCCATCGATATCATCCTCAAGCAAATCCAACACGAAGACTTCCTCAAGTGGCCGAACCCTCTCCAGCCTGATTCAAAGCATACGACAAACAAATCAGTCTACTATGTCGATGCCACGGACACCCAATGGTGAGATGCAAGTCTCTTACACATCACTTGGAAGACCTTTGGCAGGTGGGACATCTCCAGAAATTCAAAGGAGGGCAGGGATCCTTTCAGGACTTCCCTCTGCAATCGAGGAGAAAGAATCTTGCAAAATCCATGGTTCTAGTAACCGACAGCGTTAGTTGAAAGGGAAGCATCTCGTCGATCGACCAGAGTAGAACACCATGGACTGTCAACAACTTAGAATATCATTCATCTAAAATCCATGATATAACATCTTCTGAGTTATCAATAAAATAGCAACTGATCGCCTTCCGTATGTAAGTCCTTCACAAACACTTGATCAACCAGTGCTTTGCCATTGTCGAGCGCGAAGATAAGACTAGGTCGATCGCACAGGGTCTCCTCACGATTAGCTAGCAAATGCAAAGGTACGAGCTCCGTGACCCTTCGCTTGTTTGATCGCACAGGGTCTCCCCACGATCAACCAGCGTCTAAAGGCACCAGCTTCGTATCCCGCAACCGGTTGGGTCGGTAAGAGCCTTGTCTCAACCAACCGAAGACAAGACTAGTTCGATCGCACAGAGTCTTCCCATGATCAACTAGTAAACACAAAAGTGCAAGCTCTGTGACCCTTCACTGGTCTGATCACACAGGGTCTCCCTACGATCAGCGAGCAAACGCAAAGGTACAAACTGTTAGAATTGGTGAGGTCTATAGCTTGTAAAAACCTATAGTTTAGCTATGTATAGTTGATAGTATAGGATTGCATATTGGTACGTACATTAGTACGTGTTCTGATTACAGAACAGAGAGCCATGGCTACATGGTAATCCACTTGAGTGGGAGACTCAAGGAACTGGTCCCATGTAACCTAAATACATTCACAGCTCTGATTAGGGTTGGTCGCCCTATCAGGATAAGCTATCAGGATGACAGAGCGTGGGTGTCTCCACCGTGGTCATTACCAGGCACAGTGCCTGTGGCCGAACGGAACCAACACAATACACAGATCGGTGAGCAGACACCGGTGCACTAAACCGTGTTTCTGCTTAGGGTAAAATGGTCCTAAACCCTGAGGAACCATGTCTGATGAACTAACCAGTTGAGTGGAGCTTTGGCGCACCAATGTGTGAGAATCCGGATACAGTGATCCAAAACCACGGTGTACTGGGTTACCCGGCTGGCATTGCATCAGCGTGTCACTCCTGCAGGCCATCCACACCCCTAACAAGAGGTGCGTTCCTTGGGCTGACCTACATCGTATTAAACCCTGGCCAGGTGGTTATCAGTTGGACTGGTGACGGATCTAGTTGCTCGTTAGAGTAATCGGAGGTACGATGTATATGGTCAACCTGGAAAAAACCAAGTCATATGAGCACTCGAGTCTGACGGTATTCTCCACCGCTCAAGTTGCATCATGGAACCAGATGGAGGGACAGCGGGTTTACCATACTAAGCAGAGAGCAGGGGTATGAGGGAGAATATAGTAAGTCCGGGGGAATTGGAGTGCAGCCTACGTCGCACTCTGGGTGGCCACGCAGGTTAACTCAGACTCAGAGGATCGATGGTATATTCAAGTAGTGTATCGATCGAGTCTAAGTTGGAAGCCATGAACCCTGGTCCCTGAAGGTTCTACCTTATCGATAATATGTACGGTCCTAGTACCATCTCCTCGAAACACATGACGCAGTAAGAGGAATCGAGTAGTTCAAACCTACGCTCCGTGAGTGCTTCGCACTAGTGCACGATAGATGTGTAGTTACGTGTGTGCACTAAAGGAAAACCCTAGGTTAGTGCAGAGACGCATGTAGTTATCCCTCGCTATAAGTGAACTTTGCTACATGGGTGCGATGCACCGGGACATGTTGCGAGTTGACTGGTTGACTTTACTAGAGGCACCATCCGGTGACCTCAGTTAATAGTAAAGTAACTTATCAAGATCATTTAAGGAAGAGTAGCTAAGTCTCACATACTAGAAATGGTCAATTTGAGGCATAAGGGCATTTTAGTAAAAACACGCAGTGCCAAGCCTCACTAGTGATCAACCCTAGCTGTGAGAGGCACATGCAGGGCCGTCCCCTATATTCTGGGGATGAGAATCCCCAGTGATAGGGCCGACCATAGGGATAAGATAGGGGGTTTTGAATTGGTCAAAACAAGCCCTAAAAGTGAGGAAAACAGATAAAGAGATGGAGAGATAAAAAGAGTTTTTTGGGTAGATTTTTGGGGGATGAACTTATCCCCTTGGAGCCTTATCCAAGGGGATAGGTCGGCCTTATAAAAGGGGCTATAGGGGGCCGGCCATATATGATGGAAAAACCGACCCCCCCTCGATTGATCTCCCTAGCTCTCTTCTCCTCTCCTTTCTCGTCTCTCCCCCTTGCTTGCGCCATTGGATGGCGACTCGTCTTCCTCGTGTGGTGTTTCATAGAAGAAGAAGGCTCATCGGATAGAGGCACTCAGAGATCCATCGATGAGGTATCGTGCATCGTGCGAGATCGGGTGAACTAGAAGGCATCTTCCGCAAACTTTTGCTGTACAGAATCTGCATAGAAAATCAGCATTGTTTCTGCGATTTTGGGAGCTACAGAAGTCCAAACGAGGTGAAACTTGTTGTAAAAGTTGCATCTCGAAGTTGACTACCTGTAGTTCAAATTTCAGTTCAATTGGAGTTCTAAGTAGAAAGTTATAACTATCGCACCAAAGCTATATCAAGCAGATCTGAGCCCGTCTCCATCGACAAAGAAGAAACTTGTCGCGGTGAAAGAATCTGCATGCATGTATAATCTCTAACATGTAGATCTAGCATAGATAGAATATGCATGCATGCTAAATTATTCTTTCGCGTTAGATTGACGTTAGGGGTTCGCATAGTTGCAATGCTAGATTCATACACGCACGTGTAGGTCGTTTCGATAAAAATTTTGATACATAACGCACACCGCTCTCGGTCTTTGGACCTTTACTTTGCTTCCGCTGTGGGCCTCTACCATGGATTTATTTACAACACAAGCTCTATAACCCTTCACTGGCTTGATTGCACAAGATCTCTTCATGATTAACCAGTGCCAAAGGCACCTGCTTCGTACCCCGCAACTGGCTGGGTCAGTAAAAGCCTTGCTCGACCAACCGAAGACAAGACTAGTTCGATCGCACAGGGCCTCCCCATGATCAGCTAGCAAATGCAAAGGTATGAGCTCCGTGATCCTTCGCTGGTTTGATCGTATAGGGTTTCCCCACAATCAACCAGCATCTAAAGGCACCTGCTTCGTACCCCATAACTGGTTAGGTCGGTAAGAGTCTTGCCTCGACCAACCGAAGACAAGACTAGTTTGATCGCACAGGGCCTCCCCACGATCAGCTAGCAAACACAAAGGTACGAGCTCCGTGACCCTTCACTGGTTTGATCGCATAGGGTCTCCCCGCGATCAACAAGCATATAAAGACACTACGCTGAGTACTTCGAATTCTAACCCCCATCAATCAACCAGTCCGAGGCCATGTCCTCCACATTCAAAGACAAAGTCCGAGGTAGGCTTCAATTTGCCACCTCGGCACCTTCCAAAGGCCAAGACATCGATATCGTCTCGGCCCGAGAAGACCGCCTCGGCATTCGAAGACAAAGTTTGAGACAGGCTTCGCTGCCCCACACCTGCCAAAGCCCTAGACGTCGATACTGTCTTGGGCCGAGGAGACAGCCTCGGCATTCAAAGACAAAGTCTGAGGCAAGCTTCGCCGTCTTGGCACCTGCTAAAGCCCGAGACATCGACATCGTCTCAGCCCGAGGAGACAGCCTCGACATTCAAAGATAAAATCCGAGGCAGATTTCGTTGCCTCGACAACCGAGCTTCCGGTGATGACCAATCATCTCAACCGTTTGGCCAAAATTCAATGTAATTTCTGCAAGGTTCAGCCGAAAACATCAATCCAATCGGCCATTATCGGTTAGCAGGTGATTGGTCGATCGGCCCTTGATCGGGGGTCGGCCCTTGCTCGTCCACGCACTCGATCCGGGTGTAAGCTCATAAACAATGTTCTTAACATTAACGGACTGGATTCGCATTCGTAGCGTGACCCAACTTCAATACAGGGGACCCCTATAATTAGAGAGGCTAAATCCCACTCGGACCCAATCTAGTATTCAGTCCAATGGAAGTGTCGTCCACTTAAGTTAGGGATGGCAACGGTACGGTTTCGGTGCGATTTTGGGCAAAACCGAAATCACTCCGCAACACCAAAACCGCACCGCACCGCGACGGTGTACCATATGTAAAACCGAAACCGTACCATGCGGTGCGGTGCACCGCAGTTTAACATTATAATGGTCTAAACGGTGCAGTTTTTTGCGGTTTTAGGCAAAACCAAAACCGCACTGCAACACCGAAACCGTAAACTAAAACTGCACCGCACCGCGACGGTTTTATATTTTGGCAAACCAAAACCACACCATGCGGTGTGGTTTTCCGTGGTTTACGGTTTTAAACTGCACCGTGAATTGCCATCCCTGACTCAAGTGGAGTCATCACCCCATTTAAACAAAGAGTTCCTGTTGAATTAATTGGATGTCATTTCATCCATAAGTTGGTTGAATGGTGTTTGATCGAAAGCCATCCAAATCAAAATGACTATATTGAATGCACGAGACGTTCACATAGGCTATACCCTTTGCATGGTTTGTTAACTTGTACTCCCTCAACTCGATCAAACAGCAAACGCTAGATTCAGCCCGTGAAGTCACCCACAGTTAGTGAGCCCGTGACTCATATTTTCTTGCAGTGTTCTCCTCTTTTTCTTTTCCACGACCACGAACCAGAGGAGAGCTCTCTCTCTTTTTCTTTCTCTTTCTCTCTCTTTCTATTTCTTTCTCTCTCTCTCTCTCCAATCGATCGTCGCCATCGCTGTTGAAAATATCTTGCTTGCTAAACGGATATTGCAAATGTGGGTTTTCTCAAATGCAATGTGAATAATAAGTTTAGGTTTCGAATATAACTTTTGTCAAATAAAAAGATGAAAATATATAACAATAAAATTTTGAATGAGTCCTAGTGAAGGATCCAATATGAGAATTTTGTAGCGGAGTATGGATATGATAATACTACAACTAAATTAATACATATGCAAATAGTACTATTAAGATTCTAGCAATTTAGGAAAAAGAAGAGTTAAGATAATGGCCTGGGTTCAAAGCATGCCTTGGCGATGTCCTAGAAATCCAATTGCCCCCCACGTGTGGGTATCATGGCAAGACTAGAGATACGACAAACTCCCTGGATGACCACCTTTCCTTCTCGTTGGCACGCCTCGGACAAGGCACACGAACATCGCACTATTAGATGTAGTGTATTAGTATTCTATTAGTCCCACCTTGGTTGTGGTAATGTAATGGTGTGCGTTCTCTCTTTATATAAAGAGAGGTAGTCTTATGTAACAACAATGAGATTGATGAGATAATACAAGGAGTTTTTCTCCACAAACCTATTTTCTTTTCCTCTCTGTTCGTAACATTGTATCAGAGCCAACCCTTTTGGCCTAGGGTTTCAACGCTCTCCTCTTCGGCCTCGGCCTCCTCGGTCGTCATAGACGACATCGAGGAGACCGGGAGCAGTAAAATTTAATTTTTCCTTCTCCTCCTCCGCTGTGATCACGTGCGCTGCCGAGCCATGCTTGCACCGTCAGATCAAGCCGTCGTCGCCTGCGCCTCCAGATCTGGCCACCTATGCTTCTGTCAGTGCCCCTCCATCTGATCACCGCGTCGACCGACCGTCCACCTCCGTAGAGCTCATCGTTGTCACACCCCAGAAATCTGAAACTGATCTCTGGGGTGTGAGGTGAGAAAAACCAAGGGTTTTAGGGTTTGGTTAACTGTCTACTCCAATTAGGGTTTCTCACAGGGCTTCTACTCTCTTAAGAAATATTTTAAAACTTATAATTCATTCGTACGAAGGTTGTCATTCTAATTCAATCATATGAGCCATTCTAATTCATTCATATGAATATAGTCATTCTAATTCATTCGTACAATGGTAGCTATTCTATTTCATTCATACGAGCCATTTTAATCCATTAGTACGAATGTAGCCATTCTAATTCATTCGTACGAACGAATGTAGCCATTCTAATTTGTTCATACGGATGTTGACATTCTAGTTCATTCATACGAAGGTATCATTCTAATTCATTCGTAAGAGCCAGTCTAATTCATTCGTACGAATATAGCCATTCTAATTCATTCACGCAAACGAATGTAGCCATTCTAATTTATTCGTATGAATGTTGCCATTCTAATTTATTCGTACGAAGGTAGCCAATCTAATTCATTCGTATGAGCTATTCTAATTCATTCTTATGAATATAGCCATTCTACTTCATTCGTACGAACGAATATACCCATTCTAATTCATTGATTCGAATATAACCATTCAATTCATTCGTACGAAGATAGCCTTTCCAATTCATTCGAATGAGCCATTCTAATTCATTCATATGAGATATTCTAATTCATTTGTACGAGCGGATATAGCCATTCTAATTCATTCGTATGAATGTAGTCATTTTAATTCATTCGTTCGAAGATAGCCATTCTAATTCATTCATACGAGCTATTCTAATTGATTCGAACGAATGTAACCATTCTAATCTATTCGTATGAAGGTACCCATTTTAATTCAATCGTACGAGCTATTCTAATTGATTCGCACGAATGTAACTATTCTAATTCATTCATACGAATAAATATAGTCATTCTAATTCATTCGTACGAATATAGCCATTCTAATTCATTCGCACAAAGGTAGCTACTCTAATTCATTCTTAAGAGCCATTCTAATTCATTCGTGCATATGTAGCCATTCTAATTCATTCGTACGAACGAATATAACCATTTTTATTCATTTGTACGAATGTAGCCATTCTAATTCATTTATATGAGCTTTTCCAATTCATTCGTACGAATGTAGCCATTCTAATTCATTCATACGAACAAATGTAGCCATTCTAATTTATTTGTACGAATATAGTCATTCTAATTCATTCGCACGAAGGTAGCCATTCTAGTTCATTCGTACGAGCCATTCTAATTCATTTGTATGAATGTAACTATTTTAATTCATTCGTACGAACGATTGTAGTCATTCTAATTCATTTTTATGAATGTAGTCATTCTAATTCATTTGTACAAAGGTAGCCATTCTAATTCTTTAGTACGAGCCATTCTAATTTATTTGTACGAATGTAGCAATTCTAATTCATTTGTACGAATGAATGTAGCTATTCTAATTCATTCGTACGAATCAAGCCGTTCTAATTTATTCGTATGATTGTAGCTATTCTAATTCATTAATACAAACGAATGTAGCCATTCTAATTCATTCGTACAAATGTGGCCATTCTAATTCATTCGTACGAAGGTAGCCATTCTAATTCATTCGTACAAGATATTCTAATTCATTTATATGAATATAGCCATTCAAATTCATTCGTATGGAGGTAGCCATACTAATTCATTCGTACGAGCCATTCTAACTCATTCGTACGAATATAGCCATTATAATTCATTCGTACGAATGAATGTAGCCATTCTAATTCGTTCATATGAATATAGCCATTCTAGTTCATTCGTACGAAGGTAGCCATTATAAATCTTTCGTAGGAGCCATTCTAATTCATTCATATGAATGTAGCCATTGTAACTCATTCGTGCGAACAAATGTAGCCATTCTAATTCATTCGCACGAATGTAGCCAGTCTAATTCATTCGTACAAAGGTAGACATTCTAATTTATTCGTATGAGCCAATCTAATACATTCGTACGAATTTAGCCATTCTAATTCATTCGTACGAACGAATGTAGCCATTATTGTAACACCTGTGGTGTTAGATTTGGAAATAATAAAAGTCCTCCTTGGGTATTTTCGTCATTTTTAGTCAGATTTTTTCTCTGGGCTTGTTCTGGAAGAATAAGTCGTAAACCCATGGAATGTTTTACATTCACTTTCTCTATGGCTTCGAACCCGTTGCAATGGCGCGTCCCATGCAGTAATCGGGTGTATGCGCCGCTAGTTTCGGCAGTTTGGTAGTTATACCCTATATATCGATAAATTAGCCAAAATTCGACATTGTTTGGTTTACCATAGGAGTTTGGGTAATCGGATCATAGCAAGGCTGGATACGTTGGGTGGGGCTCTGAGAGAGCTTTTCAATGAGCCTAAGCTAGGGTCGATCCGATACTCGGGTGATGAGTTATTGTTATTTTAAATTTTAGAGTATTTTCTTCTTTTTGGGAGATCTAAAAGTTATAAAAATATATATCAAGCGTCGATGCGTTTACGTCGACGAGACCTTTCCAACGAATCCTTTCGGGCCCTATTCTGACCATCGGTTTATGAGTTATGACTAATTATCCATTTCAACCCGGTAGGTATACGAATCGCACCCGGGTTCCAACCTAGCCCACTTCAGAGCGTGGAACCGAGCCTGACAATCCCTAGGACTGGACTTCTAACATCCTAGATGACTTTAAGCCTCATAAGTACCCCTCCCCAATGTTTTAAAAGTTGAATTTCAAATGAGAATGATCGAGCAAGATTTGGAGTAATAGCCCAAAATCCTCCGTTCCTTTATTCATTTCTCTTTATTAGGAATTAATAGCCTTAACAACCAGATCTCTCTCTCCGTGATTTAAAATTTTAATTTCGGATGGGGAGAATAGGGAAGATCTATAGTGATAAAACCAAATCTCTTCTTCCTTTATTCCCTGACTCTCTCGCCTTTATTAGGAATTAAAGGGGCTAACAACTTGTTTCTCCAACCCTCTTTATTACCATAACTACACCCACTTTAGCACCATAATAGCAGCCCCCTTCCTTTCTTATTGTGAACCAAGAAAGAGAGAGAACGGAAGAGAGAACGACATAGTACATGTATTAATATAAGAAGAGAGACAGAGAGAGAGATGTAGAAGAGCAGAGAGATCAAAGGAATGAACTAGAGAGAGAAGAGTAGTGGACCCGCCTCCTCCCCCGACTCCGGCGAGCATCGAACCAAGGTCAGCCCTTTTCCCTCTCCTCCTCCACGCGACCTAACCCGTGCGGCCACCCCTTGTCTTCCCTCACACGCGACCAATCCGGGTGGAGACATCACCGGAGGCCATCTTAGGCATCCCCGGCAACCTCACAGAAAACACCACCTCCATCACCACCCTTCCTTAATTCCTTGGCCGCGGCCAAACTCGGATTGGGACCACACTGCGGCCATCTCCAATGCCACTCATGGCCTTGTCAATTGCAGGAGGTGCAAATCCATGCACGCTCCCAGCAGCTCACGGTCGGAAAATAAGTGTCATGGGAATGGATTCTAAGAGAACCCATTCCTCTGTTTTATGTTTGATGGAGAAGAAAGGGACTTGGAAGGAAATTTTTGAATTGTTGTTAAGTTGGGATTATTTGAACCCAAACCCATTAACAACTTAAACCAGACCCGCGAACTTGCAGATTTTGGTTCGACTGCCATTTCTCCGTCCGAACTCGGAATCGGACGAAACTAGTGCCATTACGACCGGCTCGAAAAATCCTACATATTTTATATAGTTTGGTATGGTAATTATATTGTTTAGTACCCTATTTTACCTATGAGCTCGATTAAGTCGTGGCATTGTGGTTTGACCGCCGTTTCTTCATCTGAATTCGGATTCGGACGAAACCAGCGGCATCGTACTCGAAATATCGAGACCTAAATGATGAACCCAGAGGGCAGCTCAAGAAACCATTTAACTATAGTGACCCAGCCATATGACCGATTTTATCGGTTCTACGTGGTTTGACTCGAAACCCTCCGACTGACGTTGTACTCTAGCGAAATTGGATTCTTTGAATCTCTCTTTTCATGGCCAACTATTGAAAGATGAGTTTAGATAATGATTAACAATAATAACCTTCGCTTACATTGATCGTCTTAGAAGCTTGATCTTTTGGTGGAGCACCGAAACCACCGGCGAGACATTTGGGGATCACCGAGCGTAATCCAGGTGAACACGATTGACCCTACTCTAGTTGGGGCGAACTGTGATCGTATGTGTAGTGTAGTAGATTACTAAATAAGAAAAACATTGCATGTGGTTATAGTATGTCCAATGCATGCAGGCGGGATGACCGGTACTGCATGTGGGAGGTGGGCATATTATCCCTTGCTCCTGAACGAACCCTGAAAATATATGTATTTTCTTTTATCGCATATGATACATGTGTAGTATTCTTTATAGCATCAAAAGTAGTCAGCTTCAATCTAGTTTTATAGTAGGATGTATGCAAACCGGTAAATTCTTCGTATATATATTATTGTAAATGTTGATGACTGAAACTGAATCCTAGTGACCATGGGACACATAGTGCAGCCGAGTTACTATAGAGTAACAAGGGCTGGCAATCTCGGTAGAGAGACTGGTTAAGACATTGACTCAGTTGAGGTTGTCTTCCTAGAAGGAGGATCGACTACCCACGGGCATGGGTAGGGGACCCGTGTGCACAGGATGGGATGTGAATCACCGTCTGTGCACAATCCGAATAAAGTAGGTAGGGTCACAGGGTTGGACATGCGGTAAAGCCCAAGTGGCCTAGTAGTCTACCCTTGTGTAATGACCCCGAAGAAGCAAGTTGGGCGGGCGTGCTTTATGGTGAAAGACCAAGCCCCCTTATGGCCATATGGGTATTTTTTGGTTGACTAGGTACACTGGGATCAGGTGTTTTCTGTTGGCAGAATCAGGTAGATAGAAAACTGTTGGTTCACCCTAGAAGTATATTAGATATTACATGCATTATTCATGATCATGATTGTAGATGTAATAGTTAGATATTGTATCATTGTGACTTATAGTTTGACATTGTAACCGTATATAGTAGTTTCTTTAGCTTGCTCTCGTTTAAATCTAAATTTAATAATATTATTTAAATTGATGTATAATGTTGCCCTCGTTAACCTTGAAATGGGCAGAATGTGGTTGTAGTTTACCCTAGTTAGTTTAGGGTTAGTTGTTCACTGAGTTTACCTTTGTAAACTCACCTCGTTGGTGCACACTCTTTTATAGTACTATAGACCTTTCTCAGGCGCCTCGTCGAGGAGCATAGTTATCGAGAGTGGACTCTAGAAGTTTAGTTAGCTATCTCAATTTCCAATTGATCATGTAATAAGTGATTAGACTTGTTTGATGGTGATAAATGCTCTGAATAAATGATGGTACCATTTTTCTTTTCGTTTGGTAGGCTTTTCTACAAAACCCAGTAGGCTTTCCCTCAAAGCCATCCCCTATCACATAGTAATTAGTTAATGATAAAATAATAAATAAATTAAATGATAAAAACCACCTCAGAATCCTTTTACTCCTTTGACTTACCCTTTTAACCCCCCTCACACCCCGAGTCTGGCTGGTTTCCGTTATAGCCGGATCTGGGGCATGACAGCTGGTATCAGAGCTTAGGGATATGATCATAGGGTTTTCTCTAGATTGTCAGTCGCTGTGTTAGGATTTATTGTTAAAGTTTCTAGTGTATAATATGTTCTATCCGTAAGGTTAACCTTTGAGGATTTTGTTACTTTTCTACCCTACTGAAGGGGACGCCTTTCAGTAGAAACAGTTAAGAGGGATGCTTCTTACCATGGTAGGATCTTCTTGCACTAGGTACCCTTGTTTAACCTTATAAATTATAGTTTTTAGTAGTAAATACTATTTGCATTACAAATATAGAATATCTTATTAGTTGAGGTGATCATTGAGAGGCATTTACTCGTTGAATTGTTTTGTATCTCTTGGCTTGGTGTTGTAGTATATATTGTACTTGTCGTTGATACCTTGTTCTGCAAGTGTTGATTTCTTGTGTAGTTCCAAGATTAGTAGATATTGTAGGTCTTAGATAAGAATTTTGTGATAGACAGGGCAGAAGGGTGTTAGGTCTTTTGGATCTGCCATAGAAGGTAATCCTAGACCATCCCTCATAGTGTAACTTTACCTTGTATAGTTCAGTAGTTTGTACATCTGGTAGTTCACTTAGTTATAATAGGCATACCCTTATAACTATTGCATTGTTGCCTTAGCTGTGGTATTGTATTCACTATCCTTGCACAAGTCTTGTTTGACACTGGATCGACGTTCTCTTACATAATCCCCAGATTTGTGGCTACCTTGGGGTTATAGTCGGAGGCCCCTTGGTTATGTCCTATAGGTCATCTCACCACTTGGGGCTAGCATTGTTGTGGACCGTGTATGTAAGAGATGTGTGATTTCCATTGGAGGCAATGAACTTGTGGTCGACTTGATTATCCTCGATTTAGAAGGGTTGGATGTCTTACTGGGGATGGACTGGATGGTGGCTTATCATGCTTCACAAGACTGTTTCTCCAAGAAGATCACCTTTCGTCCACCCAGCAGCCGAGAGTTCTTCTTTGCGGGAGCTAAGCTAGCTATTCTATACCCGACGCCTCAACGGGAGGTGTAACTTAGCCTCCTAGCAGAGTTGACCAACGAGATCAAAGGTGAGAACCCATTGGAGCACTCCCCAATAGTAAGAGAATTTCCAAATGTGTTCCCTGAACAGCTCCCGGGTCTTCCTTCTGTTCGAGAGGTAGAGTTCAGTATCAAGTTAGTTCCGGGGACGGCATCGATCTCAGTAGCACCGTATCGAATGGCACCAGCGGAGCTACGGGAGTTAAATACTCAGCTAGAAGAATTACAAAGTCTCGGGTATATTCGCCCAAGTGTCTCTTCATGGGATGCCCCTATTTTATTTGCCCAGAAGAATGACGGTTCGAAGAGGCTCTGCATCAATTATAGGAAACTAAATGCACTTACTATAAAGAACCGATATCCTCTTCTGAGGATCGAGGATCTATTTGATCAGCTGAAGGGTGCTCAGTTCTTCTCTAAGATTAATTTGAGAACTGGGTACTATCAGCTCAAGTGAAGGATGATGATATCCAGAAGATAACATTCCAAACACGATACGGGCACTACGAGTTTCTAGTGATGCCGTTCAATCTGACGAATGCCCCAACAGCTTTTATGGACTTGATGAATCGTGTCTTCAGGCCTTACCTTGACCGGTTCGTCTTGGTCTTCGTTGATGACGTATTGATCTTCTCGAAGTCAAAAGCAGAGCATGCAGAGCATCTGAGGATTGCCCTACAGACATTGTGAGATCACCAGTTTTATGCCAAAATCAGCAAGTGTGAGTTTTGGATGAGAGAAGTGAAGTTCTTAGGGCATGTGGTTTCAGAAAGAGGCATCTTGGTGGACCTAGCAAAAATCAAGGCAGTACTGAGTTGGGAGTCATCGAGGAATGTTTTTGAGATCCGGAGTTTCCTAGGTCTAGTGGGATACTACCGGAGGTTCATAGAGGGTTTCTCGAGACTGTCATTGCCTCTGACTCAGTTGATGAAGAAGGGGGTGAGGTTTGAGTGATCGGATGCTTGCGAGCAGTTCTTCCAGGAGCTAAAGCAACAACTCACCACTGCCTCTGTTCTTACAGCGCCAATTAGTGGGAAGGGATATGTGGTCTATACAGATGCGTCTCAGTCTGGACTTGGAGGTGTGTTGGTGCAATATTGGCAAAGTGGTAGCCTATGCATCGAGACAATTGAAGCCTCATGAGCAGAACTACCCGACCCATGACCTGGAGCTTGCAGCGGTGGTGTTTGTGCTCAAGATTTAGCGGCACTACCTGTACGGAGAAGACTTCGAGATGTATTGTGATCATAAGAGTCTGAGATATATCTGTACCCAGAAGGACCTGAATCTCCGACAGATAAGGTGGATTGAGGTCTTGAAGGACTTCAACTACAACTTCTTCTATCACCCTGGGAAGGCCAATGCACTGGCGGATGCGCTCAGCAGGAAGTTCAAGAGCAAGATGTCCCGACTGATTGCAGATAGACAGAGCTTTATTGTAGTAGTTGAAAGGCATGACCTGTTAGTGCGAGAAGATCCCGCATATACTCGATTATGCAGTGTGCGGGCGCAACCTACGTTGGTCAAACAAGTGATAGCCTCTCAGGCGAGATGCGTTCTCGACTGGTAAAGGGAGAGGCAGTAGAGGATTGGTCACTTGATTCTGATGGCGGACTGAGGTATAAGAGGAGGCTATGTCTACCAAAGGACCTAGAGATTCGAGAGGAGGTTCTAACAGTGGAGCATCGCTCTCGATACATGGTACACCCTGGCAGTACCAAAATGTACCGGGATTTGAAGAGCCAATTCTGGTGAAATGGCATAAAGAGAGATGTAGCTGATTTCGTGACCAAGTGCCTGACCTGTGAGCAGGTTAAGGCAGAACACCAGAAGCCTACGGGACCCCTTCATCCCCTTCCTGTAGCAGAGTGGAAATGGGAGCTCATCACGATGGACTTCGTCTCGAGGTTGCCACTAACCAGGAGCAAGCATGATTCGGTATGGGTGATTATGGACAAACTGACCAAGTCTACCCACTTCCTTCTAGTCTGAATGACTTTCTCTTTATCGGAGCTGAGCAGACTCTATGTTTCAAATAGTCATATTGCATGGGATTCCAGTGACATTTTCTCGGATCGAGATCCCAGGTTTGTCTCAGGGTTCTGGAAGAGTTTGCAGACTGCGTTGGGGACCCAGCTCAGCTTTAACACAGTCTTCCATCCTTAGACAGACGGTCAATCAGAGCGGACCATCCAGATATTGGAAGACATGCTTCGGGCGTGTTCTATAGACTTCGGAGGTAGCTGGGATAAGCACTTGCCCTCGGTGGAGTTCTCGTAGCTATCAGGCGAGCATTGGCATGGCTCCCTATGAGGCTCTATATGGGAGGCCTTGTCGATCCCCCATATATTGGGTAGAGGTCAGAGAACGTAGTCTTCTGGGACCAGACTTGGTGCAGGAGACTACAGAGAAGATACAGGTTATTAGAAAAAAGCTCCACTCAGCTCAGAGCAGACAGAAGAGCTATGCAGATGTTCGTAGACGGCCCCTTGAGTTTAAGGTCGATGACCATGTCTTTCTGTGGGTTTCCCCTAAGCATGGTGTCTTTCGGTTCGGAAAGAAGGGGAAACTGGCACCGAGGTTTACGAGACCGTTCGAGATTCTAGATCGAATAGGAGAGGTGGCGTATCATCTGGCTTTGCCACCACGGCTCTCGGCAGTGCACCTAATATTCCACGTGTCGATGCTCCGGAGGTACATGCCAGACCCGACACACGTGCTAGATTGGCAAGACTTGGAGCTAAATGTCGATGCCACTTTTGAGGAGTGGCCGATCCGCGTTTTAGCTTTCGAAGATAGGGCGCTTCGCACCAAGACTATCAAGATGGTCAAGATTTTGTGGAGTCATCGAGGTGAGGATAAGGCCACTTAATTGG
Source organism: Chamaelirium japonicum (assembly GCA_947650365.1). NCBI lineage: Eukaryota > Viridiplantae > Streptophyta > Magnoliopsida > Liliales > Melanthiaceae > Chamaelirium > Chamaelirium japonicum. The sequence goes on from OX393557.1 coordinate 57,803,004, forward strand.
GAAGTGGAGTCCGATATGTTGCGATTGTACCCTGATCGTTTTGATATTTGATTTCTGATTCTAACTAATTTCGAGGACGAAAGTTTCTTTAAGGTGTGTAGGTTGTAACACCTATGGTGTTAGATTTAGGAATAATAAAAGTCCTCCTTGGGTATTTTTGTCATTTTCAATCAGACTTTTTCTCTGGGCTTGTTTTGGAAGAATAAGCCTTAAACCCATGAAATGTTTTATGTTCACTTTCTCGATGGCTTTGAACACGTTGCAATGGCGCGTCCCATGCAGTAATCGTGTATATGCGCAACTAGTTTCGGCAGTTTGGTAGTTATACCCTATATATCGATAAATTAGCCAAAATTCGATATTGTTTGGTTTACCACAGGAGTTTGGGTAATCGGATCATAGCAAGGCTGGATATGTTGGGTGGGGCTCTGAGAGAGCTTTTCAACGAGCCTAAGCTAGGGTCGATCCGACACCCGCGTGATAAATTATTGTTATTTCAAATTTTGGAGTATTTTCTTCTTTTTGGGAGATTTAAAAGTTAGAAAAATATATATCAAGCGCAGATGTGGTTACGTCGACGAGACCTTCCAACGAATCCTTTCGGGCCCTATTCTGACAATCGGTTTATGAGTTATGACTAATTATCATTTTCAGCCCGGTAGGTATACGAATCGCACCCAGGTTCCAACCGAGCTCACTTCAGGGCATGGGATCGAGCTTGACAATCCCTAGGACTGGACTTCTAACCTCCTAGATGGCTTTAAGCCTCATAAGTACCCCTCCCCAAGGTTTTAAAAGTTGAATTTCAGATGGGAATGATCGAGCAAGATTTGGAGTAATAGCCCAAAATCTTCCGTTCCTTTATTCATTTCTCTTTATTAGGAATTAAAAGCTTTAACAACCGAATAGCCTAAACAACCAGATCTCTCTCTCCGTGATTTAAAATTTTAATTTCGGATGGGGAGAATAGAGAAGATTTATGGTGATAAAACCGAATCTCTTCTTCCTTTATTCCCTGACTCTCTCGCCTTTATTAGGAATTAAAGGGGCCAACAACTTGTTTCTCCAACCCTCTTTATTACCATAGCAAAACCCACTTTAGCACCATAATAGCAGCCCCCTTCCTTTCTTATTGTGAACCAAGAAAGAGAGAGAACAGAAAAGAGAACGATATAGTACATGTATTAATATAAGAAGAGAAAGAGAGAGGAAGAAGAGCAGAGAGATCAAAGGAATGAACTAGAGAGAGAAGAGTAGTGGACCCGCCTCCTCCCCCGACTTCGGCGAGCACCAAACCAAGGTCAGCCCTTTTTCCACTCCTCCTCCACACGACCTAACCCGTGCGGCCATCCGTTGTCTTTCCTCACCCGCGACCAATCCGGGTGGAGACATCACCGGAGGCCATCTTAGGCATCCCCGGCAATCTCACAGAAAACACCACCTCCATCACCACCCCTCCTTAATTCCTTGGCCGCGGCTAAACCCGGATTGGGACCACACTGCGGCCATCTCCAATGCCACTCATGGCCTCGTGAATTACAGGAGGTGCAAATCCATGCACGTTCCCAACAGCTCACGATCGGAAAATAAGTGTCATGGCAATGGGTTCCAAGAGAACCCATTCCTCTATTTTATGTTTGATGGAGAAGAAAGGGACTTGGGAGGAAATTTTTGAATTGTTGTTAAGTTGGGATTATTTGAACCCAAACCCATTAACAACTTAAACCAAACCCGCGAACTAGCAGATTTTGGTTCGACCGCCAATTCTCCGTCCGAACTCGGAATCGGACGAAACTAGTGCCATTACAACTGGCTCGGAAAATCCTACATATTTTCTATAGTTTAGTACAGTAATTATACTGTTTATTACCCTGTTTTACCCATGAGCTCGATTAAGTCGTGGCATCGTGGTTTGACCACCGTTTCTCCATCCGAATTTGGATTCGGACGAAACTAGCGGCATTGTACTCAGAATATCGAGACCTAAATGATGAACCCAGAGGGCAGCTCGAGAAACCATTTTACCATAGTGACCCAGCCATATAACCGATTTTACCGGTTCTACATGGTTTGACCCGTAACCCTCCGACCGATATCGTATTCTAGCGAAATTAGATTCTTTGAATCCCTCTTCTTATGGCCAACCATTGAAAGATGAGTTTAGATAACGATTAACAATAATAACCTTCGCTTATATTGACCGTATTGGCAGCTTGATCTTTCGGTGGAGCACCGAAACCACCAGCGCGACATTTGGGGATCACCGAGCGTAATCCAGGTAAACACGATTGACCCCACTCTAGTTGGGGCGAACTGTGATCGTATGAGTAGTGTAGTAGATAATTAAATAAGAAAAATATTATATATGGTTATAGTATGTCCGATACATGTAGGCGAGATGATCGGTACTGCATGTGGGAGGTAGGCATATTATTCCTTGCTCCTGAACGAACCCTAAAAATATATGTATTTTCTTTTATCGCATATGATACATGTGTAAAATTCTTTATAGCATCAAAAGTAGTAAGCTTCAATCTAGTTTTACAGTTGGATGCATGCAAACCCGTAAATTCTTCGTATATATATTATTGTAAATGTTGATGACTGAAACTGAATCCTAGTGACTATGGGACACATGGTGCAGCCGAGTTACCATAGATTAACGAGGGTTGGCAGTCTCGGTAGAGAGACTGGTTGAGACACTGCCTCAGTTGAGGTCGTCTTCCTGGAGAGAGGACCGACTACCCATGGGCATGGATAGGGGACCCGTGTACACAGGATGGGATGTAAACCACTGCATGTGCACAATCCGAATAAAGTAGGTAGGGTAACAAGATTGGACTTGCAGTAAAGTCCAAGTGGCCTAGTAGTCTACCCGTGGGTAATGACCCTGAAGAAGCAAGTTGGGCGGGAGTGCCCCATGATTAAAGACCAAGCCCCCTTATGGCCATATGGGTATTTTCTGGTTGACCAGGTACACTGGGACCAGGTATTTTTTGTTGGCAGAATCAGGTAGATAGAAAACTGCCGGTTTACCCTAGAAGTATATTAGATCTAATATGCATTATTCATGATCATGATTGTAGATGTAACTGTTAGATATTGTATCATTGTGACTTGTAGTTTGACATTGTAACCGTATACAGTAGTTTCTTTAGCTTGCTTTCGTGTTAATCTAAATTTAATAATATTATTTAAATTGATATATAATACTGCCCTCGTTAACCTCGAGATGGGTAGAATGCGGTTGTAGTTTACCCTAGTTAGTTTAGGGTTAGCTGTTCACTGAGTTTACCTTTGTAAACTCACCCCGTTGTTGCACACTCTTTTCAGGTACTGTAGACCTTTCTCAGGCACCTCCTCGAGGAGCATAGTTATCGAGAGTGGACTCTAGAAGTTTAGTTAGATATCTCCATTTTCAGTTGATCATGTAATAAGTGATTAGACTTGTTTGATGGTGTTAAATGCTCTGAATAAATACCGGTACCATTTTTCTTTTCGTTTGGTGGGCTTTTCTACAAAGCCCGATAGGCTTTCCCTCAAAGCCATCCCCCATCACATAGTAATTTGTTAATGATAAAATAATAAATAAATTAAATGATAAAAACCACCTCAGAATCCTTTTACTTACCCTTTTAACCCCCCTCACACCCCGAGTCTGGCTGGTTTCCGTTATAGCCGGATCTGGGATGTGACAATAATAAGAATGTGCCATTCTAATTCATTCGTACGAAGGTAGCCATTCTAATTCAATCATATAAGCCATTATAATTCATTTATATGAATGTAGCCATTCTAATTCATTCGTACAATTGTAGCCATTCTATTTTATTCGTATGAGCCATTCTAATTCATTAGTATGAATATAGCCATTCTAATTCATTCGTACGAACGAATATAGCCATTCTAATTCATTCGTATGGATGTAGACATTCTAGTTCATTTGTACGAAGGTATCTATTCTAATTTATTCGTAAGAGCCTGTCTAATTCATTCGTACGAATATCGCCATTCTAATTCATTCGTACAAACGAATGTGGCCATTCTAATTAATTCATATGAATGTTACCTTTAGTAAATAAAAGACGTGTCCTCCCAACCAAACCCGGATAGGAGACATGCCCCCTAACTACGTCAGGTACTACACAACCACCTTTATTAATTTCTAATCTATCAAATGTTTATTCTACTCCTAATATACTCTTTTGACCATGCAATACATTACTTATCTAAATCCCTAAACTGCCTATGTGACCGTGCATTACTGTCAGTGGGCAGGAGATGCATCCCCCTAACCTAACAAGGACAGGAGATACGGCTCTGACATCAAGATAGCAGTACAATCGTCACATCAGATATTTTCTATCCCACCTGTACTATCCAACTATCATAACTTGCTTACATATCCATGCATCATCATCGGTGAGCAAGAGAGGCACTCCCCCAACCAAACAAGGACAGGGAGTACGACTTCTATAGTATGATAACGGTACAAAATTTATGCAAGACTTTCTTATATTACTAGTATTCCAGTCTTTCTTTGATCACCTGCATTGTTGAGTATTGTCATCAATAGGGCTAGTAATTTCTGACCCGACACAGCAGACCCGACAAGAAGTTAGCGGGTCTAGGTCAGGGCTAAACGGGTTCGGGTCGTAAATGGGTCGACACAATAGATCAGTTTAATAAACGGGTCGGGTCCGGGTTTAGGGTCTGGACACGGTAGACCCAGGAAGACCCGTTTAAAATTAAATGGGTCGTGTCGTGTCGGGTCGGGTCTACCCGCAATCCGATATTGTAATATATAGTATCAGTAGGTCTATCGGGTTAGGTCAGGTCGAGTCGGATTGGGTTGGATCGGGTCAATTGAATAAACCCGTGTAGTAAACGGGTCTAACGAGTCTTATTGGGCCTACCCATTTATAAAGTCAGGTATGGGTTTAGGATCTAGACACGATTAGTTAAATAGGTCGGGTCCGGGTCTAAGGGTTTTGGACATGACCCGAAACTAGACACGACACAAACCCGACCCGACATGACCCATTGCCACCCCTAGTCGTTAGTGAGCAGGAGAGGCATCCCCCTAACCCAACTGGGACAGGGTGCATGACTCCTATAGCATGATAACGTTACCATAGGCACATCAGGCTTTATCTACACAATCCTACCATCCGGCTACCCTAACTTTGTTACGACACAATGCATCATTCACGGGAGTGAGCGACACAATATCTTTTAACCTAAACATGTAGATGGTATGTTCTCTACACACTATAAAGATACCTTAAGTCTAACTATTTGTTCTATAAGAAAAAGTCCTTAAAGTATCAAGCACTATTAGTCTAGGGTACCCGCAAGGAACCACTACCATCCAAATGACTTGTCCCTGCCCAAATAAGCTACGAGGACTTTTTGAGTCAAATGCACTAATCGTACAAGTTCAAGATAACCAAGACTACCCTCATATCACGCGACAAGCGATGTTATGAGTTGGACTTAACTGGAACTATGTGTGGTCATTGCTTCCCCTAACTAGGGCTAATGCCCGGATGACCTGTAAAGGCATCTCGGGAGGTCTAAGCGACAAATAAAAACTAACCCTAACCTTGGTACACTTAGATAGATCTAGGGAGTTAGCTCAATATAAATTGAAAAAATGGGTAGAGCTTCCGCCACCTTTTCAACATATTGAAACGTTCCTCGGTTCGAAGGCGTTCCTCGACTGTGGTCAGCCATACCTACCATTAGACCTACAGGTGCCACACTCTTCAAAGAGAATTAGATAATGCCTTTAGATAGGCCAGGGACTTGACTCAATACTTGGAGGAAAAATGGGCAAAGCTTTCGCCTCCTTTCCCGGATATTGATGCGATCGCCGGCCCAAAAGTCGGTCATCAGCTACGGTCAAGCTGCACCTATCGGTCCTATCCTTAGAATCTACAGGGTTATCTTTAATATTAGGTTACGTGGTGGGTTCAACCATTACAAACGACGGTTTGACCACCTACTCTAACGTCTACGGGTTCAAACCCTAATTATCTCCCAGGCCCGAACAGATGGCTCGGACAGCCTATTTCATCGTTCTAATTGGTCCCTTACTATACTGAGCCGACTGCGCACGGGCAAATAACATTTTTATTTTTATTTTTTCAAAATTAATTAATTAATTAATAATTTATTTTATTAATTAATTATTTAAATAATGTCATAAAAGATTTATTTAAATTATTATGTCATTATAATATCACGATGATGTCATAATTAGGTTATTTAATTATTTATTAATATATGGCATTATGTGTCATAAATATTTTATTTAATTATTCACAAATATGTTTGGATGAAAGTGTGTAAGTTTCATGGATCGAAATCCACCATTTTCGAGGTTTTTATCTCGTATCTTCAAGGAATCGAAGAACAAAATCGTTCTCCGAAAATACCAAAATCGGGGGTTTGATTCACTCCGAATCGAATCCCACCAAGAATGAAAGTTGATTCTAGTATCCTAAGCATCAAGACTAATAAGTTTTGCACAAAATAATTTATAACATTCGAATCAAAATATGAGAGTTTATAGGTTTTCATCGCAAGTTTTCGAAAACCTGAAGAACCCGACGTGTTCTTCGGAAAATACAAGATTCAGGTATCGAATCGACCCCGAATCGAACTTTATAAAACATGAGAGTGAGTAGAAACAAGTGTGGAAACATGATCATGGCATCAAATAAAGCTTCTAAATAAGCTAATTATATCAAAACCTAGAAACTAGCTCATGGGTTAAAATATGTAAAAATCATGGAATAAATCCTTGTTTTCATGGATGAAAATCCACTAAAACCTCTCCTAATTTATCATGAACCTAACCTAGACTAATTTTAGTTTACCTTGAAATGATTTGGATAAAGCTCCTCAAGCTTTGGTTCTCTTCTTCTTCTTCTCCTTCTCTTTCTTCTCGTTTTCTTGCAAACCAAGCTAGCAAGCTTGATTCTCTCACTTTGGTTTTACTTCGAGGTTTTTGGGGCAAAGGAAAGGTTATTGGTGACTGATTTTGGCAGCAAAGGAGAGTGAATTTCGTGTCTTAATGAAAGGGGGTGAAGGGATAAGAAAAAAAGTAAAACAAAGTGAGATTTAATCCCTTTTCTAATAGGTGTCCATACCCTATTGGTCATGGCTTGCCTTCCCATGTAGGAAGAACATGGGGGGGGGGGGGGAGGGGCTACGGATGACCTCATGTGGGCCCTACCTAGCTTCCATCACATTTTTATTAGGTTTGGATTAGGTTTAATTAGGTTTCCAGGTTGTAAATTAGGCTAGTTTAGGGCTTAAATCCAGCTTGGTTTAATCCTAGTTTAGGTTAATCCCAAATAGGATTTCACTAATCCTCTCATCAGGACAAGCACAAGGATGATGTCATGAGGGCCCCAAAAGGTTCGTCTTGTAGTGCCCTTAGGGTTAGGTTAGTGCTAAACACGATTAAAGCAAACTAATCCCATTTAGCAATCCGAATTAAGGCTAGTTAACTCTGGATTAGGGTTTATCACTTAAAAGCCAAAAAAATATACATAATCCCCAAAGAACTAAATTTTCATTACTTTTAGGTCCAAAAATAAGTTTTGATAATTTTACAAACAAGTCTATTTTTCAAAAATAACGATTTTACCCAAAAGGGTCTGGTTTCTTTGTATGAGAGCCTAGATCCCAGACGAAGTAAAAACGCACCTGGAGAGAATATTTCCTACCCCTGAGATGATGTTAAAGCACTCCCAGAAGACTCATCTGAGTTCCAAAGTTAGGGCCTAACAGCCCCGATCAGACAAAAAGTCCATATTTTTCCGTGCGCAGCCTTTGCGCACAATCTCTTGGACTTAATCCCTGTGTACTTACGTTTCTGTAAGTGCCTCGAGATAGTCCCGCACGTGCCACATGATATTCCACTAACATTCCATAAAAGGAAAATAATATATTTATATTTTATTACAGAAAAAAATCAAGTCTTTACAAACCTTGTCTACAACGGACCCTACCGGTGCACACCTTGGTGGTGACGCTGAAGGCCCCTTAGAGCATGACTGCATGCTAGTGACAACAACTGACGTGGGTATGACTGTTTAGTCGAATTAGTATAATTGAACCTTAATACGGCCCTTGGCTTCGGTAATGCCGACTAACTAAGATGGTACAATTGGAGCATCGTTTTACGTGCCGATAGTCCAGCGTCTGATGATGCCTAAATTTCTCGACTCGGCTAACTCAGGCCTAAACCTATGTTACTCGATAACAAACAATGACCATAGGCCCACTGTGTGTGTTTGATAGCTCTTTTTCGTGTTGACCCAGTTGGGGACAGAGCGGAGGTCGTCTAGCAGAAGCCCACCAACTAGGTCACATATACTTCCCTTCTCGTGGTCTTTGATAATGAGAAATAAGAACAACTAGGGTAGGTATCCATGACACTGTATGTGGATCCCGCTGGGCATCGCCGTATGTGGTCAAGTGGATCCCTCCTTGTATGTGAAGTCGTGAGTCCGGCGACACATTCTTTAAAATACTAATAAAATAATCACAACTATTGCATAGATACCGTAATTAGGCATTCCCTTAAATTAAACTATATTTTGAATAAAAAAAAATTAATGGCAAGTATGGCCCCCATCATTCCGGTAGGAGTATGGGGGATCATACCTAAATTGGGCCCGGGGGAGTATTTATTTTTATTATATATCATGTGATGCACGGGTTGTGAGCGTGGTGCGAATCCCGGGGACCGGGGTAAAACGTCAAAACTGATTAATCATTGTATAGTCTCTTTGGTAACTGTGTGGTTATGAAATTGATAATCTATCTTGTAAGAAGGTTGGGATCCCGTGCACGCAAGGGTCGTGAACCACCTTGCGTGCACAGCCTATGATCAGTAGGCTAGGGGTCACGGGGAAGGATTGTGGTAAAGCCAATAGGAGTAGCCCTTTAGTAGAGATTGACCTAGCAACCCTTTTCCGGAGTAATTAAAGCCCCCAAAGTAAATCAAGTTGGGAGGTAGAGCTCCACCGGAAAGGACGAAAAACCCCTTATAATCATCTGAATGATTTGTGCACGATAGTGACGGATGCACGACGAGAGAGTTGGCCCTCTATATCAAAATAAAAGGCCCTATAGTAATGCCCAACCGGGGGCAGAATGAACAAAATATCCGGAGTTCACATTATGATAGATGATTACTGGATTAATATTTAAATATTATAGAATACTGAATGAAGTTTATGTTAGACAACCTAGTGACAGTAGGAATTGCATAAGAACGTAGACTGCTGGTAGGCTTAAGATATCTATCTGTAAACTTTGACTTATTTGGTTATCTCATATTATTAAAGACTATTAGGATGTCACTAACCATTAATTTGGCTAATCTCCTAATTTTCCATTAGGGGCTACTGTTTATCAAGAGTAGACTCTTCTACAGGTACGGAGGTTCAAGAGTAGCCGCAGTAGAAGGCTAGAGGCGGAGTTAGGGTTGCGGTAGTGTTCTACCTTCAGTATGTCATTTTGTATCCTATTTATTTCTGGCAATATAATCGATTGGATTAGTATAAGAATCATTTTGTCTAAGTTTAGTGTTGTTAGTGGCAATGATACCGCTGAAGTTCTTTTGGGTAGGCCTTTTCTCAAGGTCCCAAGCCTAGGTAGATCACCATAAAAATATAAGAAAAAGAACTGACCTAATTGACTAGCCCAGTAGATAGGACCTCTAAAACCAGTGCACTGACTGCTAGAGAGTTGGCAAGGCTACTAGGCTCGCCGTCGGAGACTTAAGCCTCGTGCTCCGTTTGATGGATTTCTGTCAGCATGTAGTGGCACCGACATGTCACACATGTTGAGAGGATAACCTTTTTGAAGGTCGAGCCTGGTCATCTCTCTGTCGATAAATTTTACCTCCGTCTATTTTTATTTAATAAAATATTTTCATAAAATCAAGTTTTAAAATATTCCTCCTTGTTTCTCCCTCATCCTTTTTTTTTATTTAGGAGAGAGTAGCAGCCCTATGAGAACCACAACTTGGTGTAGGTGCTTGACCAAAAATCCAAAACCCTTCACTTTCTCACCATACCCCAAGGATCGGTCTTCATATTTCTGGGGCATAATATGCGCCGACTTTGTGATTTATCTCACTAACATATTTGTTTCAGGGGGAGCACTAAAGGGAATCTATCTAAATTATTTTAGATGCACTGTACTCTTTTTCCTTCAACCAAGTTTTATCCTACAGGGTTTTTCTGGTAAGGTTTTAATGAGGCAGTATTTTCCCAGCGAGGAACGTCCAAAGGGGAGTGTTATGAAAGGGTGTGTCTGTCCGTCATACAATAACCACCATATGTGAAGAGTTGTGACCCTCTATAGAGAGGTGTATCCCTTCATAAGAGTTATGTAATTTCAAAAGAGTGGTGTCCTTTCATTGAGAGTGGTATAAAAATCTATGTATATATACCCCTTTTGTATATTGAATTCAATTGAATAAGAGAATTGGTGGTGATTTCTATCTCGATGATATTTTTGTATTTTTTGATTACAACAAGATTATTTTTATAAAGTTTTTTTTTAGAAAAGAGGACATCAAAGAAGTTTCATAAATCAGGCACAGATCAGACCCATTGATAGCCACAATCATCCCAACCACTACATCTATGCATCTTTATATATATATATATATATATATATATATATATATATATATATATATATATATATATATATATATATATATATATATATATATATATATAGAGAGAGAGAGAGAGAGAGAGAGAGAGAGAGGAATGTTAGAATGTGGCGTGCGGTGCGTGCGATGCACGCAGCAGTGCATCAGACGGCTGCTGCGGTGCGCCGCACGCACCGCACGCCGCATCCTATATATATATATATATATATATATATATATACACACACACACACACACACACTAAAATGGAAGCCTCTCTCCCGTGTTGTGACATGTGGAAATCTTTTAAAGAGCTAGAATTCTTCTTTCGTGTGTGAACGCGGCTCTTTTTTAAATTTATTTAAAAACCTACCATAAAGATGATAAATTTTAATTCAATGGCATTTAATGGTCATTTGATGTTTTTTTTTTTGGTAGGAACTACGGGGGTTCTATTCATGGCGCCCTAGTCCTGGAAAATCCAGCAAAATCATTATTGGGATACAACTTTTTTGAAAAAACAAGCAAAGAAATACAATTAGGTACCGAAGCCGACGAAAAGGTTGATCCCTTCTGAAGAGTGAACTTGGCTAGAGCATCAGTACATGAATTAAGATTCATCTTCACATGGGAGAAAGTACATGAGGTAAAGTCCTTAGTAATACGCCTGCAGTCAGATACAAGGTTCTATATCCGCCTTGGTGGAGAGAGATCTCCATCAGACAGGAGGTGAATAAGTACCTGATTATCCCCTTCCACTATGGCTGTAGAACTGTAGAAGCGGTAATTTTTTTTAGTGCCCTCAGCCCTTGAAGGATTGCTCGAGCTTCAATTTCTAAGACTTCACACATCCCAAAAATAGCCCCTTCTGAAAGGATATGGAAGCCAGAGCTATCCCGAATAATTACTCCAGTAGCAGATAGTGTGCTGCTCAATGCCCCATCAATATTCACTTTGAACGTACCAAAGTCCAGTGGCAACCAATGGGAAGGATGGGCCTCAAGATCTTTCTTATGGGCGGATGAAAGATCTCTGAAGAGGGCATTAGAAGCCATAACGACCAATTCTGGGCTAGTTCTTGTCCTATCAAAAATCCACATGTTCCTGGCCTTCCATAAATTCCACAGGATAATGGATCCGTAACTGAAAGAAGATCGATCCTCTATTTTGAGGCTCAAAAGCTGACAGATCCATTGACTCAAGGTTTTGAAATCTCCATTCACAAGAAGATGAAGTTGGGACCCAAACTAGACTGCACGGGCAAAGAAGCAGTAGAATAGTACATGCTTGATCGTTTCATCGTCATTACATTAGGAACATGTCATATCCACATAGGGGAGTCGAGAAGCTATCCTTTTGCGAGGTGGAAATGCATTCACCCAATGCTCGCCAAACAAATATCTGAGCCTTCGGAACAACATCTTTGATCTTCCACAATTCCTTCCAATTAAAATATGTACTGCTCGATGAGGAGGAGGCTCCATAGTTCACTGCAAATAGTGCCCAATAGGCCGATTTGTGAGTAAAATGACCATTAGTAGAAGGGGTCCAAACTCGAGCATCCAAAGAAGGAGTTGAGGAAAGATGGATCTTCAGAATACCATTCGTCTTTGCTTGGTTCAATCTGAGTCCTGCCATCTGATCCACTCTCCAAGTTCTAGTATGGGGATCAATAAGCTCTGCCATAGTCATATTAATCCCCTCCGGGATAGGACTTCCAATGGCATAGCCAAAAAGCTCTGGGATCCATTGGTCGCCCACTTGAATAGACATGCCCTCTACCACTCTCCAACAAACAAAGGGGCGAATAAGATCCCGACCCTTTAGAAGACTTCGCCAAATTGAGGACGCACCGGACTTCAGGGAGAGATGCCAAAAATTGGAATTAGACCCATACTTCTAAGAAAGCACTTGAACCCACCAAAGGTTTTGATTATTCAAAAAGAGCCAGGCCAGCTTCACTAGTAAAGCTTGATTGGTTATTGCAAGATCTCAAAAGGCTAAACCACCCTCAAGTTTTGGTTTGTAGAATTGTTTCCAACCTAGCAAATATAGATGCTTCTTGTTGGGCTCAACACCCCACCAGAAATCACGCTGGATAGCATTTAATCTGTCAGTAACAACTTTTGGAATTAACTTGGTGGACATAAAGTATGTGGGGATGGAGGATAAACAAGATTTGATGAGAATCATTTTTCCCGCATGCGAAAGGGTCTTCGACTTCCATCCTTTGAGTTTAGACTTCAATTTATCTTCAAGGAAGGAGAAGGCTTTATTCTTCGATCTGCCATAAAACAGAGGGGAGCCTAAATAAAGTTCATCTTGCTTCATGATTAACACCCCGAGATTAGCTACAATAACTTCTTGCCAAACCCGGGGCACATTCCTGGAAAAGGTAATCTTTGATTTGGCAAAATTGACTTGCTAACCAGACCAACCACAGTAAAGTTGGAGGATGGTATTTATACACTCGATTTCCTGATCCACCGCTTTGCCAAAGATGAAGATATCGTTAGCGGTGAGAGACTAAGGCACCCTGCTTACCGATCCGAATGTCGTGGATGATTTTTCTGTCTTCGAAAGTAGAAATCACCCAAGAGAGGGCTTCAGAGCAAATCAGAAACAAGTAGAGAGAGAGTGGGCAACCCTGTCTTAAGCCCCTTTGGGCTCTAATGTAACCTTCTGGTGAGCCATTGATAAGGACAGCAAATGAAACGTTAGAAAAGTAGGCATAGACAAGGGAGAGGAACCCTCTTGAAAAGCCCAAAGCCTCAAGCACTTGCATGATAAAAATCCACTCTACTCGATCATAGCCCTTGGCCATATCTAGCTTGAGGGCATAAAAGCCCCTGCGACCGGTGGTACATTTGATGGTAGCCAAGACTTACTGGGCGATAATGGTGTTGTCTCCGATATTTCTACCTATAAGGAAGGCATTTTGGGACTTGGATACGCATTTGCCAATGAGGGGTTTGAGCCAGTTTGCAATGATCTTGGAGCACAGCTTGTAGGCCACATTACAAAGGCAGATTGGGCGGTAGTCACTTGGAGTCTCTGCTAATTTCTTTTTCAGAATGAGAGCCAGGAAAGTAGCATTGAGTAGGGGGCATGAACTTTGAGGCAAAGAAATATTGAACCACTCTCACCAGGTCATCTTTAAGCACCGACCATCCTCCTTTATAGAATCTTGCAGTCATCCCACCTGGACCTGGGGACTTTAAATTATTCATAAAAAATAAAGTACTTTTGACCTCCTCAAAGTCAAGTATCCAAGTAAGCAAAGCATTCTCATTAGGTATAATCACATGACTGAAGCCAAAATCAGTGAGATTAGCATTGGCTGTGTGGAAAGAAGTGAATAAATTGGTGAAATAGAGTTCAAACATCTCAATAATTTCCTTGTTATCAGAGCACCATAGGTTTACCTGATTCTTAATGCCGGATATGTGGTTCCTCCTTCTACGATTAAGCACTACCATGTGGTGATATCTAGTATTGCGATCCCCTTCGGTGAGGCAATGGGACTTAGATCGTTGATGCCAGTATGTAGCCTCCAGATTAAGAAGAAGCTGATATTGCGTCTGGAGACGGGATTCCGTCGCAAGCCTTGCCGGAGAGGGGCCGAGGAGCTGGATCTTAGCAATAGAGGTCTTGCCCAAGTCCATTTTTGGCTTTAATGGACCCAAAAGATTTACTACTCCAACTGCTCAAATATTTCCTCACCACTTCACACTTTTTATCTAGGTCCAGCAGGCTGGGATTGGTGGGATCCTGTGTCCAAGCCTTATTGACCACCGTGAGAAACTCCGGATTACATTTCCAGAATTCCTCAAAACGAAAATACCTGTCCTTCTTATACTTCGCTGGATAAAGATCAAAGAGGATGGGAGAGTGGTCGCTATCCAGTCTAGGTAGATGCCAGACCCTGCCTGAGGAAATAACTGTTAGAATTGGTGAGGTCTACAGCTCGTAAAAACCTATAGTTTAGCTATGTATGGTTGATAGTATAAGATTGCATCTTGGTACATACCTTAGTAAGTGTTCTGATTACAGAACAGAAAGCTATGGCTACTTGGTAATCCACTTGAGTATGAGACTCAAGGGACTGGTCCCATGTAACCTAAATACGTTTGCAGCTCTGATTAGAGGTAATCACCCTATCAAGGTAATCTGTTGGGATGACAGAGCGTGGGTGTCTCCACCACGGTCATTACCAGGCACAATGTCTGTGGCCGAACGGAACCAATATGGTGCACAGATCGGTGAGCAGACACCGGTACACTAAACCATGTTTCTGCTTAGGGTAAAATAGTCCTAAACCCTGAGAAACCATGTCTGATGGACTAACCAGTTGAGTGGTGCTTTGGCGTACCAATATGTGAGGATCCAGATACAGTGATCCAAAATCACGGTGTACTAGGTTACCCGGTTGGCGTTGTATCAGCGTGTCACTCTTGCAGGCCATCCACACCCCTAACAGGAGGTGCGTTTCTTGGTCTGACCTATGTTGTATTAAACCCTGGCCTGGTGGTCATTAGTTGGACTGGTGATGGATCCGGTTACTCGGTAGAGTAATCGAAGGTATGATGCACGTGATCAACCTGGAAGGAACCGAGTCATATGAGCACTCGAGTCTGACGGTATTCTCCACCGCTCGAGTTGCATCATGGCACCAGATGGAGGGACAGTGGGTTTACCATACTAAACGGAGAGCAGGGGTATGAGGGAGAACATAGTAAGTCCGGGAGAATTGAAGTGCAGCCTGCGTCGCACTCTGGGTGGCCATGCAGGTTAACTCGGACTCAGAATATCAATGGTACACTCGGGTAGTGTGTCGATCGAGTCTAAGTTGGAAACCATGAACCCTGATCCCTGAAGGTTCCACCTTATCCATATTATGTACGGTCCTTGTACCATCTCCTCAAAACACAGAACACAGTTAGAGAAAGCGAGAAGTCCAAGACTACACTCCATGAGTGCTTCGCACTAGTGCACGTTAGATGCGTAGCTACGTGTGTGCATTAAGGGAAAACCCTAGGTAAGTGCAGAGACGCATGTAGCAATTCCTTATCATAAGTGGACTTTGCCATATGGGTGCGATGCACCGGGACATGCTGTGAGTTGACTAGTTGAATTCACTAGGGACACCCTACGAGAACCTCAGATAATAGTGAAATCACTGGTGCACTTCACTTATGTATGCCTTGCAAAGTCTCGTACACGAGGAACGACCAACTAGTGACATAAGGGCATTTTGGTCATACCATGCGCCACTATGCACTAAGGGGGTCGACCCTAAGTGTTGGAAGACTGGTCAAGGCCGGCCCCATTGGTTTTAGGAGGTTGTTGCCTCCAATGAAGGGGCCGGTCATGAGGCACAGAAAATGGGCTGGTTTTGACCGTTTTCAAAATCAAGGAAAAGATAGAGATAAAGGAGAGATATATAGGGAGAGGTTTGAATTAGTTGAACCTTATCCATACTATCCTCATCCATAAGGATAGGGCAGCCCTATATAAGAGTAATGGGGGAGAGGGGGTGTCGGTGATGACAAGCCTTAGGGCCGACCATCCCATGGGGAAACCCTAGCTGCCCTCTCTCATCTCGTCTCTCCTCTCTCAACTCTTCCCCTCGCTTGCGCTATTAGATGGCGATTCATCTTCTTTGCGTGAAGTTTCGTAGAAGGAGAAGGCTCATCGAATAGAGGTTAGATCCATTGATGAGGTACCATGCATCGTGCGAGATCGGGTGAACTAGAAGGCAGCTCCCGTAAGTTTTTGCTATCCTGAATCTGCACAGAAAATCAACAATGTTTCTGCGATTCGGGGAGCTACAGAAGTCCAAACGAAATAAAACTTGTTGCAAAAATTGTGGCTCAAAGTTTTCTACCTGCAGTCCAAAATTTAACCCAATCAGAGTTCAAAATAGAATGTTATGGCCGTTGCACCGAACGTATATCGAGCAGATCCAAGCCCGTCTCCATCGACAAAGAAGAAACTTATCGCGGTGAAAGAATCTGCACGCAGGCATGATCTCTAACATGTAGATCTAGTATAGATAGAACATACATGCATGCCAGATTGTTCTTTCGTGTTAGATTGATGTTAGGGGTTCGCGTAGTTGCCAAGCTAGATTCATACACGCACGTGTAGATCATTTCGATGAAAATTTTGATATGTAACGCACACCGTTCACGATCTTCGGACCTTCACTTTGCTTCCGTTGTGGGCCTTTACCATGGAATTATTTCCAATAATTGCTATCAGAGCACGCTAGTGGTGTGCGTTTTATGTTTTTCATGAAACCGTCATGTGCGCGCATGAATAATATATGCCGCCATCGGGGTTCTACGAGTAGATCATGTATAGTATATATTATGTGTTCTATGAATTGTTCTTACATGGCGTCGCTTCTAAAATTTAATCTAGATATGTGATTGTTTGCTACCGGGGGTCGGACCCTGTGTTAGCGAATATTGTCTAGATGTGTTTTTCTTCTGTGTATGGATAGGTTTTAGAGCCATATTCGGGCAAGTGGTGGAGGATGACCACCCTTGATTCCCAAGCTTTTTGCTAGGCGTGTTTTCTCTCTAGGAATTGTGTACAGCGTGCACTTGCTTGAAGCATACTAGATCTTTTTTGGTTATAGATTGAAGATGATGACTTACCGTGGAGATCCACCACCGGGAGGACGAGCGGAACCTTGGAGGACGATGGCGATCCGGCGAAGCGTACACGATGATGGCAAAGGGCGAAAGCGTTAGGAGATCATATACAGAGGCTTGCACTGGATTGAGGAACCTTGCGAAGAAGACAGAGAGTCTGCACTGTGCCAGTCAGGTTCAGGGGTC
The DNA here is from genome assembly GCA_947650365.1 of Chamaelirium japonicum. Lineage (NCBI taxonomy): Eukaryota > Viridiplantae > Streptophyta > Magnoliopsida > Liliales > Melanthiaceae > Chamaelirium > Chamaelirium japonicum. The sequence continues at coordinate 57,820,542 of OX393557.1, forward strand.
AGACCCTGAACTTGATTCAGTTGTGTGGTTGTTTCTTTTAGTTGTGTGGTTGTTTCTTTTATTTAATTGACCATTGATGATAGTGTGAATTCCTCATATTTGGTTATGCCACCATTAGGTCAACACCCAATTAGTCAGGTGTGCCTATTTGGCCAGCATCAAAACCTAGAATGAGTTGGGATTCTACTATGATATCATTCATCAAATTTATAAGTAAGGCGCCATAGTAGTGGAAGACCTTTCCTGCCAGTTAAACCTTAGGCTAGGCTCCAGGGCATTAGCGTGATAGCCAGGTTTGCGAAGTATCGATGTTCTTGGGATATGTAATGTGACCCTTGAGTGGAGAAATCCACTTGAGGCACGGACTATGATATTCCGAGATCGATTAATGCTTCGCAAAAGGCTTGAAATGCTAGTGGGAGCATGGTATAACCAGGGTCTAGTGTATAGGTTATCGTGACCTTAGTATACACTCATATTTGCATTAAATAACCCTCAACTATAATAAGGGATGTGTTAGAGGACTCGTCGAGATCCTCTGGCCTCCACAACCAACTGCTTTTTGTTTGGGTGAAAGGGCGTAGCTCAACACCCCCTAGGGTGAGGGTTATGTTTTTCCATGCCAGATAACGTAGCGGTCTCCTTCAGGATATGGCGGTTATGGGGCCAGGAGAGAAGGGTTTTTTCCCACCCTAGTGGGGGCCGCATGAACTCCCGTGCTGTAATTGCTTAGGCTTGTGGGTAAGCATTCAAAGTGGACATGAGGCATTCGTTGTTCAGACAATGGAGATCACGTAGCACTGGCCAAAAGGACAATTATGGTCCATCAAAGCTCTTAGTTGACAGATTTAGATAGGGTCAAGGAAAGGCCCGTGTAAGCGAATTGATGTTGCATGATGCCCCCTAGGGCAAGTGCAGTCGATTCTGAGATCTTACATACATGGTTAATTAATCCATAAAGATGACTTTGCTTGAGGGTAGCATTGGTATTTGGATATAATTAGCTTGTTTTCAAAATCCATAAAATAAGTTTTCCTGTATTCTTTCATTCAACCATATAGTTCTCATATCCGTTATCCTATAAGAGAACCAGTTATCGGGTCTCTAACTACGTAGAGCGGAAGCGCTATCTTTAGCTTATGCTTAGGGTAGTAAACGTACATTGGCTTTAAATCTTAATATCCATGTACCATATCTAACAGGTCCAGATGTCACTAGGGCACTAACTAGGGCATATAACGACTAGCGAGAGTCTGAGGAGATGTGCAAGTTCTGTGTCATAGCAGATTTGTGGACAACTCTTTAGAAGCAAGTCAGAGATATGCCGAGTCTTCTTAAATAAAGTTTTACTTGCATTAGATGTTTGGAAGGCGAAGTCAGTAGACTCATTGCTTTTCCACCAAGATACTTGTTGGTATCGAGATGTCTAAGGGTATGCTTATTCGGGAACAAATACTTAAGTTCCAGATCGAACTAGATTCTAAAGACATGGTGCCAGATGATGAGGTGGTGGAAGACGTCTTTCTTGCATCCTTGTCTGAAACCTTTGAAGGCGTTGTCAGAGACTTTAGCTTTAACAAGCTAGAGATGACAAACACAGAACTTCTAAGGAGATTTCCAAAAGACAAAGGATGGGATCAAGATTAAAGGCAATGTCTTTAGTGCTTAACCTAGGTCTTCTTTAGAAGAACCTAATGGAGTAACTTATCAGAGATCAAAAACTATATAAGTGCAGAAACTAGTATGGACTCGTAAGTCTGGTGATGTCAAGGACGGAAGTATTTCCGCTATGGCAAGTAGAGGGGGTATTGAAAGATAGTGTATGGACTCAAGATGTTAGGAGTTGAGTCACTATCTAGTAGCAATTCTTCTATTTCTTGGAATATAAACTTCAAGTCTACAGAGATTCAAGGAAAGCAAAAGGCTACTTTATGGTGAAGTGATCCTAATATGGGCACTGATGCTATAAGCCGCTGCGGATGCTGTTAGATATGTTATCTTAGTCTTTCCAAAATAAGGATTTTGATTTTTAGAGATTTTGTTCTGTTTCATCCTCGGTAAATAAAGTTTTTAGTTTTAGACAGCACTGTAGGTGTGTATCTTAAACTGAATAGATATCTTCATTACTAGAGGAATAGATCAGAATAATCTCTTTGTATTTAATCCTAATTTGAAAATAGATTTCATCACAGCTATAACGTCTAATTAAAATTCATCTAAATCCTTCGGAGAATCTATCCCATTTGTGAGCCCTCTGATTTAGATAATTTGCCTCAGATAAATTCAGAGATAATAGAAGGTCGAGTTTCTATTCACAGATTCATCGAAGATCCTTCTAACCTATGAGTATAATCTAGAAGACAGAATAACTAAAAAGGCCACTAAGGTATTGGTGTTAGTTAATTTTGTCGTCTATGGTTCCAAGAACGTCCAAACGATAAGAGTCTCTTCGATTTAATCGAATGAACAAGAACCTATCGGATGGGTTCCATAGGATCCTGAGGGAGCATAGGATTATCTCTCAGTTAAATTCTCCAATGATGACATATCAGAATAAAGTCTCCGAGAGAAGGAATCGGACCTTGTTTGACATAGTCCGTAGTATGATAAATATCACCAAGTGTACTACCCACCTTTTGGTGGGGTTGTTCCTTAAAACAGTAGCTTATATCTGAAACTACCTCTCATCTAGATCAGTGGCTCAGACCTATAGAGAGCTATAGTCTAAGCGAAAGCTGACACTATAGGGTCTCAAGATATAGGATTGTCCTGCACTTGTGTGAAAGGACAAGAGAGATGAGATGGAAATGAAGTTTCAGGTATATATATTTGTAGGTTACCCTAAGAAGGCATAAGATGGATTGTTCTATGATCTTGAGGTTTGAAAGGTAATCGTTTTTACGAACACCATCTACCTAGATCAGGATTATATTATAGACCATAAGTTTATCAGTAAGGTAGTTCTGGATGAACTACTAGGTACTGGTAGAGAGTGCGCATCTGAAAAACGTAGTGGGAGTAGATGATACAAGAAACTAGTATACCAGGTACTGTAGAAACAATTCACTTTTGTACCACCACCACCTCGTCGTTGTGGGACCATCAGAGCTCCTGAAAGATACTATGGAAAACTTCGATAGTAAATCTAGAGTTTTAGGAGGATGATCCCTAGAGCTACAAAGAAGTAGTGGGAGCTTCCGACATCTCTGACTGACAAAAGACCATGGAGGCAAATTTGTGTCAATGTTTCTTGGAACAGTCTTCACACTTATAGCACTATCACTCTTCGGGGTGTAGGAGGTGTATAAGAAGAGCACCCGGTTAAGACTTAAGTAAGTAAATTAGTTACCAAAGGAGAAGGAATTGACTATGTCAAAACCATCTCACTGGTAGCTATGCCTAAGTCTATTTTGAATCCTCTTAATCCATCGCAGCCCATTATAGTTGGGAGATTTGGTTGATGGATGTCAAGATAGTTATTCCCTAACGGGAATTTGGAAATGACATATAGATGATGCAGCCCCAGGCTTTGTGTTAGTAGGTTAGGAAGATATGGAATGTAAGTTGCAAAGGTCCATTTATGGATTGATGCAAGTATCCAGGTTGAAATATCTACTTTGATTAAGGGAATCCGCTCATACGGATTTGATCAGAATGAGGATAAACCAAGTGGGTACAAGCAAGGTGAAAGAGCTACAAGGGTGTACGTAGTACTTTATGTTAACGATATCCTACTGATTGAAAATGATATAAGAATATTATTTACGGTAAAGGTTTGTAGTTATCACAATTTGATGTGAAAAACCCTAGTGAAGCGAGTTATACTCTGGGAATCAAGGTAACTCGAGATAACCAGAGCAAGGTTCTCTTACTGTCATAGGTTACGCATAAAGATAAGATTCTAGCCAGATTCGTTTTACGAGGCTAGATATCTATTGCGCAGCAGGATTTATGGGTCAGTTTCAGTCGAACCCGGTCCAGATCACTGGACTACAGTGAAGGGTATACTCATAAGTCCTCATCAACTGAGGATTGTAAGTTAGCTTGCACTTCACAAGTCCTGATATCGATTGGATGCACAGAGTCTGACTTTGGTGTCAAATGTCATTCCAGAGAATCGATTTCAGGAATTATTTTTATCTTGGGGTTAGAAGCGGTAGTTGGTAGAGTGTGAAGCATGAGTGCATCATAGACTCTACCACAGAGGTTGAGCATGCTGTTGCATGCGAGGTAGTCTAATAGGTGGTATAACTTAGGAAGTTCTTAGAGAACTTGGGACGCGTATCAGAGGCTTAGTTATCTGTTATTGTAACAGAAGAGCGGTAAGCAAGGTCCAAGGAGACTAGGCACCACTTAAGGGAAAACCCATCAAGTACAAACTCCACTTGATCTGATCGTTATAGGAGGAAATGCAAGTAGCGGTACTGAAATGGCATCTGCAGATAATGTTGCCAATTCCTTTAGAGAATTCCTGCAAAGACTTTTGGGCAGCATGTAGAAGCTACGGAGCTCAACACCGTTTTTCCTCGTTAGACCTAGTGGGTGATTGTTAGAATTGGTGAGGTCTACAGCTCATAAAAACCTATAGTTTAGCTATGTATGGTTGATAGTATAAGATTGCATCTTGGTACGTACCTTAGTATGTGTTCTGATTACAGAACAAATAGTCATGGATATATGGTAATCCACTTGAGTGGGAGACTCAAGGGACTGATCCCATGTAACCTAAATACGTTCGCAGCTCTGATTAGGGTTAGTCGCCCTATCAGGATAAGCTGTTGGGATGACAGAGCGTGGGTGTCTCCACCATGATCATTACCAGGCACAATGTCTATGGCTGAACGGAACCAACACGATGCACAGATCGGTGAGCAGACACCGGTGCACTAAATCATGTTTCTGCTTAGGGTAAAATGGTCTTAAACCCTGAGGAACCACGTCTGATGGACTAACCAGTTAAGTGGTGCTTTGGCGCACCAATATATAAGGATCCCGATACAGTGATCCAAAACCACGGTGTACTGGGTTACCCGATTGACGTTGCATCAGTGTGTCACTCCTGCAGGCCATCCATACCCCTAATGGGAGGTGCGTTCCTTGGTCTGACCTACGCCATATTAAACTCTAGCCAGATGGTCATCAGTTGGACTGGTAACGGATCTGGTTACTCGGTAGAGTAATCGGAGGTATGATGTACGTGGTCAACCTGAAAGGAACCGATTCATATGAGCACTCGAGTCTGATGGTATTCTCCACCACTCGAGTTACATCATGGCACCAGATGGAGGGACAGCGGGTTTACCATACTAAGTGGAGAGCAGGGGTATGAGGGAGAACATAGTAAGTCTGGAAGAATTAGAGTGCAGCCTGCGTCGCACTCTGGGTGGCCACGTATGTTAACTCGGACTCAGAAGATCGATGGTACACTCAGGTAGTGTATCGATCGAGTCTAAGTTGGAAGCCATGAACCCTGGCCCCTGAAGGTTCCACCTTATCCATATTATGTACGGTCCTTATACTATCTCCTCGAAACACAGAATGCAGTTAGAGAAAGTGAGAAGTCCAAGCCTACGCTCTGTGAGTGCTTCGCACTAGTGCACGTTAGCTGCGTAGCTGCATGTATGCACTAAGCGAAAACCTTAGGTTAATACAGAGACGCATATAGCAATTCCTTGCCATAAGTGGACTTTGCCACATGGGTGCGATGCACCGGGACATGTTGTGAGTTGACTAGTTGACTTCACTAGGGGAACCCTACGGGAACCTCAGATAATAGTGAAATCACTGGTGCACTTCACTTATGTGTGCCTTGCAAAGTCTCATACACGAGGAATGACCAATTAGTGACGTAAGGGCGTTTTGGTCATACTATGTGCCACTATGCACTAAGGGGGCCGGCCCTAAGTATTGGAAGACTGGTCAAGGCTGGCCCCATTGGTTTTAGGAGGTTGTTGCCTCCAATGAAGGGGCCAGTCATGAGGCACAGAAAATAAGCTGGTTTTGACCGTTTTCAAAACTAAGGAAAAGATAAAGATAAAGGAGAGATATATAGGGAGAGGTTTGAATTAGTTGAACCTTATCCGTACTAGCCTCATCCATAAGGATAGGGCAGCCCTATATAAGAGTAATGGGGGAGAGGGGGGGTCGGTGATGACAAGCCTTAGGGCCGGCCATGCCATAGGGAAACCCTAGTCGCCCCCTCTCCTCTCTCGTCTCTCCCCTTTGCTTGCGCCATTGGATGGCGACTCATCTTCCTCACGTGGAGTTTCGTAGAAGGAGAACACTCGTCGGATAGAGGTTAGATCCATCGATGCCATGCATTGTACGAGATCATGTGAACTAGAAGGCATCTCCCGCAACCTTTTGTTGTCCAGAATTTGCACAGAAAATCAGCAATATTTCTACAATTATGAGAGCTACAGAAGTCCAAACGAGATGAAACTTATTGCAAAAGTTGCGGCTCGAAGTTCTCTACTTGTAGTCCAAACTTCAACTCAATCGGAGTTCGAAGCAGAAAGTTATGGCCGTTGCACCGAACATGTCGAGCAGATCCGATCCGGTCTCCATCGACAAAGAAGAAACTTGTCGCGGTGAAAGAATCCGCACGCAGGTATGATCTCTAACATGTAGATCTAGCATAGATAGAACATGCATGCATGCTAGATTGTTCTCTCGCGTTAGATCGACGTTAAGGGTTCGCGTAGTTGCCATGCTACATTCATACACACACGTGTAGATCGTTTTGATGAAAATTTTGATATGTAATGCACACCGCTCATGGTCTTCGGACCTTCACTTTGTTTCCGCTGCGGGCCTCTACCATGGAATTATTTCCAACAATAACATCCTCCACTCGGAGTTCGCCATAGCTCTGTCCAATATCTCACAGATAAAATTATGATAATCTTGGTAATTAGCCCAGATGTAAGGAGCCCCATGAAAACCGAGATCAATTAGGCCCAGGGCATTAGAGAAATCCTTCAAGTTACGACAGTGATTGTGAGTGACCGGATTGCCCCCATCTCGATCCACTTCTGACAAAAGATCATTGTAGTCCCCAATGATGCAAAACGGAAGGTCAAATTTCTCCAGCGCTAGTAGAAGCCGAGCCCACACCGCTGGCCAAAGATGTCGCTGCGGATGGCCGTACATTCCGACTAAGGTCCAATGACTAGCCCTCTGATGGATCTCTATAATAATGAAATGCTCGCATCTATTGATAATGTTAATGTTGATATTATTACCCCAAGTCAGACATAAACCGCCAGCAAGCCCTAAGGCTAGTACATAAGAGAAATTTCTGAAATTTAGATAATCTTTGATAACTTACATTCTAGAGGAGGTGCATTTGGTTTCTGATAGGAACATAATATCTGGAGATGTGCTACTGAGGAGATTCTTCATACTATGGATTGCAGGGGAACTCCCTAGACCCCTGCAATTCCAACTTAATAGCTTCATTGGTCCAGTGGCAGTTGTGACCTGGCAGCTACCACCTGGTTGTAGTTGTCGAGGTATGTATGTTCACCATATCCCATGGGAGATTTAAGCTTCTTAGCTCTATGTATGTTTTCATTCTCGGTCTGCAGTTCTAGAGAACAACCTCTTTTTAGTAATGAACCTTTAGTAAAGGCTCTCGACATGTCATGCATCTCAGCCATCAACAGGGAATACTGATGGACTTTGGCCTTCTATGATTATTGAGATTTCCTGTAGGTTTTCTTTTTAATGCCCTCCTTAATGATTACCCCCCCTATGGAAACTATACCCGTATCCATCATCATATCTTTTGGAAGGGGATCTCGGGTAGGCTGAATGGCGCAGGTTCCGCTAGGGGATAAAGCAGGATCCTCGTGGTGGCTCGAATCATCGGGATTCTGAGGCAGATGTTGGAAATAATTCCATGGTAGAGGCTCGCAGCGGAAACGATTTAGCAGTCGAAAGACCGTTCATGGTGCACGTTACACGATTTAAACTTTCATAGAAACTAATCTACATATGTGTGCATGTGTATGCACGTGAATCGAACACCCTAACGGCAATCTAGCGTAATGACTAACTAGCATGTGTGGGGGGAAATTTCCGAGCCGCCTTGATCGAGAATCCCACCCCACAGCCTTGATTGAATTGGATTGTTTGTAGAGTTAGAGATTAGAAAGTTGAGAAGGAGAGAGATGACACATGGAGTTGTTGTCGAAGTTCGGTCTTACGACCTACGTCTCCGGGCGAGAGGTGCCACCTGATCTTCACTATAATATGAATATAAAGGGTTGAGCGTTCTCTCGACAGGCCGAGAGAAGCTTTTTACAGTGGGGGTTGCACGGAGCAACAAGAAAAGAAACTAGGAGGAGAGAAGTAAGCTCTTGCACTTGCTCTGGATCTGGAATCCCTCTTCCTCTGATCGAATGACCAACCACCTTCCTGGATGCCTTGGGGGTTCTTTTATAGCGTAGGCACGTGCCCGATATGGCAGTGATGACGTGGCGCTGATGACGTGGCACTGGTTCTGGGCCTCCTTGTTGGGCCCTTATTGGGCCGTTGTTCGGGCCCAATAAGGGGTAGGGCTTGATCTGCGAGCCTCGTAGAGTGGGCCCATGTGAGCCCAGGCGGGCTTACCCATTTGGGCCGTTGCGCGGGCCCATGCCGCTCTGATCTGGTCCGGTACAATTTTTGCACCCACAGCATGCATGCAAATCATAATGCTCGCTAGATCTACATGTTAGATTACACATACCTTTCGTACGGATCTTTTAACCACGGATAATTATCTTCTTTGTCGATGGAGACGGAAGATCATTCGCGAAGATGCCGATGGTACGATTGGAGACGATGCCTTCTTGTGCATCCGATCTCACACGATGCACGGAACGTCGCTCTTGGATCTCTGAGTGCCTCCGAAGAACGACCCTTCTCCTTCTTCAGAACTCCACGCGAGGAAGACAAAGTAGCAAGCGGGAAATGGGAGATGGATTAGGGAGAGAACTAGAGAGATGAGAGAGTGAAGGGGGTTCAGTTTTGCATCCATATAGCCTGCCCCATATACCCCTTTATATAGGGCCGGCCTACCCCCTTGGATAAGGATCTAAGGGGATAAAGACCTCCCACAATTATCTCTCCAATCTCACCCATTTATCTCTCCTTGTATTTATCCGTTTTCTCACTTTTTAGGGCTCGACTTTATCCGTTTTAAAGCCCTATCCTTATCTATATGGCCGGCCCTATAGATGAGGGATTCTCATCCCTACAACATAGGGTCGGCCCTAGCAAGGTTTCCCACTGCTACGGTCGGCCAAGAGTGAGGTCCGGTAGAGTGAGGTTTTTACCAAAATACCCTGACGCCTTATTTTGACCATTTCAAGCGTGTGATACCTAGCGGCCATTACTTAAGTGATTTCTACTAGTTACCTTGCTATTAACTGAGCCCACCGGAGGGTGTCTCTAGCAAAGTCAACTAGTCAACTCGCAGCATACCCCGGTGCATCGCACCTATGCAGCGAAGTTCACTTATGGCTAGGGATTACTACCTGCGCCTCTGTACTAGTCTCGGGCATAACCCTTAGTACTCGTATGTAGTTACGCATCTACCGTGTTCTAGTGCCAAGCACACACGGAGCGTATACTTCTTTCTTTCTCTTAATGCTTATGGTGTTCCGAGGAGATGGTTCAAGAACCGTACATAATGTTGATAAGGTGGAACCATCAGGGACCGGGGTTCATGGCTTCCAACTCAAGCTCGATCGACACACTACCCGAGTGTACCATCGATCCTCTGAGCTCGAGTTAACCTGCGTAGCCACCCAGAGTGCGACGAAGGCTGCACTCCAATTCACCCAGACTTACTATGTTCTCCATCATACCCCTACTCTCCGCTTAGTAGTGGTAAACCCGTTGTCCCTCCACTTGATGCCATGATTCACTTCGAGCGGTGGAGACTACCGTCAGACTCGAATGATCATATGACTTGGTTCCTTCCTGGTTGATCTATACATCGTACCTATGATTACCCCGTCAAGTAATCGAACCCGGTCAACAGTCAAACTGATGACCACCAGGCCTGGGTTTGGTACAGTGTAAGTCACACCAAGGAACGCACCTCCCTTTAGGGGTGTGGATGGCCTGCAGGAGTGACACGCTAATGCAACGCCAGCCGGGTAACCCAGTACACCGTGCTTTTGGATCACTGCATCCGGATCCTCACACATTGGTGCGCCAAAGCACCACGCAACTGGTTAGTCCATCAGACGTGTTTCCTTAGAGTTTAGGACCATTTTACCCTAAGCAGAAACACGACTTAGTGTACCAGTGTCTGCTCATTGATCTGTACACCGTGTTAGTTCCGTTCAGCCACAGACACTGTGCCTGGTGATGACCATGGTGAAGACTTCCCATGAACTGTCATCGCCAACAGCTTATCATGATGAGGCGACCAACTTGATCATAGCTGCGAACTGATTTAGATTATATGGGACCAATCTACTCAGTCTTCAACTCAGTGGACTACCATATAACCATGGCTCTCTATTCTTAAAAGAACACGTAACTATGTTACGCACCTATATGCATCTCATATAATAATAACTATCAATCTTTATTAGACCAAAACATAAAGTTTTACAAGATTAGAACACATCAATCCTAACAATCTCCAACTTGGTCTAGCGTAGCAAAATGGTTTTGACTCCCATCGCATCCACATGTCGCTTGAATGTCTTGGTAGGTATTGCCTTTGTGAAAGGATCAGCAATATTATCTGTAGATCCAATCTGTGTCACCGCTACTCGCCCTTGCTTTTGAAACTGCCGAATCAAGGGGAAGTTGCGCTCGATGTGCTTCCCCTTTGGTGATGTCGTGGCTTCTTTGCTTGTGCTACCGCCCCACTATTATCGCAGTAAAGCACAATAGGTAATTGGGCCTCTGGTACGCACCCCAAATCCGTAAGGAATTTCTTGAACCATACCGCCTCTTTGGCTGCCTCGCACGCTGCAACGTACTCAGCCTCTGTGGTAGAGTCTGCGATGCATTTTTGTTTCACACTCTGCCAACTAGCCGCTGCTCCTCCTAACATAAACACAAAACCTGATGTCGATTTTCTGGATTCCAAATCTGACATAAAGTCAGAATCTGTGTATCCAATCGGCGTCAGTTCTTGTGCAGTGTAAGCCAACTCATAGGCCCTTGTTTTACGAAGGTACTTGAGTATACACTTCACTGTTGTCCAGTGATCTGGACCCGGATTCGACTGAAACCGACCCATCATGCCTACTGCGAAATAGATATCTGGCCTTGTACAATGCATAGCAAACATTAGACAACCTAATGCCGAAGCATAAGGTATCTTCTGTATTTCTGCTCTCTCCTCAGGTGTCTTAGGACATTGATCCTTAGACAGTTTTACGCCATGTTTAAATGGCACAAAACCCTTCTTGGAGTTTTGCATGCCAAACCTAGCCATAACCTTATCTATATACGCGGCCTGTGACAGCGAGAGAATCCTGTTATGGTGATCACGTGTTACCTTGATCCCCAAAACATAACTCGCTTCACCTAGATCTTTCATATTGAACTGTGTTGACAACCAGACCTTTACCGTTGACAATGTTCCAACATCATTTCCAATGAGTAGAATATCGTCTACGTAAAGTATCAAATATACCACTGTAGTCTTATCACTCCTTTTGTATACACATGGTTCATCCTCGTTTTGAGTAAATTCATATGACTGGATTGCCTGATCAAAACGGATGTTCTAACTTCTAGATGCTTGCTTTAGTCCATAAATGGACTTCTGCAACTTGCAAACAAGATGTTCCTGACCCTCTGACTCAAAACCTGGTGGTTGCATCATATAAATGTCTTCTTCCAAATTTCCATTGAGGAATGCTGTCTTGACATCCATTTGCCAGATCTCCCAGTTATAATGGGCTGCAATGGATAGGAGGATTCGAATAGACTTTATCATAGCTACCGGCGAGAAGGTTTCGTCAAAGTCGATTCCTTCTCTCTGGGTATAATCCTTGGCAACTAATCTAGCTTTATAAGTCTCAATTATACCATCGGATCCTCTCTTCTTCTTATACACCCACTTACACCCAGTAGGTTTAATATTGGATGATGGTGTAACAAGAGTCTAGACTGCGTTATGGGACATTGATGTAATTTCTGCTTTCATGGCCTTTTGCCAGTCAGAGCCGTCAGAAGCTCCCACTGCCTCATCGTAGCTCAGTGGGTCATCCTCCTGACCTTCTGGATCAACCAATAAGGTTTCTCCATAGTATCTGTCAGGAGCTCTGATGCTTCTCCCACTGCGACGAGGTGGTGGTTGTGTTACAGGATTAATAGGTCCTATAGCATCTGGTATATTAGTGTCTGTGATGTCAGCTCCCACTATGTTTTCGGATGCGCTCTCTGATCTAGTACCTAGTAGCTCATCCAGAACTACCTTACTAGCAGGCTTATGGTCCATCATATAATCATGTTCTAGGAAAATGGCATTCGTTGAAACGATTACCTTCTTTTTCTCAGGATCATAAAATAGTCCACCTTTAGTCTCTCTGGGATACCCTACAAACAGACATGCTTTGGACTTTGGCTTCATCTTTTCCCTCTTGTCTATCCACACATGTGCAGGACATCCCCATATTCTGAAATGCTGTAGTGTTGGCTTTTGCCTTGACCACAGTTCTCTAGGGGTCTGAGGCACTGATTTAGACGGAACGTGGTTCAGAACATATACTGTTGTCTGAAGGGCATATCCCCAAAAGGTCGTTGGTAAACAGGCATAACTCATCATGCTTCGAACCATGTCCAACAAGGTTCGATTCCTTCTCTCAGAGACTCCATTCTGTTGTGGGGTACCTGGAGCAGTTAACTGGGATGTTATCCCATGCTCCACCAAATATCCAAGGAACTCATCAGATAGGTATTCACCTCCTCGATCAGATCGAAGGGTTTTTATACATTTACCTGTCTGCTTTTCTACTTCAGCCCTGAACTCTTTGAACATGTCAAAGGATTCCGACTTCCGATGCATAAGGTAAATGTAACCATATCTTGAGTAATCATCAGTAAAAGTGATGAAGTACTCATGGCCTCCTATCGCCTTGACGCTCATGGGTCCATATACATCTGAATGGATTAACTCCAATACCTCAGTAGCTTTCACTCCTTTGCCTTTGAAGGCCCTCTTGGTCATCTTGCCTTCCAGGCAAGATTCACAGGTGGAAAGGATCTCCGTAGGATCTGTTTCCAGAAGTCCGACCTTTACCAACCTATGGATCCTGTCTAAGGTAATATGCCCAAGCCGTAAGTGCCACAATTGGGTTAAATTCTCCGAAGGTTTCTTACGCTTAGATGAATTAACATTAAATGCTGAAGTTATTATGTTATCTTTTTCAAATTTAGGACTGACTACATAGAGATGATTCTGAACCATTCCTCTTATTATAAAAGTTCCATTCAGCTTCAACGACACACCAGAAGCATCAAAATAAACTGAATAACCTTCATTAACTAAAGAAGAAACAGAAATTAAGTTATGTCTCAAGGACGGTACAAAAAAGACATCTCTAAGAGTCAAAGTCTTATTATTCGAAAAACTAAGATTAACGTCTCCAATAGCTTTTTTCATCAGCAGCCACGGCCTCAGTTCCCATGCTCAAGGTCACCTCTCCATCAAGCAACCTTCTGCTTTCCCGAAACCCCTGAAGAGAGTTACAAGCATGGTTAGTGGATCCTGAATCCACAATCCAACTAGCAAAAGAACTATTACTTGAAAGAAATGATTCAACAACTAAGAGTTGTAGATTACCTTCACCAGCATTCTGAGGCTTCTTGCAGTCCTTCTTCCAATGACCCTTATGGCCACACTGGAAACACTTCGTGCCCGGTTTCTTTGATTCTCTAGACCCAGAGGCCCCAACAGAGTCCTACACAGGCGCTGCCTTAGGTTTCTTCTTATGTTTCTTGCCCTAAGGTTTAACAGACTTCTTGAAGGATCTGCATTGCACGTGAAGTGCTTCGCCCTTCTGCTTGAAGCCATCCTCAGCTGCCTGGAGAGCTCCCAGAAGCTCTGTATTTGTCATAGCCAACTTGTTTAAATTAAAGTTGGTGACAAACCCTTTAAAGGCTCCAGACAGTGACGAGAGGAAGATGTCTGTCATCACCTCGCCTTCTAGCATAATGTCCATGGTAGCTAGTTCGTTCTGGAACCCAAACATTTTCATCATGTGTTCCCGAACCAGCATCCCATTGGACATCTTAGTACCGACGAGTTTCTTGATGGTAAGGTATCGCGTAATGCGATTATGACCTTCAAATATTTCCTTCAAATACAACATCATATCAGAAGCGTCGGGCATTTCCTCGACTTGCTTCTGCAGAGTTGTTTGCAAGGATGCTATAATATAGCATTTACATATTTCATTAGATTCCTTCCAGTCAGTGAAAGCCTTTAACTGTGCCTCTGTGGCATCGGGTCCTGGCAAATCTGGCTCAGGGTCATTCAGGGCTGTCATGTGTTTACCAATCCTTAAGACCAGATATAGGTTGCGCTTCCAGTCCTTATAGTTGGGACCGGTAAGTTTGTGGTCATTTAGGATAGCAGACAGGGGGTCTAACTTAGTCATCTGAAAATAAAAGATTGAATAATAAGAATGCATGAAAACTTATTTTATGGATTTTTAAAACAAGCTAATTATATCCATATGTCAACGCTACCCTCAAGCGAAGCCATTTCCATGGATTAATTAACCATGTATGTAAGATCTCGGAGTAGGCTACACCTGTCCGAGGGGGCGGTGTGCAGGTCTTCCGCTTACACGAGTCTTTCCCTTGACCCTATACAAATCTGCCAACTACGGGCTTTGATGGACCATGGTTATTTTTTGGCCAGTACCACATGATCACCGTTGTCTTCGCAACGAATACCTCACGTGTACTTAGGATGCTTACCCACGAGCTTAGGCAATTACGACACGGGAATTCTAACGGCCCCCGCGAGGGTGAGTAAAGCCTGAACACTTGGCACCGTAACCGCCATATCCTGAAGGAGATCACTAAGTAGCTTGGCATAGAAAAAACACAGCTCTCACCCGAGGGGGTTGTTGAGTTATGCCCTTCCACTCGAGCATGAAGTGATTAGCCGTGGAGGCCAGAGGATTTATAAAAGTCCTCTCTTACATCCCTTATATTTATGTGAGGGTTATTTTACGAGTATGAATTTATGCAAATGCAAAGGTAGCGACCTCCTATATACTAGACCCTGGTCACACCATGCTCCCACTAGCGTTCAAGCCCTTCGCCTAGCATTAATCATTCTCGGAATATCATAGTCCCTGCCTTAAGCGGATTTCTCCATTCAAGGGTCACATTACATATTCCGAGAATATCGATGCTCTGCAAAATTGGTTATCACGCTAATGCTCTGGAGCTAATCCTAGAGTCAGACTCACTGGAAAGGACTCCCACTAGTCATGGCGCCTCGCTTATAAATTTGACAATTGATGTTCAATGGATCTCCATCTCATCTTTGATTTCGATGCTGGCCAAATAGGCACACCCGACTAGTCGGGTGCTGACCTAATGGTGTCATAACCATATGTGATGGGATCCCACTAACATCAAAAGTCAACTAAATAATAGGCGTCATCTAGCGGAATCCTATCCTTAAACAGTCGCTTGGACCGGAGGGGAAAGGCATCCCTCTGAAAACTGATAATCACATTATCTCATCGGGGTTCGATATGAAACATAAAGAACTAATAAAGAAAGCAACCATAAAGACTGAAATTAAGTTCAGGGTCCGACCCCTGAACCTAATTAGCACAGCGCAGGCCTCTAGCTTTCTTCGCAAGGTCCCTCGGTCCGGCTCCTCCGTCGCGCTTGCGAATATTTTGCCGGATCGTCTTCATCCTCCAGGGTTCCGCTCACGCTCCCGATGGTGGATTTCTTTGGCACATCTTTCTTTTCGATCTGTAACCGAAAAAGTCTAGTACGCTTCGAGCAAGTACTCACTTGTACACAATTTCCTAGAAAGAAAAAGAAAATACACCTAGGAAAAAGGCCATGGGAACCGAGGATGGTCAACCCCCATCACTCGCCCAATCTATGGCTCAATTACATATCCACACACAGAAAGCAAATCCAGACAATTACTAACACGAGATCCGACCCCCGGTAGCAAGCACAAAACATAGATCTAGATTTTATAGCGGCGCACTGCAAGAAAGATTAATAGAACAAGCACAATCTATACATATGCATGATCTAAGCGTAAGAACCCCGATGAATTCACGCATTCATCATGCGCACACATGTTGGTTTCATGAAAAAAATGTGAAATGCACACCACTAATGCGGCTCTGATACCAATTGTTGGAAATAATTCCATGGTAGAGGCTCGCAGCGGAAACAATTTAGCGGTCGAAAGACCGTTCATGGTGCACGTTACATGATTTAAACTTTCATAGAAACTAATCTACATATATGTGCATATGTATGCACGTGAATCGAACACCCTAACGGCAATCTAGCGTAATGATTAACTAGCATGCATGCAAATCATAATGCTCGCTAGATCTACATATTAGATTACACATACCTTTCGTACGGATCTTTTAACCGCGGAGAATTGTCTTCTTTGTCGATGGAGACGGAAGATCATTCATGAAGATACCGATGGTACGATTAGAGACGATGCCTTCTTGTTCACCCGATCTCACACGATGCTCGGAACGTCGCTCCCGGATCTCTGAGTGCCTTCGAAGAACGACCCTTCTCCTTTTTCAGAACTCCACGCGAGGAAGACGAAGTAGCAAGCGGGAAACGGGAGATGGATTAGGGAGAGAACTAGAGAGATGAGAGAGTGGAGGGGGTTCGGTTTTGCATCCATATGGCCGGCCCCATATACCCCTTTATATAGGGCCAACCTACCCCCTTGGATAAGGATCCAAGGGGATAAAGACCTCCCACAATTATCTTTCCAATCTCACCCTTTTATCTCTCCTTGTATTTATCCGTTTTCCCACTTTTTAGGGCTCGACTTTATCCATTTTAAAGCCCTATCCCTATCTATATGGCTGGCCTATAGTTGAGGGATTCTCATCCCTACAATATAGGGCCGGCCCTAGCAAGGTCTCCCACTGCTAGGATCGACCAAGAGTGAGGTCCGGCAGAGTGAGGTTTTTACTAAAACGCCCTGACGCCTCATTTTGACCATTTCTAGCGTGCGATACCTAGCGGCCATTACTTAAGTGATTTCTACTAGTTACCTTGCTATTAACTGAGCCCACCGGAGCATGTCTCTAGCAAAGTCAACTAATCAACTCGCAATATACCCCGGTGCATCGCACCTATGCAGCGAAGTTCACTTATGGCTAGGGATTACTACCTGCGCCTCTGTACTAGTCTCGGGCATAACTCTTAGTACTTGCATGTAGTTACGCATCTACCGTGCTCTAGTGCCAAGCACACACGGAGTGTATACTTCTTTCTTCCTCTTAATGCTTATGGTGTTCCGAGGAGATGGTTCAAGAACCGTACATAATATTGATAAGGTGGAACCATCAAGGACCGGGGTTCATGACTTCCAACTCAAGCTCGATCGACACACTACCCGAGTGTACCATCGATCCTTTGAGCTCGAGTTAACCTGCATAGCCAACCAGAGTGCGACGCAGACTGCACTCCAATTCACCCAGACTTACTATGTTCTCCATCATACCCCTGCTCTCCGCTTAGTAGTGGTAAACCCGCTGTCCCTCCACTTGATGCCATGATTCACTTCGAGCGGTGGAGACTACCGTCAGACTCGAATGATCATATGACTTGGTTCCTTCCAGGTTGACCTATACATCGTACCTATGATTACCCCGTCGAGTAATCGAACCCGGTCAATAGTAAAACTGATGACCACCAGGCCTGGGTTTGGTACAGTGTAAGTCACATCAAGGAACGCACCTCCCTTCAGGGGTGTGGATGGCCTGCAGGAGTGCAAGCTAATGCAACGCCAGCCGGGTAACCCAGTACACCGTGGTTTTGGATCACTGCATACGGATCCTCACACATTGGTGCGCCAAAGCACCACGCAACTGGTTAGTCCATCAGACGTGTTTCCTCAGGGTTTAGGATCGTTTTATCCTAAGCAGAAACACGACTTAGTGTACCAGTGTCTGCTCACTGATCTGTACACCGTGTTAGTTCTTTTTAGCCACAAACACTGTGCCTGGTGATGACCATGGTGAAGACTTCTCATGAACTGTCATCGCCAACAGCTTATCATGATGAGGCGACCAACCTGATCATAGCTGCGAACTGATTTAGATTATATGGGACCAATCCACTCAGTCTTCAACTCAGTGGACTACCATATAACCATGGCTCTCTGTTCTTAAAAGAACATGTAACTATGTTACGCACCTATATGCATCTCATATAATAATAACTATCAATCTTTATTAGACCAAAACATAAAGTTTTACAAGCTTAGAACACATCAATCCTAACAGCAGAACCTGGTCAGATCCCCTTTGACTGGCTTGGGTTAGTATCAACACGTATATCAGCTAACCCCCAGTTATCGTGGCCTAGCCCAATTGGGTTGTACCTTCCAAGTGTAGCTCTATGCTTCGCTGGGTAGTTTGGTTCCATATTGGAGCTAGGGACCGCCCCACTTGTCAAGAAATCTCTCGGAATTAAAGCTGTAAATTTAGAGTTGATTTGGAATCCACCCCAATCTTGCAATTTGAAAGTTTCCTCAGAAACCACGCCCATGCATGGAAGTCTTCGGGATTCACGTAATGCCTTCGTATTCGATGCCACGTTGGATTCACCTACCATTTGAGGGGTTTGGGGGTTGAGGGCCTCCGCCACCCATTTTGTCTTCTCCGGTACCGGGGCTGCACTGGGAAACTCCGGCGATGTCGCTAGGATCTGCCGACCCTCTAGGATCCGTCGAGAGATTCCTCTCTGACAAGCTAGATCTTTGAGAGATGGATTCCTTAGGGCGGTTCCAACTTTGCTTGCAAGGAATAACTCGGATGCCCGGCGTGAACCTCAGGATTAAGAGCAGTTCAAGTCTCTTTCTTATGTGCTCTGGGAAATCTTCTTGTAGCTTGGATTTGGCCCAATTTACCGCAGAAAAAACAAAACCTGGGTAGCTTCTCATATTTTATAGTGACTTGATGTTTCTTTTGATTTGTAAGAAGGATGGAGGATGATTGTTTGAGCGGTTCATGAACATTGATCTTGGCTCTGATGCGGGCAAATCTAGACCATTTTTCACAATCCCCAAGAGAAGGTAAGACTGGACACCCTACCTCCCTTGCAACCTTGGAGGCGCTGTCGCTAGAGAGGTAATCAACCGGCAGTCCGTGGATTTGGATCCAGAAATCGGCTTCATTGAGGAGATAATCTCTTGGAGGAGTGTTTGCCATGCACCGTTGTAGGATAATGAGATCTTTCCCGAAGCTCCAAGGGGCGATCACGCATACTTTGTCTAGATCCAATTTATTTCCAAACTTCGCCATGAATGCAGATCCATGAAACTCCGAAATACTCAAGCTTCCTTTAGGATTCCAAGCTTTATCGAGACCTTCTTTAAGCCCAAAGATACTCGTAGCTCTGTCATTGAGAACCTTGAAGATCAGACAATTTTTTCAAGTTGTGTCATCAACCTTTTCTACAGGGAGGATTTGGATCGGCTTCTTGGGTGGCGAAGACCCGAGAAGATTGTGGAATTTCTCAAGGAGTGCATCTTCGCTGCATGGATCTACCATCGACTACGTAGTAGGTTAGATAATGGCATGGTTTTCGGGTGGTTGTGAGGGAGTGAGGAAGGGGAAGGGGAGGAAGTGCCAATAGGGGAGGCTGAGATAAAGATGGGAGAGGAGAGGGAAGAGAGGAGAGGGGGGAGGAGGAGGACTCGTCATGGCGACGAGGGGGAGATCTCATCATGGCAATGACGGGAAGGGAGAGGTGGGGGTTTGATCGTTTGGCTGTGGATCTTAGTGTGGAAGATTCGTTCCTTATGGTCATTTGATGTTAATCTCTCTCTCTCACACATACACATAAGTAACTCACACTCACTTAAGATTTTACACTTTTTCGAAAAATTATGATGTCGTCTTTACCAAAAGGCGTGCATCAAGCACATTTGGGCATTGCTGGGTTTGCTAGTTCCTAATATAAATCCGCCGCCGTACATGTATGAACGGCCACGATGCCTCGCTGCCATTCGCGGGGCGGGATGGACTGCATTGGACAGCCGCCCGTTGCGCACCTGATCATCTCCCTATAGGTAGACACAGGTGATCAACTTCGGTGGGACGGTTTCCTGCAGTTGAGTTCGGCCCCGCCGACGCGAAGGGAAGCGAAACGAAAGGCGCCGATCAGTCTTCAGTCTTTGCCGCCAACTCTCTTCTCCTCCCCCCAAAGAAAACAGAGATCTAGGGCTTTCTCTCTTTCCCCAAACAAAGCAGAAATCTAGGGTTTCCGAAGCTCCAGGAGTGAAAGAATGTTGGCTCCATTACCTCGCCTGACGATTTCTCTCAGAGACCATTACGACGTTGATCAGGCGTACCTACAACGCAAATCAATCCTCCAAAGTCTCAGATCGAGAAGGTCTCATCAAATATTTTAATCTGTGTTTTTTTTTTCTCGAACTAGTGACCTTCAGGATTCTTACAGTTCAAGCCAATTCTTACTTGCCTACCTTATCGATGCTAGATCCCGCGATGATTCCGTTCTTGCTCGGAAGTTGATTGATCGATGGGATGAAGGTAGGGTGCCGTCTAATTTGATAATTCTCCCTCTTAATTTGTAATTCTAGCAATGAAAGGCAATAAAAAAGGTTTAAATTCATTCATGGTATACATAATCAGTGAATTATCCATTCCGTCTGATCAATATAACGAAACTTTCGTGGTCATTTATTCATTGCATGCATAAGCAGTGAAATATGCATAGCAATTCATGGAGCACTACTATTTGAACACACACACACACCCCTTTCACGGCCACAACCAACACCATGATGATGCTTATGAAGGTGTAGACACCAATTCATTCAGTCAATACAGCTGTAGTCTTTTATGAACTTCTAATGATTGTGCCATTGATTCAACAAATGCGTCAGTTAGTTTGGAAATTAGTTTAACGATAGATGTAGTCGATGGGGGTGAGATCAGGCAAGGCAACTATCTCGAGCTGGCCCTTAATAGCGCACGAGCTACTTGCTAAAAGCTAGTTACCGGAAAAAGAAGGTCATTATTCACATGCTCATCAAGTCAAGTCGCAAGATCTAGAGCAAGTATAGGCGATCTAAAGGGAGCCATACTGTGTCAGGCTACAATGGCTACTTATTTACTGTAGTACGTTAGGTCTCGACAAGGAAGTAATCAAACAATCACCAAGTCATTTCACTTAAGTACCTTTCAACATGAGAACCAAAGAGGGTTCAGATGGTAGCATCATCGGTGGCGCCACTGACACTGGATTCACCTACATCATAAATACCGGTAGCCTCTTTATCTGCTGAGTCAGTGACTGGCTCAACTGGTACTGTTTCAGGAGTAGCATGCTCAACTTGCATAACCATGGAGTAGTTTGCTCAACCGGTGACTCAATCTCGGAGGTGGGACCAACATCATTCCTGGTTTCATCCACCACTGGATCAAATTTTGCTTTTGTTTCGTCCTCAACCACATTTGCTGCTTATTAAGACATTGGGTGCTCCTGGCCTTCCAAATCTGTCTGGGCCGTCTCTTCATGCCGCGGTACTGGAATATATTCGATATACTGTCCCTTCAACACTTTCTTTAGCAGCCTTTTCTTGATCACTGGTCGACTCAAAACCAAGATCACTAATTTTTTTGGTAGGAGGCAAAGACATGATCAGTGACTCGGTCACTGGGATGACAATTCTTTACCTTTTTCAGCAGGTACTGAAATTTGAAGAATCATTGCCAAAGGAGGAATGACTGTAGCCGCTAAAGTTAAGCCTAAGTCAAGATCTTTTTAACCACTGTAGGAATCCTAGTCGTCGACATCAAGTCCAGATTGAAATCCAGATAGACTTCCAGGACGAGAAAGGGCTCTCAAGGATTTTATTCAATAAAAATTTGTCCCTTTTAGATTAGGTTTTGATTTTTTTTTAATATTTAAATGTGACAAATTGTTATTTTTCCTTAGACTTTTTGTGGTCATTCATTACTTGCATTTATAATTAGTGAAATATGCATAACAATTCGTTGAGCACTTCTATTTGAACACACAAGGAAACAAAATGCCAGTGTGACATGCAATCTCCTTCGGCTAGACAAGAGACTCATTATCATTGTTTCCAGAAGATCTACTCTTGGGATGATAGAGCTGTACCTAGGGCTGCTACTCAGGCTGTTAGGTCGGGTTATGGTCAACCCTAACCCAACCCAAGGTCACAAAACCCCAACCCTAACCTAACCCAACCCGGGGTCGAGTTGAGAAAACCCAACCTTAACCCAACCCATTTAGCCTAACCCGGTTAACCCGAATTTGGTCGGGTTGGGTTGGGTATCACAAATTACCTTCCCAATATTCAAAGATTACCTTAATCTAAGTAAGATGGCATTTTTAGAAGTAGTGAAGTACTATCCTAATATTTTACCATGGTCTGGACCCTGAAAAGTGCAAGGTGGTGTTATATGGGCAGGGCATAGAAATAAGATTTAAGAAAATCAGCAGCTGAGATAATGATATGTGCTCTTATGTTTTTAAGGAATCAAGGGTGCTAATTAACCATAGTCTTCAAGACTTCAAATAGGCTCTTATATTTTTAAGTGTGTTGATTCACTCAAATAGAGTGGACCCTGAAAAGTACAAGGTGGTGTTATATGCACCATTTACATTGACTGCTTGAATAGTGTCCCCGAATGGAGTGGATCCTGAAAAGTGCAAGGTAGTGTTATTTGCACCAATTAAATTGATAAGAATAAATGGGTCTTGTAACTCTGATTCATATCCTACTTGGGTTTGAGTTGGGTTCAACCCAACCCGAGGGGTTAACCCAAACCAAACCCAACCCGGGGTCGGGTTGGAAATCTCAACCCTAACCCAACCTGAGACAACAAAAAGCAAAAACTCGGGTTGGGTCAAGTCGGGTTCAGGTTAGCCCAACCCAAGTTGCAAACCTAGCTGTACCAACTTGTCTTCCTAAGTCTGAATGCTGATAGGTGATTCTGCCTAATTCTCTTTTTTTCTTATTTTGTTCTTCGGAACTGAGCTTCCAAACATGTTGGAGTTTACAACTAGACTTTTGGGGATATAGTGATCTCCTCACTTTGGTATTACTCTACCCAATCCTTGAAGATTTAACAATCTTCTCTGTGGTGCCCCAAGGTCTGATTATAGGGGCAATACACTTACCTTATTATTAGGGAAAGGGAAAAGGGTGAAGTTCCAGCACTTGTTGGGCGATGGGCGAGACACATATAAAAGAAGGGGCAAGTGGAAGATATTTCACGAGCTACTCAATGGGGCCTATTCACTATCCCAATTGACTCGAAGGTCTCACCTCAAATTTTAGAGAGGTGTGGAATATCTCCCACTTGCCCCTTCTTTTATATGTGTCTCGCCCATCGCCCAACAAGTGCTGGAACTTCACCCTTTTCCCTTTCCCTAATAATAAGGTAAGTGTATTGCCCCTATAATCAGACCTTGGGGCACCACAGAGAAGATTGTTAAATCTTCAAGGATTGGGTAGAGCAATACCAAAGTGAGGAGATCACTATATCTCCAAAAGTCTAGTTGTAAACTCCAACATGTTTGGAAGCCCAGTTCCGAAGAACAAAATAAGAAAAAGAGAGAATTAGGCAGAATCACCTATCAACGACTTCAAATCTCGTCATTGCTTCTTTAAAAGGCATGAGTAAGGGCGCACCTATTGATTGTGTAATCGCATGCATTTTGGTAGCTAGCACTCATCTTTCACGACTACACTCACCTTTCACAGCTACAGCTAGCACCGAGATGGTGCTTATGAAGGTATAAGGATAAATTCTTTCAATTAATGCAGTTGTAGTCGGTTATGAACTTCTAATGATTATGCAGTTGGTTCAACAAATGAGTTAATTAATTTGGAAGCTATTTTAACAATATATGTTGTCGATGGGGGTGAGATCAAGCAATGCAACTATCTCGAGGTAGCCCTTAATAGTGCACAAACTACTTGCTAAAGCCAGCTACTGGAAAAGGAAGGTCTTTATTCACAGACTCATCAAGCCCAAAGCTCCAGAGCAAGTATAAGCAACCCAAAGTAGACGTATTGTGTCAGGTTTTTGTTTATCGTAGTGCGTCAAGTCTCGACAAGGAAGCAATCAGTCAATCAATAAGTTGTTTCACTCGGGTACCTTTCAATAGGTGTATTCGAAGGCGAAGAAGAACCAAAGAGGATTCAGACGATAGCATCATCGGTGGCACTGCTGACACTGGATTCATCTACATCATAAATACCGGTAGCGTCTTTATCTGCTAAGTCAGTGATTGGTTTAACTGGTATTGTTTCAGGAGGAACCTGCTTAACCTACATCACATGGTAGTAGTTTGTTCAACCGAAGTTTCAATTTCGAAGGTGAGACCAACATCATGCTTGGTCTCATCTACCACTGGATCGGATTCTGATCTTGTTTCATCCTCAGCCACATCTGCTACTTATTCAGACCTTGGGTGCTCTTGGCCTTCCCAATCCATCTGGGCCATCTCTTCAAGCCGCGGACTCTAAAATATATTTGATAGACTATATCTTTGACTATTTGTTTAGCATCCTTTTCTGAATCACCAAACCACTCAAAACCAAGATCACTAATTTGTTCGGCAGGAGGCGAAGATATGATCAATGCCTTGGATGGTGGGACGATAAATTCTTGAGCTCTTTTAGCAAGTAGTGAAATTCGTAGAATCGCTATCAAAGGAGGAATGACTAGCCGCAAAAGTTAAGCCTAAGTCAAGATCTTTTTAACCACAGTAGTAATCTTAGCCGTCGACATCAAGTCCAGATTGAAATCCAGATAGGCTTCCACGATGAGAAGGGCTCCCAAGGATTTTATTTAATAAAATTCGTCCCTTTTAGACCATGTTTGGATTCTTTTATATGAATAAGGGCTATCAAGCATGCATAATATCTATCGATCCAGGTGACGTGAAGGGATATGAGAGGGGGTCATAAGAGGGGTAAAATAAGGAGAGAAATGACAATAAATAATGTGAAAAAGAAGAGAGAGGGGACGACTCCTCTTTCACACGAAAAAGAGATCATAAGGGTGAGTAGATCTTATGACTTCCTTGGGAAGCGTGTATATATGGGATGCCCCATGTAGATGAGGTGGCGACTAGGGTTTGCTTCGGCTTGGCTCCATTAAGCTCTTCCATGGGATATTCTAGATCAGATTCTACGACTATTAATCAAACTACTCAAGTTACGACTTAATGAGGTGGCTAACCCAACTCATTAACCGGGTATGACATCCCCACACCTAAGTTAACCCGAAATAAAAATCATGATATCTGCTCATTCGAGAGTTCGATCACTACAAAACTTAAAGAAACTCTAGCTAATGACAAATACAAGTAAATAAATACAATGTTGATCGACTGCCTTGATTTTTGTGCAGTGTTGAAAGTACGATGTAACTATCTCAATCCTCGTCAATGTTCCTAAAAGCTCTAGACGCTAGTCGGGCGGTGGGGGACCTTCTAGCGCCTAGGCGGCTCCTAGGCATTTTTGCTTTTTTTTAATTATTTAGATATTATAATATATATATATATATATATTTAACTTACTATAAATTCAAGATTATCCCAAATATAATTTTAAAGAGCATGTATCATTTACATAACCATAAATTCAAGATTAACAAGAACAAAAGCAAGCATGATATTATCTCAGATAATGTCATAATATCTATAATTTTAGTACATTCCAAATCATAAATTTATGATTATCAATAATTGAATAGCATCCATACACGTTCTAGTGCCTAGGCCCGCCTAGGCAGTCGCCTAGACCCCCCTAAGATCTCCTAGGTGGGCCATCTAGCCCCACTTAGAGGCCCGGGCTGCTTTTCTGCACCACCTAGGACTAGGCTAAGCGGTGGGGGGCCTTCTAGCGCCTAAGCGGCCGCCTAGACTGCTTTTTAGAATACTGATCTTCGTGTAGACCGAACTTGTCTACATCAAGTAGGGGTGGATATGGGTCGGGCTTTGGCCTAGCAAATATATATTTTTAATAGGCCTTACCCGAAAGCCCGGTCCGATATAGTATAAAACGAGGCCTGTGGGGCGTGGGCCGGCCCATGTCCACGAAGTTCCAAAAACTTGACTTCGCTTAAGCCTTAAGTATTATTCTCTAGGATCAACGGGCAAGTCTCTCCTGGAAGTAGCTTCTGCAAGAGCAACGACATCTATCTTTGGTGTTGGAAGGGTACTCAAAAGTCTGGCCGTTTGGAGCTCGCCTCCTGGCCTCAGAAACGTGCAAGCAAGGTTTGAGATTTCGATTTCGTGTCTGGTTTTGATTTTGACCGAAATCAAAAGTTTGACTAAAATTTCAGAATTTCGGTCGAAATGTGGAAAAAATTTCGAAATGGTAAAAAAGTGCCAAATTTGCAGATTTTTTTTAAAATTTAAAATTTAAGTATTTTATAGTTGTGCATACATATTTACTTGAATGGTTTGAAAAAACCACACATCAAACACATAGTAAGCTTGCATGGACCATGATAACCAATGTAGAATACCAGTAAACTGAAAAAAACCTTGATAATCACCATATATTTATATAAATTTACATAAACTCGAAATCTGTTCGAAAGATGCTCTTGGTTTTCGAGCCCACATGATTTCGGAGGGAATCTTATCGAAAGTTACAGAAAGCCACTGAAATAGCCAACATCTCATTTCGAGGTCCCCACAACATATGTCCGAAATTTCATCAAAATCTCACATTTCGATCAGAATTTCGTTGGTTTCGGCCAAAATTCACTGAAAACCACTGAAATGCCCCAAAGTCACCCGAAATCTAGACTTTCAGGGTTTCGTATGGGTGTTTCGATTTGCTAGAGTCTGAAACCGAAATTTCGGACCGAAATTTCAGCATTTCGACCGAAATCTCAATCCATGCCTGCAAGTCACAAACATCCTCCTTGCCACTAACATCATAATCACACATGCATTATCATAATCTGTTCCGTTTGATGTTCTATATTAGATCTTAGACTATTAATAAAAAATACTTAAGTTACGACTTAATGAGGTGGCTAACACAACTCATAAAACTGAGTGTGACATCCCCGTACCTAAGTTAACCCATAATAAAAGCTATGATAACTCTTCATCTGGGTGTCTGATTGCCACGAAACTAAAAGCAAACTGTAGCTAATGACAAATACAAGATAAGTGGATAAATAAAACGTTGACTAACTGCCTCAATTTTTGTGCAATGCTGAAAGTAAGGTGCAACTGTTTCGATCCTTGTGTAGATGGGAAGCTGTATGCATTGTACCGTCTTCGAGGTTGGGTGGTGGATTATACTGTTTTTAGTTTATGTAGGAATATGGTGTCAAACTTCCATATATAATTTAATCCAAAACTTAAGTTAACATTTTCATGTTCTTCTTTTGTTATTATAAATAGGTTCTCCCCTTGACTTCTCGACGCACGGATTTCACATTTATGAGCTTTGTTACGACATTGATATGGCACAACTAATATGCATTTCAGCTTCTAGGCTTCATAAGAAGAATATATAATTAAAAAAGAGATGAATTTTGTTTATATTAGTTATGAAATTAGATTTTGGTAACTAGCTGAATTTTATATTGTGGTTGACTTGAAGTAAATCATAATGCACTCAGACAACTGATGTGTTGCAATGCTACATTGAGCTGATAATATGTTGGCTACTCGACATATCATGCATTGTAAGCTCTATATTTTGAACCTTGAAGATGACTAGACACATGCAATGATAAAAAATTGAAATATTTTGCAAAATTTTGCGAAATATTTTGGTTTTTGAAAGCTCGCCACGAAATATCTGATGCAATACCGAGCGACAACAACAATACCAAAAACCTTCGCTATCGCGATATTTCACGCGATATATTCGATTGCGTGAAATATCTCGATATATTGTGCCAAGAGCATATAATACATGCTATGTGAAGTTCTATACCCCTAGATAGGGTACAAATATTATCATTGTATTCCAAAGTGTGTATCTATACTTGGTTTATGACTATCTAGAGTTTCATTGAAAAATTCCATTAAAAAAATCAATTTTTCACCAGTTCTATAAAACTGCAAATTTTCACACTGTCAAAATTTTCCATATCCAAAGTGTCGAAATATTAGTCGAAATAAAAATTTCAAATCTTGGAATAGGTTCCTTTTTTAGAAGATACTGGAAACTCTAATCAATTTGAAAGTGGTTTGAAGTCCTGTAAATAACCGTTGAAGCCACTCAATGTTCTTTCAGAAAATTTTCAACAAATTAAAACCAAGATAATGGACTTATCTATATAAAGGTATGAATTATGCCACAATTACATGTTGATGCCTTGACATTTCCAATGATCTTACACATAAGAAAGATTGGGAGCGAGATGTTAATCACGATTTTATGTGGCTACACATTCATCTTTTCTTTTGGAGTCATGCCATATCCTTCTCTGTAGTGGGGAAGCTAATTGCAACCGATGCTAGTTCTAGTGGCCAAGGTTCAAAAAATTGTTATCGACCAATAAATCGACACTGGTAGATATGGAAATACATTGTGAAAATATTTCGACGATGTGAAAATATTGCATTTTTATGGAAACGGTGGAAATATTAGCTTTTTGATGGAATTTTTTCACAAAACCCTGAACAACCATAAATCAAGCATAGATTGACACTTTAGAACACTGAGAAAACATTTCAACACTATTTAGGGGTGTAGAGCTTCACATATCATGTATTTGTATGTTGTATTGATGCACAACAATCTAAATATAAAATTGATATAAATATTGATTAAACGATGCAGTTTTGCAAAGAAACTTTGTACAATCATAAATCAAACATAGATAACACCAAGGTACAAAATCTCGACATATTTCGCGAAATATCGCGAAATATTTCGGTTTTCTCAAACCTCGGCACGAAATTCGTATTGTGATATCGAACGAAATAGGAATCACGATAATATCGCGATATATCGCGATATTTCGTGCGATATATTTGTTGCCACGAAATATCGCGATATTTCGTGGATATTTCGGGACATTTCGGAAAATTTCGAGACATTTCGGGAAAGTTCGGGATTTTAACACCGAAATGTTGGGACTGACTGGTTATGAAAGGGGACTAGGGGTTTCGGTTTCAGCAGCTTATTTACATATAATAACATTTAAGTAAATGTCGTCTTACTTAATTTTTATTTTCTCCATTTACTTTAAGTTATTATATGTAAATAAGCAAATACCCCCCCATTTGATTTCAATAAAAATATCAAAAAAATCAAAAACCAAGTGAATCAAAAAGTAGGTTTTCAGTTTTAGTAGGAGAAAACAGTTTTTTCGGTTTTTCATAAAATTTGTATGTTGAGAAAAGTGGTTAAATCAACTCATTTTTAGCTCAAAAAATTCCACAAGATGTAGAACTACAAGTACATCTAGAAAACCATGGTCCGTCAAAGAAAATTTTGAATGTATAAAAACTTTTCTTTATAAAAACTCATTTTTTCAGACTTAGTAAAAAAACAGTGTTTTGCATTTCAGCATAATTTTTGCACGATTTCAAACTTGCACAACTTTCTTGTTTTAAGTTCATTTTCAAAATCGTTTGAAGCATTAATTTAACAATCAACTAATCTTTATTTTGGAAATATTTTTCTCCACAAAAAAGATTAAAAAGCATTTTAAAAACATAGATCAAAACAGGACCAAACAAGACTGCACAAGACTCACAGACTCAAATACTAAATACATGCTTTGTGATGCTCTACACCCGTAGATAGGGTATAAATATTATCTGAGTGTTCTAAAACGTGTATCTATACTTAATTTATGACTATCCAGAGTTTCATTCAAAAATTCCATTAAAAAATCAATATTTCCACCATTTCCATCAAATCACAATATTTCCACACTGTCGAAATATTTCCACGAAATATTTCCATTTTCCAGGAGGTCGAAATATTGACCGAAATGGAAATTTCGAACCTTGGATAACACACTTTGGAACCCTAAATTATCATTTCTATAATATTTACTAGTGTGGAACTTTAAATAGTTATATATGCATGATTTTCAAAGAAATAACATTCTAAACATTTATATATATTACAATAAGATGTTGTACAATTATGAATTAACATAAATACACACATTGGATAGCCTAAAGGCCCTAAACAACATTTCTAGAATATCTACATGTCTAAAGATTTTTAGAGATTTTTTCTAATTTTTCTTGATTACTGTTCGATTTTTTCAGAAATATTCCAAATTTTTCCGAAATATTATGCATTTTCTGTGCCTGTTGATTTTGAGTGCATATTTCGAATCAAGTATTCATTTTATAAAAATATTTCGTGATCTTTTTGCGATTTATTTTGATTTTGTAATCCTTGCTGGTGGCTAGTATTGCACCTACTCTGCATTATCAGCGTTGACATTAGAGGACTTTTCAGCTATCTTCAAACTTGGAACACTTGAATGTGATTGAATTTCGATTGTGCTACCAATTCCATTATCATCAGTTCTAGAACGAGGAGGGGGATTCCCGTGAAAATTTTTATTTCGGTTAATATTTACACTCTGGATATGGAAATATTTCGTGGAAATATTCTGACAGTGTGGAAATATTATGATTTTATTAATGGTGGAAATATTGATCTTTTAATAGAATTTTTCAGTGAATCTCTAGATAGTCATAAACCAAGTATATATACACAATTTGGAACACTCAAATAATTATTGTACCCTATCTAGGGGTGTAGAGCTTCACAAAGTATGTATTATGTATTTGAGTCTGTGAGTCTTGTGCAGTCTTCTTTGGTCCTCTTTTGATCTATGTTTTTAAAATGGTTTTTAATCTTTTTTGTGGATAAAAATGTTTCCAAAATAAAGATTAGTTGATTGTTAAAATAATGCTTCAAACGATTTTGAAAACAGACTTAAAACAAGAAAGTTGTACAAATTTAAAATCGTGCAAAAATTATACTGAAATGCGAAACATTGTGTTTTTACTAAGTCTGAAAA
The DNA here is from genome assembly GCA_947650365.1 of Chamaelirium japonicum. Classification (NCBI taxonomy): domain Eukaryota; kingdom Viridiplantae; phylum Streptophyta; class Magnoliopsida; order Liliales; family Melanthiaceae; genus Chamaelirium; species Chamaelirium japonicum. Next base: position 57,851,807 of record OX393557.1, read on the forward strand.
AGACTTTTTATAAAGAAAAGTTTTTATTCATTCAAAATTTTCTTTGACGGACCATGGTTTTCTAGATGTACTTGTAGTTCTACATCTTGTGGAATTTTTGAGCTAAAAATGAGTTGATTTAACCAGTTTTCTCAACATACAAATTTTATGAAAAACCGAAAAAACGGTATTCTCCTACTAAAACTGAAAGTATACGTTTTGATTCACTTGGATTATGATTTTTTTGTTATTTTTATTGAAATCAAATGGGGGGTATTTGCTTATTTACATATAATAACTTAAAGTAAATGTCGTTTTTATATAAATGTTATTATATGTAAATAAGCTGTTGAGAACCAAACCCCCAGTCCCCTTTTATAACCAGTCAGTCCCAACATTTTGGTGCCAAAATCCCGAAATTTCTTGAAATTTTCACGAAATATATGTGACTCGGTGTCTTTTGGCACGATAAATTGTGATATTTCGCGCCGACAAATATATTGTGCGAAATATCACGGTATTCTCGTGAATTTCATTCTGTTCGATATAGCATATGATATTTTGTTTCGAGGTTTCATAAAGCCGATATATATCACGATTTATTTTGAGATTTTGATCCTTGCCGGTGAGAAGGTTGTTCCATGGACTAGGGACTTCTTTGTTGTTGATTTGTTACAACTTCTGATGCACACCAAAGGAGCACAAAAATATTTTTAAGAAGTGATTTAATAAAATAAACAAGCAAATGTGATAATAGCACTAAGAGATGGCCAAATGTCTTTAGATTTGTTGAGCTGCTATGTCGCAGTAATCTTCTACACTTTATTCAGGTGTTTGGGTTTGCAGGGTCACGACGAGGGGACAAATGTTGCTTTAAGATGATTCATTTTGCTATCTCTACCCCTAGGCTCATGATGGCTTAAGCTAGACCCTTGGGGTATGAAATCCACTATGTAAATGTTGTATTTACTTTGGAATCCAAGTTTGTACGTGCTTCCTAGCGCTTCCACATTATTTATCGACCAATTTTGCTCAAAGTAGACCTTAATTGAATAATTATATGTACTTTCTTGTTCAATCACTTTCTCGAATCTCTATTCCATGTGCTTTTGAATACAATGTTTAAATGAGTTTATGGCATAAACATGACATTTTATTTTGCACATGTGCTTCCTAGCCCATAAGGCATTTAGAAGTTTTCAAGACTTTGACCTACTCTACACCTGAATCCGCTCTTGCACGCCATCCTTATTTAGGCAACTAAGGCTTGTATGAGTTAGGAGTTAGGACCTTCATCTTGGCCCTAATTACTTTGAGTTACTTAGTATGCTTCCACAAATCTTATAGTGATGAATAACGTGTCTATTGATTTTCTTGATATATTATTTTTTTTTTGAGGAAATTCCTCTCCGAGGGAGAGAGGATGGGGTTAAGCCATAACCCAAGCTATTTATTAATAGAAAGAAGAAGTATTACAAGAGGTTGATTACAGGTTTGATCTTCTTGCACAAGGAAGCCGAAGGTCCCCCTGACCAGAATTTAACTAGAGCCAATGAAGCACACCAAGTGGCCTCCCAAGCCTTCTCCTTATTCCGAAAGATGCGAGCATTTCTTTCCTTCCAGATTCCCCAGCAAACACCAATTACTAGCAGGTCCCATGCTGGCTGAAGATCTCGGCGGACCCTCTTTTTACGCCAGACCGTCCAGAGAGAACGCATAGAACTCGGGTGTCCCTTCAACCCAAGTTTCGCCTGTAAGGATCTCCAAATGGACTTGGAATATGGACAATGGAGTAGAAGGTGGTCGACAGATTCCCTTCCCCCACCGCATAGCGCGCAGGATAGATCTGTGGTTCTTGGGTGATTCCGTCTGTGCAATTGTATTTTCGTGAGGATCCGTTCCTTCAAGGCCAGCCAAAGGAAGATCTTGCATTTGAGAGGAGCCGAAGTCTTCCAAAGTTGGGAGGCAAAAGGGCAGACTCCTCCTCCCCTATTGATGAATTGGTAGAAAGACTTCACCGTGAAGGATCCTTGGGGGGTCCATTTCCAGAAAGAGGAGTCTCTAGAGGAGGAGATTGTGAAGTAATCCAAAATAGAGTGTAGGTCCTGTAGCTGGCCATATAGATGGGCATGTATAACTCTACGGAATCGGACTGACCAGATGGTTTAGTTGCCTCCAATGTCTTGATAGACTGATAGTATCCTTAGTGCCCCGTTCTTTTGGGTGGAAATGAAGAACATAAATGAAGTGAGCGGCGAAAATGACTTCATTACCGCCCTTCTCCGTCGTTCTTTTGGGCTTTAGGTGGGCAGAAAAGCATCCACCTAGGTGGATGATTTTAGCCGTTCGGGCTGATTTGTTTTTCTCCCAAAATCCGAACGACATTCTCTTTCCTTTCTCCTACACAGATGATAATCAGAACTGGGCAATTTTAGCGAGCTTCTCCGGTTGGGTTTCATTTGATTTTTCCCTCTTTTCCGGCGAGATCAAGGTGAGTTTCTCTCCTTTGGTTGTCTCCTTCGTTTCCGGCGCGGTATGGGCTACATTTTGATCCTTCAATTTTTTTTTCCAATTAGATCCGCCACTAGGGTTTGCTTCCGGCCAAGGTTTGCATTCCCGCCATTGATATGTACTAGGGTCTGCATTAATCAGTGCATAATGCTGGATTTGATCTCCAAATCAGTGCATAAGTATTAAATTTGATCTTTGAATCAATGTTGTTGTGCTGAATTTGATCTTTGAATCAGTGCTGATGGTGTGCATTTAATCTTTGAATAAGTGTTATTGTGCTAAATCTGATCTTTTTGTGAGTGATGTTGGTTTAGTATTTGATCTTTTAGCAGGTTTTCATTTTCTTCTAATTTTAATTTCCATTTCCTTCCCAAAAGAACGGTTGACATTGGCTTCATCACTTAGTTTCCTCCCTCCCAAAAGAACAGTTTCCTCCCTCCCAAGAGAACGGTGGAAATGAACCTGGGTAGAAATGAAGTGAACGAAAATGAAGTCAACTAACTTCATTTTCATTTCCACCGGTTGGGAGGAAATGAAAAGAACGCACCCTAGGAGGAATTCGAGGCAATGGTGAAGGATCCACCTTTAAATGGGCAATAGTGGCGGAGTCATTTTGTTTAAGAATCTAGAATTGTATTTTTGGTGGGGAGATTTTTTTCACTGTAAGATTGTTTTTTGGAGGGAGTTATATTTATTCTCGACACAGATTGATATTCGGTTCAGATAATATTTTTGTATTTGAACTCTTCATGGAAATAGTCATTTGTCTAACCATATACATGGGGTGGAAGTTTGATGAGGTTCATTTCAGGATAGACACACGAGTAACAATGCTTCTTATCAATCATGGTTGTATTGATACTTTCACTTTTGTTGATTGCCCTCACTATATTGGGTAACTTTTCAACTTCCCTACCAGAAACTTGGGAGATTATGGTAGTACTTGTTGAGGGAACAAAAACAAAATTGTTTCAACAACTAATCATTCTAATTTGTGACATAGTAAATGCATGTGCCCGTTGGCATTCGGACGGCCGCCTTCGGTGGCCGCGGCTGCCTTTGTGGTGTAATTCACTTGTTAGGAAGAGAGAGAGAGAGAGAGAGAGAGAGCGAGAGAGAGAGAGAGAGAGAGAGAGCACTAATTAACCTTCCAAAAAAAGAACTAATTAACATTAAATGACCATTAAGTGTCATTGAATAGGTATTTATCATTTTCATAGTAGGTTTTTAATATATATACATATATATATATATATATATATATATGTATATTAATATTTTATAGTAGGTTTTTAATAGGAGCTGTATTCACAAACGGGAGAGAGGGGCAACTCGGCTCGAAATCGAAAGAACCGATTTGGGTGGAGAAGGGGATTCTGACATTTATTACCTACCTGATTTTGGATAGCTATGATTGCGGATTTGAGGCTATTAATTAGGTAGCCAGTAGAATTGGGTCAACAGACAAATGTTATATTTACATAAAAATTGGACGGCTAAGAGGGTTTTTTTTGTCCTAGTCAGCACAATACCGCCATGTCATGTTATATAGATGCATAAAAAATTATTTGTTGTTTGAAAACAATAGTGCTCCAAGTAATAAGTTGTCTAACAAAAATATACATTATTTTACTGAGGAAGCATCTCAAGAGGGTGTTCTTCCAAGTGCTTCTTCTCTTTTGAAGTTTTAACTTTGAAAGGGTCTATTATCACCTGTTGGAAAAATTTCTTTATTCTCTGGAGATTGTCCTCTACTTTACTTAAAAACCTATTTATGGTAAATTTTATGTTGGCCTTGTTTGAGCAAGCCTTCTTCACGTGAGACATCTGTGTCGAAATGTTTCCCACCAGTTCCCTACATGGATTCTATGAATCAATGATTGAGGCAGAATTTGGGCCACTCTCAAAGATTGTTCGGTTAGGGTTGAACATGTAATAGGCGAGCCAATGGGACTTTGATGTAAATTAAGGTTGGTTTTGTGGTAGGGACCTTTCCAATTCCAGTCAAAAGCTAGAGGTTCTGCTATTGGAAGAGCTATGTGGGGTTTCACGGGTTCAATTCTTATATGGTTTTTGAGGAGGGATTGATGTAGGGCAGCTATATGGTCTTTCTTTGGACTGCAACGCATGCATGGAAACTAATGGCCTTTCTGGTTTAGTTTATTACTTAATGTCAAGAAATTCTAAAATGTCATCCTAATACTAATGTTATTACATCTCATGTGGTCCTTAAAATGATTCCTCATATCATTTTATGACATTTGGAACTGCATTTTAAAATCTTAGCTAACAGGGACCCTTTAGTTTTAAAAAGAGAGCCCATACCCTTTTGCACCCAGATTTATCTTTTATGGTGGAACTAGCCTAAGGACTTGTTCAAGATCCATCAGTTTGTTACAATGTCTGGCAATCGGATTGCCAATCAGGATTGTCTACAGGCGGTGTGCTCTCTTGACTTGTTTGAAATATATCATCATTTGTTGCTGCCTAGGTTCAATTTTCTGCACTAACACTTCTTTACAAGTTTCAATTGTCAACCTTTCTCTTTTCTTCTCTTTCTTTTTTTTTTGGCCCTCAACCTGTCAATCTGCTATTTTCAAAGGAAGCCTCCTATTAATGCATATTTACATTTCTACAGCTTCAAGTGACGTACGTCAATCTTATAAACAATTTGTTGCTGCTGTTGTGGAGCTGATCAATGGTGAAGCATCCTCAGAAGAGTTTCAGGAAGTGGCAAAAGCTGTTTATGATTTATTTAATGGTCCTGACGTTGATTATGATGTCACTAAGAGGATCACTGAGAAAAAGTAAAGCAAATATGCCTAGCTCAACTCGTGTCCTTTTATGTTTTTGCCTTCTGTGGTCATTTATCAATGATTTGGTTATACTAGACAGTCTCACTCCTACCGTCTCTCAGTTTGTTTCTTTGGGTTCTGATGACCTGCAGAGATAAATAGTTGTAACTGCAGGCCAAACATGTTTTGGCTTACTTTTTACTCTGCAGCACAATAACTGTTTTCCTTTTAAATTTTTTTTGGGTTATTTTGACTTTGCCCCCCAAATTTTTCCTTGAATTAGACTTTACCCCCCATATTTTCATTAATTAGACTTTACCCCCCAAAACTAACTGTTCCGTCAGCTCACCCCCCAAAACTTTGTTTCTTTTCTGTCGGCTCACCCTTTGTCTTAGATGGTGACCTGACGGAACAGTTAGTTTTGGGGGGTAAAGTCTAATTAATGAAACTATGGGGGGTAAAGTCTAATTCAAGGCAAAATTTGGGGGGCAAAGTCAAAATAACCCTTTTTTTATACTTTTTTTCCCATCTGAATTTTACTTCTCGATTGCATTTGCTTGTTATTTTTCGCTTGATGGTGCAATATCCCTGAAATATATTTACATTTAATCTCGTCCATTTGTAGGAATTTCAAGTTTGATCATGTTCTAGACATTATATCTTTCAGAACATGATGTATTTACACGCCATATCACAAAATTTCTACTACACACCTAGAATTTAATATCGTTATTTTAGAGGGAAAATGCATCTAAGTGTGACCGCAAATATTCTGTTTGAGAAAAAGAGAACAAACATCCCTGAATATTTAGTGAGTGGCTGCAGATTGCCTTAAAGCACAATTGCCCTGATCCAGGTCAGAACAATTGATTAAAGGCTAACGACCGAAGATTACACCAATAGCCCTGTTTTATACGAGATTGTTAAGAAAAATAAAAGATAAGAGAAGAAAAGAAACGAAACACTCCTGTACAATAGTACAAACACAATATTGAGTAACAAAAAATCAATAATTGTCCATTTTTTTTGTCGGACTTTAATGTCCAAGGTAATCAAATTTCAGACATCAACTTTCTGAGACATTTGATGTCCAAAGAAATCAATGTCCGTTGTTCTTTTCGACCTGAACAGGCGGAACATGAATTAGAAGAGCGTCCAAATTGTCCACATTACAATTTACAGTATACGAGCTTCAAACCACAATGTCAGTTAACATCTAATATGCCCTACCGACATAAGGGCATGTTCCTGCAAAAAAAAACAAAAACATAAGGGCATGTTGGAAAACATGACCAATCTTAACAATCGCCCTCGTACTTGAGTGTAGATATAAAAGCATCCATGCTTGAAGTAACATTCAATTAGTTTAATTCTGACTAGTGCTTCAGTAGGCAACTTGCTAGATCTTTTGATTTGATTTAAGGATGACAATCCACTTCAAATATGTTTGGAATGTTACTGGAAGATTGTTTTGTTAGTTTTTTATGACTAGCTACTTGTTTATCACAATAAAGTTTCAGAGAACCATTTGAAGGTGTTCCATTTTTACCAAAAGCGACTTTATCAGTCATTTGCAAATCATTGGGTACTCATGTTTGTCTCCGGATTGACACTCTGATTCTTACTCTTACATGCCACAAGATCACCTCCAGTAAGGGCTGAATTCACTTTTCACTACTCAAAAATTATAGTGGATGCTCGTTCATGCCTGACTTGGATCCGACACAGAGAAAATCTCAGCACAAGGGCTGTTATAAGATGAAACCAAACTAGTAATATTTCCTGGGAATCAGGTAAATATCCTAAGAACTGATTTACAAGCTTAAAACCTTCTTTTATTTATAATATCATCCATGACTCCTAAAAACAGTGTAGGACTCAAACTGAATTAGTTGATGACACATTCAATAAATGTAAGTCCCCTACCTTGTAATGTCCTTACTATAAATTTCTGTTGGTTTTTACATTTTTTAGTTACTATTTATACATAATTCCAGTACAAGAGGAAGTGGACAACACTTCAAATAAAAGACAATCCATTTGGGCTCTTTAGTCTAGAAGAGTCTTTCGACAATAAAAAAGAACTACTTCAGCAATTATCTTAAATGTATTTATATAACCCTCAAAACCGACCCAAAACTCAATCCTAATAGACTTGAAATATCCCAAACCCAATGTACTATAAAACTAGGACTCTTTTAATCGCTACTAAAACATGACTTCCAAACTTTGAAAAATGGAGTAACATGACATTTACTGTGTTCAAGGACTCTTGAAGGAGGAAGAGATCCTAATATAAGTAGGAACCATGATTCAAGAGAATTCTTGGGGGGGCGAATGTTAGGAAAATCTTTTTTTCTTTTTGTGTGTGTGTGTGTGTGTGGGGGGGGCGAACTTATATAATTTGAAAAAAAAAATCCTAACTCATACTACTATAATAAGGGTTTCTCTTTTGAATCTAGGGGGGCGGTCGCCCCCATATGCCCCCCTTCCTGGATCCATCATTGGTAATCACCCTAAAATATATAGAATTAAAACTAAGGATAGGAGATAAATATAAGAATCAATTAATAATAGTTTTGAAGTTCTATATTTGAAGAAAACATGGACCCCTTCGAATTTACCCTTATTTCTCCTACATCAATCTCCCTGGGTTGAAGATTTCTCGACGCCATACTGATGTTTAGGCCGATGTAACACTTGCGCTCTATCGCATCTCCAAAGCTTTGTCTTAGTGTTCCAAACTTTTGATCTTGTAACAACTGATCAATTTTTACAAGTTGCGTTGTTGTTTTTTGTCACTGTTGTAAAAAAGATCCCAAAATTGATTTGTCGAATTGTGATCTTTGTCTCTCGACTCCTCATGATGTAATCATCGGGCACTTCATCAAGTTGATCTTTTCCCTATCCCTTCTTTCGAGATTGAAATGCTGATGATGCCAAGCATTTCTTTTGTTTTCGAATATGGCTCCATAATTCTTTATGCAATGAGATATCCTCCAATGGCAAGTACACATTTTGCGATGTTAGTCACAAACTCCTTTGGCTTCTCTAGAACTTTTGCTTGGGCTAATCAAGTTACTCCTTGGACTCGTTTTCATTCCTCCATGAACTTTTCCTTGGTTACCTCCAGGGACTCCACCTCGATCTTTGCGTTGGATTTATCTTTGGTCTGCTTCCTCCGCAACCTCTTTTTTAGATTCTTCCGTGAGCTTATCTTTAGGATCTTTGTCGAAAAGAGGCAACAAAACTAAAATCAACAATTGGAGAGTTCTCTAAGGATGATTTTGTATTCCTTGGTATTTCTATTCAATAAATGCAAGGTCTTGGATTTATGACATGCAATGATTTGATGGTCCGTTCTTCCATAAGGCCACACTTTAGGCTCAAAAAAACTTGTCTGAGATGATCCACATGTAGTTGAGTATCAGAACTTGAATCTCTCGCGTGAGCCACTTGATCCAATTCGTCATCCGTGCCAACTCCTTTTATTAGGTTGGATCAATGTTACTTTATACATTAATCCTCTGCACTCATCGTTGCCTAGCACACATAGCTTCCAACAAGACTTGTTCTTGGTAAGAACGAGAGAATTACCTCGCTTTGAGGGAGCTGTACGGCGTCCTTTGGGGACTGTGAGCCTCCTGTTTGTTTTTTTTATTCTTTTCTTTTATTTTCTCTCTCCGATGTGGCTTCATCTAAGTTGTTTGACATGTGAGCTTAAATTAGATCCAATGGTTTGTATTGAATCTAAAAACAAGTCGGTTCGCTTTTTATGGCTTGAACTGGGTGCGAACATAGCTCACACCTACCCAAATCAGAAAAAAAAACATTAATATCTCAATATCAACATGTTGGATCGACATAAAATCAAAGCTAAAGTTCAACATAATTAATAGAGTTATCTAATGATGTGAATGGATCGCCGATCAGCCTTCTGAATCTTCGTGTAGAAGCCAAAAATGAATAATCTATAGCAAATTTCATCACGCGCTTGCATCACTTGTCCTGCCTTTATTCCATTGAAAAATAATAATCTGACTAGAAGCCTTTGAGTCGTTGGGCTTTGAGTTGGCTTGCAATTTCAATGTCTGTATTTCTTCAATATCAAGCTTCAAGTATGTGCACTACTTTTAGGAGCACACCATATGACCTATTTTGGTATCTGGTGGCCATACTCATAAGAAGCACCGGTACTAATTGGCACTGGACAGTCCAAAGACTCTAAACCTAAAAAAGTGCGTGGATTCAAGATATTCATGATGCCAGGTCACTGGACCAATTCACTTGGAGCACAATCTGGGCCCTATGATTATAGTGTTTAATTCCCTGATAATTTTAATCTAGAACACATCATCTTTACCTTGTAGTCATTCTTGTGAATTTTGCTCATGCCTATATATTGGAACTCACAAGTCTAGTAATCCCTCAAGAGGATCTACCACTTGAAGGAATATTTACCCTCAACTTCTATGGTTATTATTGGAAACTGTTAGGTGTAATAAATCTTATCCTAAGATTGGGAAAAAATCAGACATGCATCCTACTATATAGTGCAGCAACTGTTGCCCCTTGGACCACTAATTTATACGAGCCACACTTTAAACACCTCCTATGTGTTGTACAATGAGTACTCCTGAACTATGCTTCTACTTGCTGATAACTGGATATCATCAATGATTGGTTTGGTATTTCTGCTCATTACCTTTTTCTTTTGCCTCTTTGTTTTTCTTTTTCTTCTCTAGAGATTATCTTCACACATTTGAATTTATGAGTGGAGTCCTTTCAGTCACATGGTTTAACTACCTAGGTTCTTGATAGAATAATCTTTTTGAAGCAGTTTGGTGTTTACGTGGTTTGCTACTTAGGCTTGATCCATTGTTTTTTTCGACCTTTTCTCTCATTGAAGACCTCAACTTAGAGGCTTTTCGTACAGCTCTGCAGGCTAAATAGGAAAACAAAATTTAAATTTGAAGAAATTTTATGTGGAAAATTTAGGTGGAAAAGGTTGGGGAGGAAAGAGTATATTTAGATAATCTATAAAACATGGCACGTCGGTTTTGTGCTGACCAAACAAAACAGAAGCTGACTAGGACAAGCTGACTGGACAGAAATGAACCGAATAGATCTAACCATTCGTTCAAAAATCAACTCACGATCTCTATTTCCCCGTCAACCAACTCTTTCCCCTTGATTTCAAATCCTAACCCATTTAAATTGCACAAACCCCTAAAATCCCGGCCCATGTAAACTGCACTAAACCTGACTGTTCATCCCGTGATCGTTGTTCGCATCAACGGATATAAACCCGCCTGCTGAAATTTCGGCCGCCCCAAACCATCGGGTCGATCTCGAGGAATCCTTTCGAATAGAGACAACTGTGATTGATCGATTATAGGGGGAGGGGGAGTTGGTCGCGCCGAAGGTGCCCGCTTTGTGCCAATCGGCACGGGCAAGGAAATGGGTATCTTTATGAATGCCAGTGTTGTCGTCGAAAGTGTTTTGTTGCCGAAGGCGCTCAAGTGTGTTGCCACCGAAGGCGGCTCGCTGTAGTGCCGACAGGCACGAGCATGCACTAGTAGATAATAGGGGAAGAGAAGGAAGAAGAAGGTATGAGCCTATGAGGGGAGGAAAGATTAAGAAGGGAGGCAGAAGAGGCAGAAGAGAGGCAATCAACCACTTCTACTCTCAAAATTTCCTCAAATTTGCATAACCATGTCAAAGGGAGTATAAGAGAAGGTGTGTGTTTTGTTTGTGTGTGGTGGGGGTGGGGGGAGGTGGGCTTATTGTGATGAGATGAGTTCTTAGAAGATTCTCTAAATGCAAATTATGGTAGCAGGAAGATGTTGACGACCACAGGTGCCTTTTTATGGTATGTAAGGAGAAAATAAATGGCTGAACCTATCATATAAAGAAAACTAGGTCTGCGGAGTCACATGGATTTTCTAGAGAGAATAACCATACTATATCTTGTATCTAACCTACTGCAGTCCCACGTCTTATTTATTAAATTTGCACCAATTAGTGGACCCACTTGAGTCATCATGTGGTGGTCACAATACTGCTTAAGGTGGGATGTGGACAACCCCACAGTGTAGGCAAGATTTGCTCCTTTCTCAATGATCAATTTTGAAGATTAGGAAGGTGAATAGTGGAAATAATATCTAACACAATGCGTTCTATAAATCCTGCGGATCTAGATTAATTGATTGCACCCTGAAAAAGATCCTAATCTTGGTTACATCTAATACCAATCATGTGTGTCTATGATTTGAGACACATATCACAATGAAGGCAATATAAACCTGGCTCATGAGGAATAAGATCTTGGATGATTTTGCCTGATATAGTGATGGGATGCGTATGCTTAAATAAACCCAAGTGCAGAATTTAAAGCATTAAAAATCAGATTTCATCATTCATTCATTCCCAATCAGATTTAATTCAACGAAATAATAAAACTGACAAGAGAATACTTAATTTCAGATTATAATAACCAATTCCAGCAATAAGAACAATCACAATCTCAAATAACTAGAGTCAATGTTTCAAAGAATAACCAAAGATCTAACGATAAACCCTAATGGATGAGATTCTCGGAAAACCACGGATTTTAGAAAACCCTAATGTAATTTCAGCAATAAGGCCGGTTAGGAAAAAAAGAAAGATATCATATGAAAGTATCGAGGATCGATCTCACCGTGCTTTGGTCAATGGCGGCTGCTGACAGGAACTCCGTTGTTGCAGATAAAAGTGGCGGAAGGGGAGGCGTGGCCCAGAAGAAGAGGTGAAGAAGTCGAGACGATGGATCTTGAAGATGAAGGAACTCCGCGTCGATCTCCCGCGAAGTCGTAGACGAAAGGCGAGGCAACGAGATAGAAGCGTGCGAAGGAAGAAGAGACTAGAAGCAAGGAAGGTTTGTCGGAAGGGATACACCGAGCAAGCGCACACGCTTCTCCGTTTAGGGTTTCAATTTCATATCATCCCCCCCCTTTGCAATTAGGGTTTGTAGATTTATAGGGAAACAACCAAGGGAAACAAAAAAGGAAAGAAGGAGAGAGATGGGCCGCACGGGTAGAGAGAGAGAGAGGGACGCGCGGGTGAGAGAGAGGGGGCGCGGGGTGTTCGCGGGAGAGAGAGAGAGGGCCGGTCGGGTAGGGGTTCGGTTAGGGTTTTTGGGTTTTTTTATCCTCCTTCGAATCTCATCCATTGAGATCTATCCTAACTTAAGATCCTATGGCTAAAAAGTAAACACAGAAACGAGTCAGTTCGGCATCTGTGACTCGAACCGGATGCGAACATGGCTCGCACCTACCCAAACCAGAAATAAAAACAGAAATAACTAAAGATCCGTTGGTCGGATCGAAATAAAATAAGAACCAAAGTTTTAGATCTTCGAATGATCTTTCCATTGATGCAGACGGATCGACGATCGGCTTTCTGGATCTCCGGAGCGGATGAAAATACGCCATCAGCTGTAGCAAATCTGCACGTAGTAGGCTCGTCTGCATCATATAGCAAATGCTGTAAATTATAGGTTTGAAGGCCAACCTTGAGATATTCAATAATTGGCTAAGGTTAGATTCCTAAAGGAGCATTTTTTTGAGAAATATATATGCTGTTTCATATTCAATAGAGTATTGGTTGGACTTTGGAGCTTGATAGTGAAGTGCAATTATTTTTCTTGGTATATCTCAAGAATATTACTTTCAGATATAAGCTTTCTGATGTCATTACATATTGATATACTCACGTTGTATTTCCTGTTCAGGGGCGAATTGCAAAGACTTGTGGGATACTGTCCACCGGACTCAAGTCTTCAAAAAGTAGCTTCATTTGCTCGGAATCTTTTTGCTTTGCAGCATAATGGCCAGGGGACACTTGAGCATGCAAGGATGATGGATGGATCTGTCGACAGTTGTAAGGAATTTGGTGCCAACATAACTTTCCAATCTCCTACTCGCTTTCTTGTGGAAGTGCCTTTGGAAAATGATACACTTTTGCACTGCGATAGTTCTACAGCTTTATTTCATGACGAGCAGTATGATCACTTGGTATCTGCACGTCATCATTCAAGTGCTGATGGGGGAATCATGAATTTGAGATGGCTGAAAGATGCATGTGACCAGATAGTGAAGGGGGGTGGCTCACAGCTTTCTGGAGATGAACTCGCAATGGCCCTTTGTCGGGTGCTCCTATCAAACAAAGCAGGCGATGAGGTACAGCTATCAGTTTTTTGATAGTGCATTCTGATGCATCCCATACATATTCCCAAAACGAGTAGAGCTGCTGACCTTTTCTTATTATTAAATCGTTTGAGTTCTTACAATGTCCAAAATTTCTGTTGTTAAGATAGCTGGTGATCTGTTGGACCTTATCGGGAATGATGCCTTTGAAATAGTACAGGATCTTTTATCGGTAAGAACAATGGAACTAATCTATGGCTTTTTAGTATACAATCTTGTAGATTTTGAGAGATTCTGGTCCAAAATTTAGTTAAGAATGTTATCTTTTGGGTGTGCAAAGCACATCTGGCAATACTTGATTGTTGTCATCTGTTGTGTGTAAGTCACATGTGGCAATACCAGAGTCTTGCCGTCTCCTTTATTCTTTCCTAATCACGCTACTATACCAGTCAGTTACTTAGCTCTACTGTGGCATTGATGTTTTTACTTTCTACCTTGATAGTGTATCTATATTTAATCGTTAGACTCGTTTCAGTTTTAGATAATGGATTGCTTCATCTTTGGTTGCAATCATTACTGTGAAACCATTATTGCCATTTCAAGCATATTAAGTTTTTGCTAGAAATTTGAGGCTGTTCCGAATTATTCACTCTAATGTTTTATCTGATCCATCATGGTTCTCCATAACTAAAATCTTGTCTTCTCCTTTTATAGCATCGCAAAGAACTCGTAGATGCCATTAATCATGGTTTACTTATACTTAAATCTGAGAAAATGACCTCGAGCAATCAACCAAAAATGCCTAGTTACGGCACTCAGGTACACTGATACATTATGCTCGGAGTAAAATTGTACCTTCTCATTTATGTAAATCATTAGTCATCGATGACTTCATACATTAGAGGAATACATGCCATTTTCCTTGAAGGTTACTATACAAACTGAATCTGAACGTCAAATTGATAAACTTCGAAGAAAAGAGGAAAAGCGACATAAACGTGGGGCAGATTATGGAAGCATGCATGAATTTGCTGCAGGAAGTTTTTCTTCTCTGCTTCTAGCAAGTGAAAAGAAACAACCCTTTGATGATTTGATTGGGACTGGGAAAGGGCCCAATTCGTTAAGTGCTCTTCCTCAAGGAACAATAAGGTTACACCGTGAAGGCTATGAAGAAGTCAAAATTCCACCAACTCCAACAGCACCTATGAGGCCTGATGAAAAGCTGGTATTTTATAATATTTATTTTTTCAATGTTTTCGTATCCCTTAGGTAATTTTTTAATTGATTTTATGGATGAAGCATGAATCTCACCTATTGCTAGTTTTCTGATTTTGCCTCAAGTTTGAGCTCTAGCACTTTGGCATTAAGGCTTATCTCGATAATCACTGAAAATGCATATGTATTATCTAGAAGAGGAACATAAAATATTTAATTTCCTTAATTGGTCAAATAACCATTCTAATTAGATAGCCTTTGCATGACAGCTTTGTAGAATGCCCTTCAGAAATACTTTTAGGAAGATTCTCATGTTCTGTATACTATTTATTCTTTCGTCTCTTTTCTGATGATGCTGGTAAGAGAAGATAAGCTTAAATATAAATATGTTTATTATTTGAATTAGTTGATTTATGCAAACATTTATTCCCTTGTTAACCTGTAACTAATTTAACTACTGACCATAAGTTGTTTACCGTATTAATTGCTGAGGTTTGATCACTGTAGTAAGAATGAGCTTGTGTCGTCGATGGTAAGGAATTAACTAACTTCTTTGGGAATACTAATAGATCCTTTAACGGCTTTGTCTGACCTTGTTCTTAAATTTTACACTATAATATTTTTCAGAAGTTATTTAGTCATATTTCTTCTAAAAATTTATCGAAATTTGTTTAGTTATTTAAAATTTTATTTAACAGATGAATTTTCTAGGATACTTATGTTTGTCTATTTAATTGTATCTGATTTAGTATTTTTCTTCAGATTTGTAGTTATATTTGCATAGTCTAAGATATTATATAGGTGATTAGCTGATTGGCAACCAACCATGTGATTTCTTGCTGTTTATGTTTCAGTTGCTGTGTGTACTGCATACAACTTGTGGTTTATGACTGCAGCTTTTGCACACTGCTTTATTTGCCAGATTGAGATAAGAGAATTAGATGACTTTGCTCAAGCTGCTTTTTCTGGATACAAATCACTTAATCGCATTCAGAGCCGTATATTTCAAGCAACCTACAATACAAATGAGAATATACTTGTAATTCATCCTTAACTCTGTTCCTGCACAACTACTTGACATTTGTAATACTTTATTTGTATTGCCACTACTTTGGTTGGCCTTATAAGAAAGCATTTTAACCTGGGTTTTATTTCATTGTGCTTGCAGGTTTGTGCACCGACTGGTGCAGGCAAGACTAATATCGCTATGATTGCTGTCCTTCATGAGGTGTAAATCTGTAATACCCATTGGATTTTTATCAGCTGTCTTGTTTTATTTGTACCTTTTGTTATATTTTTTGGATTAAGCCTATTCTGCCACTTCAAAGAGCTTTTGGGAATAGTATCCATATGTTTGTTATTTTTCGCTAACGTTCAGTAGTTCAACCATGAAATAAAATAAGTCTCTTGTTGCAGATCAAACAACACTTCAGGGATGGTATTTTGCATAAAAATGAATTTAAAATAGTATATGTTGCTCCAATGAAGGTACACTTTGCGTCCATGTTACAATTTTAATTGATCGTTTTTGCGGACCCCTATATCCTGATAAAATCTCTAATAGGCCTTAGCAGCAGAGGTGACATCTACGTTCAGTCATCGGTTATCTCCTTTGAATCTTGTTGTAAAAGAACTTACCGGTGACATGCAATTGTCTAAGAATGAACTTGAAGAAACCCAGGTCCGTGGTTCTTGTAATTTGATATAGCTGTTGTACCGTTTCATGCTGAAAACTGTCTTTTCCATTCCTTATGCTTATCAGATGATTGTGACAACACCTGAGAAATGGGATGTGATTACTCGCAAAAGCAGTGATATGTCAATGTCAATGCTAGTAAAACTCTTAATTATTGATGAAGTACACCTGCTGAATGATGATAGAGGCCCTGTGATTGAAGCCTTAGTTGCTCGGACTCTCAGACAGGTAAGTTCCCAGAAAATCGCAGCATTCTGGTTTCGTAGTCAAGTGAATACTTTATATATTTCACCGATATATGTTTTCTCCTTTTGGGTCTTTGCCCTATGCTTAATTAATTGTGTTCCTCTCTCCAAATCATAATTCCGAATTCTGCACAAAGCACTCAGTTCTTTTTGCTTCTTCTGATTAGCATGCTCTTAATTTCTTACTGGCCTTTCAGAAGTCTGTTTCACAATAACTTTATGACCCTGCTGCCCTGATTGCTTTGCTGGTTTGAACCCTTGGGAAACCAACCCTGCCCTAGGTGGCTAGCTAGCTAGCACGCATGTACATATCTGAGTTTAAAAATTGATGAGGGAAAAGAAGATAAAATTGGATCAAGTTTTTTAATTATAATCTTAATGCATTAATTTGTATTGGAAATATTAGGGTGCATATATTTCCCAGTCTAGGAAGCACGGTAATAGTGATATTAAGAATGTCCCTTGCATTATAAATTACATATATGAATGCCAATTGATAACTTCTATATTTTTAAATATGTTATTTGTTCTTTTGTTATTTTTTTCTGTTATTCTGGCACTTAATTTGTCGTCTTGTATAACTTGTCACACCAGAAACAATTGTCTCAACCTCTGTTATACTTGATATAATGATTTGTCATGTTTGTAAGCATTTGTGAGTGTCCCTATTTTGATTACTGTGTAGTATACTTATAATCACAAAAAGTCATATTCTTGTCTGCACTCAAAACTCCTGTGTCTCTTACAGGTTGAGTCGACACAGTCCATGATACGCATTGTAGGCCTGTCTGCGACCCTGCCAAATTATTTGGAGGTATTCTTGGCAATAATTAGGACGTGTGGAATAGCATTATGACTAGCATGTAATCCTTCCATCTAATGTTCTTTATGGTACACATTTTTTTTACTGATCAGGTTGCTCAGTTTTTACGTGTGGGTCCAGAAACTGGACTATTCTTTTTTGATGCTAGTTACCGCCCAGTTCCTCTAGCTCAGCATTACATTGGGATTAGTGAAAAGGACTATGCTAAAAGAACTGAACTCTTCAACTTGATTTGTTATGAAAAGGTCTACCTGTGTGCTTAATATGATGCTTTTCTTGTTCTTATATTGACTTCAATCCAGATGCCACTATGAATTCAATGTGTGCTGTTCATATCAGGTTGTAGATTCACTAAAGCAAGGAAATCAAGTAATGGTTTTTGTCCATTCACGCAAGGACACCGGGAAAACTGCAAGAATGTTGGTAATTGTCATGGAACTTGATCTTATAAATCATCAAGTTTTCCTGTATAAAAGATGTTTGTGGGTCTTTGCTCTATTGCCATCTAAATAGATTGGATCTGCTTCTAATTTCGGATAGAATCTATCCTTTTTATTGTGTAGCTATTGATTAAGACATGAAGGCTGGTGTCTTCAGTTGACACTCTTGATGCCATGGTGTATACAAGTTGAATTTATGTAGCAACCTTATGGGGCTGCCTAGTGCTAGGGGATTAAGCTATGATGTTTAAGTAATGTTCAAGCCAAACCTTTTGCTAACTGAATCAAACATTTTCAAATGTTAGGTTCTGTTTTGAGTGTACTTCTGTTACCAAACGCGGACTGTGCCTGACTTCTATTGCCTGAAAGTGATTATTTAAGTACATCTATACAAGCAAAAAACCCGTGCGATTTATGGGGAGAGAGATCGATTTGATAAAATATATTAAGACAATGCATGGGGAGAAAGATATCAAGGCTTTGTTGAAGCAAGAAACACAGAAGTCATATTAATGCTTAGAATTAAAAAGTAATTAACAAATTGAGGCAGTATATTTCGGGGAAGGGCTAGAGTACACGATGAAGAGGCTGCAATAGAAGGAGGGGGAAGGGACTGCCTGGTGAATTGGGTGAACACCGAGGGGACAGTTGGGAGCAGGAGACTTGGAGTCCAGTATGGACCCATAGTTGGTGGATTGTCCATCATCGTTGTTGTTGCCTGCTTATCGCTATCGTCATCAATCTCCATCGCTCACTACAACTGTCAGTCGATCATAGTTCGCCGTTCACCATTACCCACTGACGTTGGCCCGCTCGTTCTTGATTGCCTACATCGGAGAGTTGATTGGAGTTGTAAACCATGTGGCGTGACAGCTATATGGTAGTCCGCCATAGTCGTCATATGCCGCTGCTCATTACCACCATTGACCGCCAGTTGTCACTTTTTGCCTACTTCAGAGGGTTGAGTGCAAGTCAATGTCATATGGCACACATCGGGCTGACGATATGGCACAAATCTGACTGACATCAGCCTCTACCTACCGCCATCATCCACCATTATCGTTGGTTCTTGTCTTTGCCTCCGTCCGCACGTCAATGTTGCCGCTCGTTTGCCGAATGCCATTGTTACTACCTGCCATCGCTCACCGCTACTTTCAGTCGCCCACCTCTCGTCCATCGCCACCATCTGCCCTGATCGCTCGTAGCCCATTGTTGTTTGCTACTGGCTGTAGTTGACCGCCCCATCCACCCATTAGCAATTCCTAAAACAATTCCTACAAATCAAAGTATACAAAAAATAGGATAAACATCATTTCTTGCATGAATCCTTAAAAAACTGAAATGTAAGATAGGATAAACAATTCCTTAAACAACTCATGAAGTCAACATATTAAATAATCACAAACCGAATGAGATGAAGAATGAAAGTAGGATACGCAATGAAAAATCACAAACCTAATGAGATGAGATGAATTTCCTTAATGCAACTGTTGGAAAGTGTCATGTGTTGAAACATGGATTTGCTGGATTTTTTAGGCCAAAAACCTCCCAATTCTAAAATCACCATGTTTTGTTAATTTGGATTGAATCCTCTCCTAACTTGTGCATCTGAGGAGGCATGCTTGAAAGTTGGGCTCAATTGGATGAAGATGGGCTCCAGGTGGACATTTGTTGTTGCTTTGCGAATTTAGTTTGATTTAATTATATTTCTTAGTGTTTTTTTTATTAATTTGATGCATTGATGTGCTTTGATCAAGTAGAGGGGTTTAGAAAAATTGGTCCACCTCATCCTTTTATTGTTGTGGTTTGGGCCCTCCTGTGGGAGCTGACTGAGGAATAGAAGCCAAAACAGACCCACCCCATGCCCCCAATTCCCTCATGGAATAAGATATTGGTGAGGAAAATAGGGGGCAGAGGTCTTCCGTTTTCTTTATTCGAGAACTGGGAACCCCATAGCCCAATGTGGTTAGAAGATAAGGCGATTAAGGGTACTAGACAGTTGTCCTTTATTATTATAGGGAAGAGACCAGATGTTAAAGGCAATTTTTCTGGGGTATTGGGAAAAATTGTGAACATATTCATATTATCTTCCATTTTCCTTTCTTTCCCTTCTACCGGGTTTGCATATCCGTTGCTTGCTGCAAGAGAATTCAGAACTCAAAGGTTGGAATTTCTTTCACAAGGACTGTTTCAGATTGCTTCACTGCAATTTAAAATAAGGATTGATATGGTACTAATTATTTCTTCAATCTTCTGTACTCTTTTTCTTGATTTCCAACCAATATATTCATAATAAGTTGTGCAATTGCTCTTCCATAGTATTCCCTTGCTTGCTGCTGCAAATCATTAGTAATTCATTGTTTTGTTAAATTCTCCATGATAAAAGTTTTACCTTCATGATTTTCAACTAGTGAATGCCCGTGCAATTGGCACGGACGCCTTCGGCGCGAGCCCCCCCACCTCCACCACCACCTCCCCCTCCCTCGCCGGTGTGAACCCCCCCCGCCACCCTCGACCCCCTTACCCAATGGGTGAAGAGAGAGAGAGAGAGAGAGAGAGAGAGAGAGAGAGAGAGAGAGAGAGAGAGAGAGACGTGGAGAGAGAGAGAGAGACGGTGTAGAGAGAGAAAGATGGGGAGAGAGAGGTGTAAAGATGGGGAGAGAGAGAGGTGTGCGATCGGTTTAGAAAGAGAGAGAGAGACGGTGTAGAGAGAGAGAGAGGTGTGCGATTGGTTTAGAAAGAGAGAAAGAGAGAGAAAGAGAAATCGTGGGGAAGAGAGATTTTAGGGGGGACTGTTATTATCGTGGACTTCTTTGAGAGATTTGAGGGGTGTTTTTTGAACCGTTCGATTTGATCAAACGGTTTGAAAACGGCTTGAGGATATGAGGATTGGGATGTGGTTGATACGTACAATTAGATCGCATGGACAACTTGTCTCCGAAACTTGTCTTGCATGATTTTGAGGATGGCAGGGTTGTAAATAACCCGAATTGCCCTAACATGTTATATAGATTGATTTGCTCAATATCCCTTTATTTGTGGTGAATTCAAATATCATGTTTTTTGAACACTGTTATTATCTCGGCTTTGTTATTATAAAACTGTGTTGCCTAGTAATCCTAGGTTACATCACATCCTGGAAGCATTATTTTTAGAACTTATAGTATCCTTTTAATTGGTACAATTCATGTCGAGCAGTATCACCTTATGCCATGCTTATCAAATGGTACTTCGACCGGTAGATATATGAATATATCAGTACATGTGATACACATTGGCACAATAAATTTAAATCGGATATGATGATGCATATCCTTATAAGTGCTGTGTTGCTGGCGGCATGGTATGTGGTACAGTACCATATGATATGTACTAGATACGTTAATCTATGATTGTTATGTGCTTACATACATGCGCTTCATAGCCTGCCTCGTTATCATGTGATATGGCTCAGTTGGCTTCAAAATTTTCCCAGAAAAGGAAAAACGATCCTGAACAGGTTCAATCTAAAAGTTATTGCAATATTATTTTACTTGTTTGTCCTTCATCATGTCATCTTCGTAGTGTTGAAACTTCTCTGAAGATTGCAATCGGTTACCTCACGAATGTTTTATGAATTAGTCATCACATTTTGAGAACTTTGTATACCATTTTGAACTTCTATTTTGCTCCTTTACTCTGTGTATATCGGCAGTATAACTGGGTTTCTATCCCACAAAAAGGTGAAAAAGTTTTTTGAAGTGTTGAGCATGGAAGAATATCACTAAACTGAATCATTTTGTATGTTAATAACTTCTAATTTGCCTTTGCCTTCACCTTTTTTAAGTCTGGTGAGTCAGCCATTTGTTATCTGCTGGTCATAGCAAGCCGACACAATGCCGAGTGCATGTTCCCATGCATGCATACCTATAAAGATAAATGCATACAAATTCGTAACTCTGAGAATAAAGAATAATCCTCATCATATTTTTTCAGTGTTATAGTGGGGAAGTGCATACACATCCATGTATGCATGCCACACTATGCATGCATGCTTGTACAAATAGGGACAAACGTGAACGCAGAAAACATACAAACATATTCCTCTCTTGGAATCTTGAAGAATTGTCCATGTCATATCTTCATTGATATTGGTGACGCGCATGATCAAAGCCATGCATGCATGGCTACAGATTGACATCCATGATTCCATATCCCTCTCTTCAAGTCCTGAAATATGCACTAAATAGAAAGATTTTGAAGTGTTTTCTCCCTGAAATGTTATGTGGATATCTCTAAGTGCATGCTATATTTATTTATAGTGACTTGTTGATGCAGATGGAATCTGCCCAGAAAACAGATGATCTGGAGTTATTTAGTAATGATAAACACCCTCAAATTTCTTTGATCAAGGTAGACGCTAATTGGTTTCTGTCTTCTGGGTACATTGTCGATCTTGATTTGTGTTGACTGAATAGTTTTCATCATTTCAGAAAGAAGTTAACAAGTCCAGAAACCGTGAGCTTGCTGAATTGTTCGATTATGGTCTTGGTATTCATCATGCGGGAATGCTGCGTGCTGATAGAGGCTTGACTGAGCGCCTTTTCTCTGATGGACTTCTGAAAGTACACCTTTCTTATAAATGTATTAAGTCTTTATTCATGGACATTATTAAAATTTATCTTAAATTTTGTTTAGGTCCTTGTCTGTACGGCAACTCTGGCCTGGGGAGTGAATCTACCTGCTCATACGGTAGTCATCAAGGTAAGTTGGGCAAGTGAAGTTGCTTGCAATTGTTCTGAGATTACCTAAAATTTAATTTGTGCAGCAGATTGTACTATATTTGTTCTCTATCTTATGATTATTACCAGAAGTACTTGGATAAATTTATGGCCTTTAACAATTGAACACGAAAAATGATAGTACTTCAATTTATTGTAAGTGGTAGCTGTCATCTATATCTTATAACTGTCATTGGCCCATCAATGCAACTTGTGTTGGTGCTTTACACTCAGCATACCCTGAAAGTGATCTGAAAAATGCATGCTCATTCATAACTTGGATGCATGTGCTTAAGGTATTAGTTCTTCGACCGCATATATGTGATTTGGATTGTTTCCCTAGGGTTAATAGGGTGATAGCAAGTCAGCCCCAATCATATGGTCATCCTGAATGAGATGCTATGTGCTTAAAACCTTTTCCAGCTTAGATTGATTGTATATCCAACACTCTTAAACAACTATCTGTCCCTCCCTTTCCGTAGTAGGTAGCATTCATGGCAGTGGCATGCAGGTTATAACCTTCCATTCATGATTCCTCACATGTCTTCCACTAATGATGCGGTTTAGTAGCTTTTACGTGTATCTTATTTGCGTAGTGGAAGCTCTCTATCTGTTTTATTCGTTAAAAAAAAAGTCTAAAATTGGTTTGATTACATCTAGAATATGCAATCGCAAATTTTTGCTGTCAGTTATCTTTTGCCATCATATTGCAATGCCCCCCCAACATTGGGTCAAGAACCAATTTCCTACTTTTTTTTCTATTCTAGTTGGTGAGCCTCTTAGGTAGGATTAGAAATCCATGTAGGGTCAAGTGGTAACGTTACTTGTATCATATAGTCACATAGTTCGGGTTCGGCAATAATTAGGCTCGTGTAAAGATCGGAAAAAATCGGCAAAAAACGGAAAGTTCGGAATAAAAACGAAAAAAAAATTGGGGAAAAGATCGGGTTCAGGATTTAATCGGTTAGTGGAATTTGAAAAAAAATTCAGAAAGTAGGAAAAAAATCAAAACCTTATGAATACATATAGTTGTTTAATATATTAAAAATTTCTTGTACCTTTTCTTGCTATGTTTAAGTAAATAAGACATTCAAAATTCATAAATATAACATAATAATATTAGGCAACAAGCCATCAATAATAACAACCACGGAACCACCACATCTCAATTAAGACTTATCAACAAAATCACATAAATATATGCAATATCATGCCAAAATAAGAGTTACAAACCTAATACGTTCGAAAGTCATTAGTCAAAATATAAAATTTCTATAAATCCTTGTTAGAATTCATCAACTCATTTAAAGCATTGAATTCAAAATTTGCATCATTCTTTATTGATATGTTCTCTTCATTTTCTTAAAAGATTCATTGTCACCAAAGTTATCGATTAAATCGCGATTTATTGATAAAGTCGTGGTAAAAGTTGGAGATTCTGGTAACTTGAATAAGTCGCAGTAAAAATCGGCAATTTTACAGCTTATGTCAAGTTCGAGTTTAAAACGTGATTTTTTCAATAAGTTGGAGTTTTTTGTGACTATGCTTGTATCATTGGTGTTAGCATGTAGACAGGAGATGGAATTATGAAACTTCGAATCTTAGAAGGGCAAGAAGATAAATAAATACAATTAGAAGACTCACACCATTGTGAGGCTACACTATACATTAACACTGGGGCGTATAAGCCTGGATAACTCAATCTCTACACAGGTCCCACACCCAAACACAAGTATATATATTTTGCATTATCTATCACTGCCATACAAACACTGTCAAACTCCTGGTGATTTTCACTAACAGTTTGCCACAAGTTGAAGAACCCTCAAAAAGCATACAATGCAAGAAGAGACGAGTGGATCACGCATCAAGCAACATTTGGATCATGTCTATATGAACTTGTCCTTTCTAATGCAAAGTCAGTTGAAGAATCCGAACACAGTGCAAAAATATTAGGAAGGTAGAAGAATAAACATATCTTTGCGCTCCCTCGGTGTTACTTCACCTTGATGTTTGACACCCTCCTCAGACGCAAAATGAAGAATCCATCATGATTTTTGTGATACCATATCTGCCGTTGAAGGGTACAGAGGGGTGCACTGAAGACTTAATTGCTAACTCTGTAGGGGGTGATATTTCCAACTTACTCACAATAAATTTTGATAGTGTACGACTAGTGATAGAGGAGACCAGCACCAATTTACTTGAATATACTACCATCCAGGGGTTAAGAGGGCCGAGATCAAGTGTATGTCAGGAGGGCAGAGGCAAAAGGTTTGCTAAGATTGAAAAGGGGTGGGTCAAGAAAGAAGACATTCTATAGCTCAGAAAATCAGACAACTAGAGGTAAAGGAAATTGGTCTGGTACTCACAGATGAAGACTCGAAGTCTTCTACCTGTGAAGAATCTCTAGAGCCAGTTGATGCAAATTCCACTTTACTCTTAGAAGATGAGGAAGAAACCGAGCTGTAACCTTGCAGGATCCTCCCTTCCCTAGTAGCAAGCCAAACCACCTTTCTTTTGTCCTAGACCCCTTGATTCTCAGGTTCTTTGAGGACGGAAATTGATAAGGAACTTCAATCTAATCTTGGCAACTCTAGAGTTACTTATTATTGTATCTCCTACCTCCTTAAGAATTTCTGGAGTTCTTCCTTACGTTCCTGTTATTTTCAAGTCTTTTTGGATTTCCAATTCCACAAGGATGCCTAATGGTTTCCTAATTTAGTAATACCTACTAAAAATAGTTTTATTTCTGAGTAGGTTTCCTAGTTATTATAAATTTCAGTGGAAAGTATAGAAAAAAGTCCTAGTTTGATTGTCCATTAGGTTAGGGAAGTTTAAGTCCATTAGGATTGAGTTTTGGTTGGATTTGAGGGTCATATAAACACATATAAAGGGAGTGACGAATTTGATTGTTTCTTACTATTTAAAAATTTATTTCCATTTTTTCTTGTTCTTAATTTCCAGCTTTATGATATTCTCATACCATCCTCACATCAGCATTGGATAGATCTTTCTAAATCTACATCCACCATCTTTAGCTTGTCATGTTAAAGGGGATGCGATAGCAAATTGATCCCACTAACATGAATAAGAGGGTGCTGGAGAGGTAGTGCAATAACTGGAGTTTTATGCTAGCTAGCTTATATGGAAAGTGAAACTGCACTGGCAGTCCCGCTGAAGCGGAAGTATTACTCAAATCTCAATGACATAATGCAAGGCCGCAGAATGTACATGTTGGTAAATTCGAGAAGAAACAAGATTGATAACATAGCGAACTGCATAATTATAAGCTAAAAAATCTACAGCAGGCTGATGCGAATATGGAGAAGATAGCTGAAGCGAAATCTATCTCCAATGTGGTGAAGCCAACGTTTAAGGATCATTGGTCGAAGACCGCAACGACAAGGCATGTCAGAGGCACAACAGAAGCTGATGGAGCCCAACCTGGCCAAGTATGTGGTGCAGAGTGGGTAGCAAAAAATCGAGATGCAAGAAACTCTAGGAAGGTGAAATGTGAGCTGCCCAACAAGCCCAAGAACCTTAATGTGACTGTAAAATGTAAAGCACACCCCAAAAGGTTGATAAAAAATAATCATACTTAAATTTGGACACCAAGGACACTGGCACAAAGGAAATGCAATATGGAAGATAGAGAACCCTCAAATCGAGCAATCTGAGGGCACTCCAATGCAGTGAGAGAACCAAAACTCATTTTCCCTTGAGAACCTCCTAAGAGTAACCCGAGTAAGATTCACGCCTCACGAGTGACCTTACATGCACAAGTTTTCATCTGCGGAAGTTCTAAAAACCAAGGATTAAAGCTAAATTGGACAAAGAACAATAGTGTATGACAAATCCAACAAATTGCTACATAAAGGGAATGAAACAAGTTCAATCAGTGGAAAATACCCCAAAACACTAAATCCTAATACAAAAGAGCATTATCATCAAATACATAATGATAAACACCCAAATCTAAGTTCCCTAGGAAATCGAACATAAGAGGATATAAGATGATTGATTTGCTTACAGGTCATGAATGGCGAATGGGAGATCCCAAGATAAAATCTGAATGCAAATAACATAAAAGAACAAGGATCGACTCGTAGGACTCATTGAAGTTCCAAAAAGGAGATGCAGTCATCTCTATACCAAATTGGGACCATTGTAGCAAAAACAGGGGATCCAGAGATTAATTGATTCGTGGAAATTTAGTGGAAATTCTCCCGCAACAGGATAAGACTTCTTGAGTTCGGTTTCTCATACCCAATTAAAGGTCGGTGGACAAGTGTTGGTAGGCATGCCAAGCAAGGATCAAAATACCGGCCGGTACGAACCGTACCGGCCGGTTCAAACCGGGAACCGGTCCGAACCGCACCGGTATCCAGGTGATACCGGTCGCGGCGACTAATTCGCCAAAATACCGGCCGGTACCGGTTCGAACCGGCCGGTTCGAACCGGTTCGAACCGGTACCGGCTGTTAAGTGTCCATTTGAGTGGTTTTTTCATTCCGAATTGAATTTTTTGGGCTTCTTCCTTCATTCCCACATGAGGTGAACCTCCATACTAGCTCGATTTGCAAGATTTGAAGCCAAAAACTCGGATTTGCAAGATCAAAACCACATTTGAAGGTATGTTTTCATAATTTTTTTCATTTTTCTTTTGTTTTGTTGCATTTTTTTTGAAAAAAATCAAATTATTGTGGTGAAAATGTTGAAATGGGCTAGATCTATGCCATCAATGCTTAGATCTATAGATCTATAAGCATCAACTCCAAATTTGCATGATCGGTTCATGCAAATTTGGGGGTTTTTCAATTTTCTTTTCTTTTTTTGCATTTTTTTAAAAATTAAACCAAATAATTGTGGTGAAAATGGTGATATGGGTTAGATCTATGCCGTCAAAGCTTAGATCTATAGATCTATAAGCTTAGATCTATAGATCTATAGATCTATGCCTGTTAGGAGTCTTAGGACTATGAATTTGTGTTTATTACTTTATTATCATATTATGTGAAATTGTAAAATATGACTCATGTACTCGTATTAGTTGTGTAATTCATGTTTGTGCAATGATTATGAATTGTGTTTTGTAATCCCTAAGCATAATATATTAATACTAGGCTAATCTAACTCATACAATTTAATAACTATATCAAATTCCACAATTTAGAATCATACAGTGAAAACAGTGACTTTATAACTTAAAAAGACCGGTTCATACCTATAACTAGTTTACTAATGAAAAAAAACATCACAAACCAGTATTTTAGATTATTCTGGATTTTTTGGCTATTTTTTCAAATTTTTTTGAAACCAAAAATCAATTCACACCGGTATGGACCGGTTCAGACCGATACCGGTTCGTACCGCCCGGTTCGAACCGTTTTTTCGGCCGGCCGATATTTTGTCCGCGACCGGTATTTTTATCCATGATGCCAAGTATTAAACTGTTAAAGAAATTAACTCCCTATTTCCTGAATAAATCATAAAAGAGTCCCTTTGAGAGGCGAATAATACAAAAAAATATTCCATTAACTGAAGACTAAACTAGGTTGATTATATGTCTCCATCGATGGTCATGGGCAAAAAACGAACTATTCACAATGCCCCAAAATTTTCCCTGTATCACAGGATTTTGGAAGAAAACCTCCCCCCTCTCTTCCTTTCTTCTCTACTGATTTTCGTACCCAACTGGAGATGGTAGACCCCAAACACATGGGTAAGGATAGATGGTTATATTGTGTTGGAAAGGTTGGCATCTGAAAATAGAAGTTATCCTTTTCTTCCTTTCTATTCTTCAACTGTTACACCCATACGAAGATTGCCTTGTTACCTTGTACGTAATTAAATCCCAAGATGTGAATGAAACAAACAAGTTGGAACTAGGAGATGGACATTGGAGAATTGGTTGAATCAGCCTAAATCTTTTGTTTTTGATTAGTTGGTCACTGTATCCTTCTAACACAGGCTGGTATGTCAGTTCTATTTGTACGTAGTGGGCATTATGTGACACTAATCCCCATTTACTTATGTGAAATCACCTCAGTTGTTTTAACTATGTTGTTGTAGATAATCATGAAACCGTCCCTTCTCATGCTTTGCGTGTCTATTCAATACAGGGGACACAGCTATATGATCCAAAGGCTGGTGGATGGCGGGATCTTGGCATGCTTGATGTTATGCAGGTAAATTGGCGAATGAAAGTCTGTTTTTCATTTTTGAAACAAATTATATGCCAGAGTTATTTGTACTTTCTTTCTACTGCTATTGTTTTAGATCTTTGGACGTGCTGGACGACCACAGTTTGACAAAAGTGGTGAAGGCATTATAATAACATCTCACGACAAATTAGCCCATTATTTAAGACTGTTAACTAGTCAACTCCCTATTGAAAGCCAGGTAAGCACTTACATTCTTACATTCTCTAACGTTAATTGCTTGTTGAATTCTTCTATACATACGGTGTTGGGTTTTCTGATGGTTTATGAAGTGATGTATCCCAAACCTTGATTGTGTTATTTTTCTTGCTCTCACCTATATCTATGCGTAGTTTTTGTTAGATGTCCGTGGGTGATATCTCTATCCCGTGGTAGATTGAAACATTGTTGCTATTCTTGCCAATTTCAAGCCATCGTTGCTAGTGTTTCTTGCTATTTGTTATTAATATGTAATTTAAATCAGTTCTTTTATGGCTATCATTTTCTTCTGATGTTTTTCATTCATTGCCCAAGACATTTTTAATATATTTGGTTTGGGAGGACATAATCAATCCTTCAATTATTCTCAAATTGAAGAGAGCTAAAATCTTTAGGTACTGCATTAACACTTTTACTATTTGATTATGTTAGCTGATTAATTATTTAATTTCAAGAGGTTATTTCTTAATGATCAGTGTTCCACATAGTTGGGAGTCTTGGGACTGACATCTTGTGTAAATTATAGTTGTTACATATTATATTCCTTTTTAGTAGTTTACACCCTTGAAGTTGGCATTATTTACTAAATTTATAAGAACTTCAGATAAATTCTCATTTTGTATGTTCAAACTTATTCGGTGTTGGGCGCTGTTCATCTTCTCAAAGTTGATATCAAGGCTATATGGTTATGCCATCCAATACACTCGAAATTGCCCTTTCATATTGTTCTTATGTTGTCACAATTTTCTAGTAGTAGCCATTGCATATTAATTTTGTATGACGTCTTTTTTCTGATAATGCTTATCATTGGCTTTGTGCAGTTTATTAGCTCCCTTAAAGACAATTTGAATGCTGAGGTGGCCTTAGGGACAGTAACAAATGTCAAAGAAGCGTGTGCTTGGCTTGGATATACGTATCTATTTATTAGGATGAAGACAAATCCTTTAGTGTATGGCATAGCATGGGACGAGGTATTTTAGTGCAAATTTTCTCTCATTCAAGGCTCTAAATATTCTTATTATGAAAGGCACATAATTATTACTGTTTTCATAGTTAACAATAATTTAGGTCCCTATATATATATATATATATATATATATAGGGGACGGGGAGCCTGGACCTCAGGTGCAGCATTGATGTTGCACCGGTCTACGCATGGTTGCCACGTGTCCCCGCGTGTTTCGTTGCCTGTGCGTTGCCCCGCATGAAAGTGGGCTGCACCACCCCGGCCGTCCGATCGACATGAATCGAACAGCACAAATCCTTTCCGCCCCGGCTCAAATGTGTAGCCGTTCGATCGGATGATCGAACGGATGAGATCCGTGGGAAACAATCGATTAGGACAAAAAATCATGATTACTGTGACCAGATATTTTTTGTTCTATTCGATTGTTTCCCACGGATTTCATCCGTTCGATCATCCAATCGAACGGCTACACATTTGAGTCGGGGCGGAAAGGATTTGTGCCGTTCGATTCATGCCGATCAGACGGCCGGGGTTCACAGCACAGGACAACGAAACACGCAGGGGACACATGGCATCCATGCAGAACCGGTGCAGTAATCATGATGTTTTGTCCTATTTGATTGTTTCCCATGGATCTCATCCGTTCGATCACCCGATCGAACGGCTACACATTTTAGCCGGGGCGGAAAGGATTTGTGCCGTTCGATTCACGTCGAGCGGACGGCCGGGGTGGTGCATCCCACTTTCATGCGGGGCAGCGGACAGGCAACGAAACACGCGGGGACACGCGGCAGCCATGCGGAGACCGGTGCAGCATGATAGCATCAACGCTGCACCTAAGGTCCAGGCTCCCCGTCCCCTATATATATATATATATAGTGTTTGAAAATTTATTTTCATTAAATGATCGTATACATTTAGTATATTTGGTTGCATCTTTTGTTTTGTATGGACGTATTAGTAAGCATGATGATTAATGTCACAAGTTTAAAATAATTCTGCCTTACTATTGTCCAAATCCAAAAACATGTTGCTAATTTTCCTTTCCCTTTGGAGTTTTTGATGGAGGTTCATTACCTGATGTGATGCATGACGGGATCGTCGCCTTCGCTAATAGATAGAGAAACATACAAAGAGGGGGAGGGAGAGGGTTGCTTCATGCACAGACGAAGGGAAGGAGAAGCCAAGCGTCTCTCATGCAAATGAACCGAGGGGGGAGAAGGGGAGGGATTCCTATTGCGGGAAATTGAAAACTCTCATTCATTCATCATATTTCACTCCTTACAATAGGAGATTGACCCTCCTTAAATAACCAAAACAAGATAACTGACGTCCCTTATAATGTGGGTTCATAATCTTTTGAATTTAAAACCAAATCCTATCTAATTAACTTCCTAATCTATCATATCCTCTATTTTAAAATTACCCATAAATAGTCATCCGAAATTAGGAAGTAAATAAAGGAAAAGATCCTAATTTAAATAACCCCTAATAACTAATCCGAAAAATAATTATTTTATTTTGAATTTCTGGTTTGAGATGCGTGCTGCCATGCTGGGTGGTAGGGATGGTCCACTAGTGTGGCGAGATGCATGGATGGTGTAGATGCTCCAGCATCATACTCAAACTTGACATCGAGTTTAGCAACTTATGGTAGAGGCTTAGAAGACGATGTCGTACAATCTTGTAATTTTCTCTAGGGTCCCATAAGAACAGGTGGTGGTTGTCGAACTAGGGATGAGAATCAGAGAAAAGTTGGCCAATGCTGATGACATGATCCTGAACAAAAATACCAAAGTAGTACTGGAAGATAGGCATAGCTGCTACCATTTGGTTGGTCTCTATGAAGTCAACTTGATGGGGTAGGACTAACCCGCCGGAGTCAACTGCGCGTGGCAACTCTACTGTATGTGGGGACTCCATTTATAGTATCGGTGAAGGTGGGAGCTCAACTGGCTGTGCAAGTACCTGTCGTGTCTCTGCTGGATGTGGAGGCTGGACAAGTGGTACAAGATCCACTGAAAGCACAACTGGTGGTAGAGATGCACACTGATCTTCAAAGCCTCTGAGTAAAGCTTGGAATCTATCCTGCCATTGTTGGTGCTTTGTTTGTTTAAACTCTCGTTGCTTCAGTTGGATAACATACTCAATGTTGTCCAACTCGCGCTGAACGCGCTCATAATTTTCATGGTAAATTGAATCGATGGCGTTGAGCCGGAAGAACCACTGGAGAAAGGGCACGACGAGCACGTTGAGAGCATAAGCCTACTCACGAATGCTTGAAGAATAGCTCTCCGCTAGCAGGGTATGAGGTAGAAGGGCATAACGCTCATGCTTTGTTAGGTTGAAGATATCGGAGTATAGGATAGTACGGTGGGGTGCAAGAGGACCACAGTCTTTCTCGTATGGTGGGTGATGATCGAGGTACTCAGGAGAATAATAATAACTATGGTATAGAAGTGAAGAGCAGGAATCATAGCGGGACTGGTCAGGACGATATGACATCATGATCAAATTTGATGGAGACAATAAGGATAGTCATAATTCTAGACAGCTGGGCCTACCGGATCGAGACACGTAAAACACGAGTGGGTTCGGTTTAGAAAATCTTTCAAGTTTGGTATTCAGTTCGTCGGATTTTGATAACCAGTTGAGAAGATATGGCTCAATGAAATTGTCGGGTCTGGTAAGACTCGGGTTTTAAGTAGTTCACAGTGGCGGCTTAATGGGTCAGAACAGGAATGGAGTTTAAGAGGTGGATCTGGCTGGATCTCCTCTTCTCTACCACTATTTTTTTGTTTTTTGTATGCACAAGGGAGTGGCGGTGACTAACGGTGACGAAGGGAACGTCGGGCAACGAAGATGATAGCTTGACAGAGATGGTGCTCGCCAAGAAGGGCTCTGATACCAAATTTGATGCAGGACGGGATCGTCGCCTTCGCTAATAGATAGAGAAACACACAAAGAGGAGGAGGAGGAGAGGGTTGCTTCACGCACAGACGAAGGGAGGGAGAAGTCGAGCGTCTCTCACGCGGATGAACCGAGCGGGGGGGGGGGAAGAGGAGGGATTCCCATCATGGGAAATTGAAAACTCTCATTCATTCATCATAATTCGCTCCTTACAATAGGAGATTGACCCTCCTTAAATAACCAAAACAAGATAACTGACATCCCTTATAATGTGGGCTCCCAATCTTTTGAATTTAAAACCAAATCTTACCTAATTAACTTCTTAATCTATCATGTCCCCTAATTTAAAATTACCCATAAATAGTCATCCGAAATTAGGAAGTAAATAAAGATTATAAAGGAAAAGATCCTAATTTAAATTACCCCTAATAAGTAATCCGAAAATTAATTATTTTATTTTGAATTTCCGATTTGAGATGCGTGCTGGTCATGCCGGATGGTAGGGACGGTCCACTGGTGTGGCAAGATGCATGGATGGTATAGATGCTCCCGCACAAGGTTTTAAATGTCGTTTTCGGTGTCCATGTCGGTCGGCCAAAAAAAGGAAATATTTCGTTTTTCGGTAATTTGTCGGTGGAAAAATTGTAAAATGGAAAGACAAATTCCGGTGGAAATATTTCGTTTTTCGGTCAAATTTCGGTGTTTTTCGATGGAAATTTGTCGTTTTTCGGTCATATTTTGATTTTGTTTGTTTGATATGAAAAAGATAGAATTTTTTAGCAAAACTTCATGATAACCTTTCTGTGACATAAATATGCATATCTACTTATCTAGGACTTTAGATTCATATTTAAAATTTTAAACCACTTAATGAATTACAAAGTAGAATGCCATACAAAATCTCAAAGCCACTCAAAGTCTGAAACTGAAAGTAGGATCTATAACCATAGAATAAACAATGAGTGTAGAATAGTTGTACAGACAGTACAAATATAGTACTAGAATGCTCAAGTTCCATACAAAATACAAGCATACAACTGCAAACTATTAATACAAGCAAGCATACAATTTATACAATGCTACCAACCCAAAAAATTATATTTTATTCACAAAGGAAGAGCAACAATTGGGAATCCCAGCTTTTCCACCGAAATCCACCGACAAACCGACAAATGTCGGTGATGTCATCGACAAATAGCCTGACAAATGAAATAATTGTACAGTCACGGGTTCTTTTCGCCGACAGCACCGACAAATCACCAACATTTGTCGACATCCACCGACAATGTTGACCGGCAAATTGTAATGTCGACAATTCAGACTTTTTTTTATGTCGGAGCCTCCAAATACCGACATATGTCTGTGATTTCGACCGACATTTGTCGAAATTTGATTCCATGCTCCCGCATCATGATGTTTTAACAAAGAAGATTTGGTTAACAATACTATGAAGTTCTTTTAGCACTTGGAAAAAAAAGAAACTTGCTGAGCCAAGTCATATACTTCTGTCAAGTAGTTTCAATTCCTGATATAACTGAATTTTTGTTTGAAAATGAATTCAAAGTAAAAATTGATCTTGGTACATGAAAAGGGCTGTTCTTTCTTGTATTTTTCCTCTTTTCATTTTCTTATACTTTGACCTTTCACTGCATTAACTAACATGTAACAGAGCCTGAATGTTGGCACTTTATTACTCGACCATCAATGTCGAAACAACAGGGATCAGACAAAATGCTTATTTTTTAATTGTTTTGTGTTGTCCTTTAAATTCTCGTCTTTTTACACCTAATTCTCATTCATTTCATTTGTCATCTGAAATTTTACTCTGCATTGCTTTTACGATATTTACCTGGTCCAAATTGAAGCTTGTGATTCCAAATAGTCACGCCTTTCTCAACTCTCTCGGAATGTTGTTCATTGGAACAATGCTGCAGAGCATCGAAGTAACATCTGGAGTAGGATAAATTTTCAAAATTGCATGAGAATCAGTCTTAGATTCATTGTATTTTGAGAGGATTGGCTACTATAATTTTGGATATGGAGTGTCTCAATTTCCTTTTTTAAATTTCTGGTTGCTTCTTTTTTTTTTTGCCAATAAATTTCTGGTTGCTGGTGCTCTCTAATTAGAAGTTCCTGCCCAATATTTCTCTGCAGCATTGCTTTCAAATAATTTGGTTGTAGTAGCATTTACTAGAAGTCAAATCTTTTAAGGGAAGTTGTATAAGCCAAGGGGACTTATTCCTAATGGTCCAGTCTATAGGATACTCAAATCTTGGG
Source organism: Chamaelirium japonicum (assembly GCA_947650365.1). Taxonomy (NCBI): domain Eukaryota; kingdom Viridiplantae; phylum Streptophyta; class Magnoliopsida; order Liliales; family Melanthiaceae; genus Chamaelirium; species Chamaelirium japonicum. The sequence continues at coordinate 57,887,032 of OX393557.1, forward strand.
TCAAATTTTTAGTGCTTCTTGGATACTATTTGGTTGATTGAAATAATTTTGAAGTGTCTTGTGTATTTTTAGGTCATTGGAGATCCTTCCTTGATTTCAAAACAAAAATCTCTTGTAATTGATGCTGCACGTGCCCTTGATAAGGCAAAAATGATGCGATTTGATGAGAAAAGTGGCAATTTTTACTGCACAGAGCTTGGTCGAATAGCCAGCCACTATTACCTTCGGTACTCTAGTGTGGAAACTTACAATGAGATGCTTAGACGACACATGAGTGATAGTGAAGTAAGCAGTGGCTATGCTTAGAGTTTTACTAATCCTTTACATGCTTTTATTATCATTAATTTCAATTGCTGTATCTACTTCAGGTTATTAACATGGTGGCTCACTCTTCTGAATTCGAAAACATTATGGTAAGGGACGAGGAACAGGATGAGCTAGAGAGCTTGTTGAAAATGTCTTGCCCATTAGAAGTAAAGGGTGGAGCCACAGATAAGCATGGGAAAATTTCAATCCTGATTCAGGTACTTCCTTAATATCCACCAATTAGTTTATTTGCTTGTATTTTCATGCAAGTTCCAAAACTATAATTCCAATTATTAATTTGTATTCTACAGGTGTACATATCACGAGGGTTTATAGAGAGCTTCTCTTTAATATCTGATGCTGCATACATTAGTGCAAGCTTGGGCCGTATAATGCGTGCTTTGTATGAAATCTGCTTGCGCAGAGGGTGGTGTAATATGACATCGTTCATGTTGGAATATTGCAAGGCTGTGGATCGCCAAATTTGGCCGCATCAACATCCACTTAGGCAGTTTGATAGAGACCTTTCAGCAGAGGTTTGTCTGAAATCTCTATAACCACTTCTCTAGCTGTTTAATTTTTTTGCACTTACAACCATTCGTCATATGCATGTTCTGGCATTTTAGATTCTGAGAAAACTTGAAGAGAGAGATGCTGATTTAGATCATCTCTTTGAGATGGAGGAGAAGGACATTGGTGCTCTGATTCGTTTTGCTCCTGGGGGGAAGGTAGCTTTGCTTCTGTCTGCGATTGTAATCATTGTATTAACATAGTGGAAGGTCAGAGTAGCTTGTTATGATTATTAATGCTAATTTATTTTTTTGTTCAAAGTTGGTCAAGCAATTCTTGGGATATTTCCCGAGTATCAATTTATCTTCTTGTGTAAGCCCAATTACAAGAACTGTTCTCAAGGTAAGTTGTTTTTTTTTTCTTGAATAATGGCTCTCTGAAGCTTAACAGTATCTGATGCTTTATATTGACGTGCTCGGTTCGTTATGTGCTGACTCTTGGTATTTTGTATCTAGGTGGATTTGCTTATCACTCCTGACTTTGTTTGGAAGGACCGCTTTCACAGTTCTGCTCAACGATGGTTGATTCTTGTTGAGGTGTAAATTTTTTAATTCAGTTTACCTTGGAAAAAACTTAGGTTATTGAAGTTCATATCCTTAATTACGTCAAATGATTCTTTATGTTATTCTCTGTTTGTTTGTCATCCCAAGAACTCATTCGTTGTTTGCAGATTTTTTTTCCCCTTTCATTTATGCAGTTTCTATGGACAAGTATGTTTTGGGAGAGGCTCCTGCTACATGGCATGATTATATTTATGAGGCTCTTGCCACTGCTTGTTTTTTTTTTTAAATAAAAGAGCAATGCTATTTAACCAAACAATGTGTACAAAGTTTTTATACAAACTCCATCATTCAACCCCTCGTCTGCCGGTCAGGGTTGATTGCGATTCACTGGTTGGGGTTGGGTGCACGGAACAACTGGTGGTTGAGCCACATTTGCTTGTGGTATTTTTTTTTAGTATAAAAGAGCAATGTTGTTTAACCAAACAGTGTGTAGAAAGTTCTTTTTCTACAAACTCGATCACAATCAACCCCTCGTCTGTCGGTCAGGGTTGAGTGCGATTCATCGGTCAGGGATGGGTACACCAAACGACTGTGATCGATCCAATGTTTTCAAAGGCGCGCCTAGGTGCAAGGCACATCATAGGGGCCTCAAAAGCATCGGGGCGACTGGTGAGGCAACATGAGCGAGGCGATGTTGAGGCGCGCATAGGCAAGAAAGGCAATAGAGGCGCTTCAGGCACACGCCTCATCTATATATTCGACTTCATCCTGGCCATCCTCATCAATGATTCTTTGACATGGTGAGATATTGATATGGCTTATGGAGTTTACGAGACCGACCATCAACTTCGATTTAGAGAGTCAGCCGCCAAGTTAAATCCAAATTAGCTCCCCGTGCTTCAAGAGCTGCAGTGGGTGCATCCTCTTCTTCCACCGCAGTGGATACGTTAGATGAAGAAGAAGCAAATTTAGAGGAGATCGAAGAGGATGGTCTTGATGGTTATAAATCCAATGACGGGGAAAACAATGAGGATTTACCTTTCTAGGATGATGATGAGGATGCTTGAGCTTTGATGGATTTGGATGATGCTTTTGATGATGATGTTTGAAGTTTGAACTTCATGGATTGTGTGGATGTTTGTTTCTTTGAGTTGTACTATATTGTTTGTGTTTAATCTTTCGTTTATGGAATTTGAATGCTTATTGCTTTGAGCAGTTTGTGATGGATGTTTATGATGCATGTTTATTGCTTTGCTATAGAAATTATGGGAGTTTTAAGACATGTAATACTCGCATTATACTTTATTTATGCTATATATATATCCTATTGACTTTCCAAAAAAAAAAAATCCTATTTTGCTTCATTTTAAGACATATATATATATATATATATATATATATATATATATATATATATAAAGTTGTGCCTCGCCTTGCGCCTCATGCCTAGGCACTAGGACCCCTTGGCACCTCAGTGTGCCTCATGCCTTTCACAACACTGGATCGAGCCACATCTGTTTGTACAAAATTGGTTGATTGAATAATATTTTTCTTAAAACTATGCATAGCAAAAAGAATGCGAGTACCCTCGTTCCTGAAATCATTGAATTGAAATTCTCAACAAGTAATATTAATTTAATAATATATGTTATATGACCAGAAGGAAATATCTACTAGAATACATAGATTTGGAGATTTGTTCTTTGTTACAAGGGCAAAGACAGAAAGTAATGCAAATCTCATATAGGATCTATTTGACTCCAAATCATTAAGCCTTATATAGTACCTCAAGTATTATGAAGAAAAATATGTTTGAAACATATATATAGCGAAAGAAAAAGAACCTTACTCTGTAGACTGTAGCCCATGCAAATTGCAATAGCATAAATATCTGCACCTGAGTGACCTGCCTAAAGATCGAACATATGTGTATATATATATATATATATATATATATATATATATATATATATATATATATATATATATATATATATATATATATATATATATATATATATATATTCTTAGTCCTTGTATCAGTTAGTTAGCCTTATAGGGGTATGTTCACCTTGGGTGATCCCATCTTTTGTACAAACATATATAAGGCCATTGCCCCATTGAGTGATCAATTCTTTTTACTCCCAAATCTATTTCTCTTCTTACTCTTTTAGGGTTATCATGGTGTCAAAGACATTTGTGGCCGTCTTCTAGGATTCCTTTGCCGCTGGCATCATCAATCACTCTTGATCCTCACTAGCTTGTGATCATCCTCAACTCGGCTCACAAATGCTCTCAATCCTACATTAATTTAGTTTCTTCACCTTAGATCTAAGCCCTCTTCACCTCCTAGTTGTGGAAGGTGTGGTTTAAGAGGTTGAAGAAAAAAGAAAAAAGAAGAGGAACAAAGGACGGGTGCTCGGTCCTTTGCTAAGATTTGCAACTAGATATCCCGTTGGTGTCGGTTCCAGTTCTAGCTCCGTCAGATCCAGTGATCTGCTTTGTCAGATCCAGATCCAGATCCTTAGCTCCAGCTCTGTGACGAGTATCCCACGGATCCTCTGCTCCAGATTTGATCGATGTCATCCTCTGCTCCATATCTGCTCGACATTGTCATATCAGCGCCATCCTATGATCCATATCTGCTAGACGTGATCAACTCGACGTCTTCAGCTCGATTCTCTGCCCCGATCCTGTGCCATCCGCTCGCTTGTGTGAAGATTTCCAGAGGTGAAACCAGATTTGTGGCGACTCAGGTTCCTATCTCCAGAAAAGGAAAATGATGAAGCCAAGCTCATCCAACCATTGATCACATTAACGACTGGATGGGTAGATAAGATAACTTATCTCACACCTGACTCGACCCGACACTCCAGATCCAATTTTATAAGTGATACCGGTTTATTTACATATTTTAAGTCACGAATCCGACCCAATATCTTATTCCAACCTGACAGTATAAGCCGAAGCAACCTTTTTTTAGAACAACTTATTCTGAAGCAGCTTATTCGGTAGCAACAACTTCTTTTTTTTTTTTGAGAAATCCCTCTCAGTGAATGAGGGGGGGTTTGGCCTAGACCCCTACCAGTGCATTAGAATCAAAAAGAAAGAAAAACCATACAACGGAGTTAAAAAAAATAAAAAAAGATTACAAATTATGTTATCTAACTGCACTAGATTCTTGCCTTGGAGGACAATTTTCCGCTGCATCAGTCTCCTTTTGATGGACTCTTTGACCTCGCCCAAAGACAGCTTAGCTCCTCGCAGTGTGTGACTCGGCATAACAGAACCGTCTGGGACATTAAATTTCGCAGGAGTATCCCGAATTTCCTGCAGTATCAACTTAGAGAGTTGATGGATCTCTTGCAATTGCTGTCGGTCAACGATGAAGAGGACAAGTAGCAACAACTTCTTCAAAACAAGTTTTCTAAACATAAACTTTTATGAAGCATCTTCTCTGAAAACCATTTTCAGAAGTAGCTTATTCACTAGTAGCTTTTTCTGAACAACTTATTCTAAATAACTTCTTCAAAACAGTTTTTCTTAGCTAGGGCTGTTAATGGACCGGGTTCGGGTCGGGCCACCCCATGGCCAGGCCAGGCCCAAATTTATGAGTGTGTGCCCATACTTGGCGCGGGCCCAAATTAAAATTTTTGGACTTGGCCCAAACCTGGCCCGAAACTTTTTTACAAAGCCCAAGCCCAAACATGTCCCAAATTAAGCCCATATTCCTAGTGCGGTATATGCCTAAATATTTTTTCTTCTCTTGATCACACAATAAAAGTAGAAAATAGCATTGATTATGATATACATTAAAAGAATATATGTTAAATAATGCTCGTAAAGTCCGAGGCATTGATATTTGTAACGTGGGCTTTTTTAAATCTATGTATTCATTTTAAATAAAAAATAAAAACAAAATATTTCGGACTTCGGGTCGGGTTAGTGGTTGCCCATACCTAGTGCATAACATAATCGGGCTTGAATGTTCGAGCCCAGCTTGGCCCAAAGCCCAAGTTAACTCTGTCCAAGCTAGGCCCAAATCGAGCCCAGCCCAGTGGGCCTCGGGCTGGCCCGTGCCCATTAACAGCCCTATTCTTAGCCTTCTACACAACAACCTTCAGTTTTATCTTTTATAGAACATTTTTCAGATCTCTGGCATCGTTGCTTGGGACGTCGTTCAGCTGTGTGTCTACGCACTATCTTTCAGCCCGGAGCGCTTGGTGATTTCTCTTTTATACCACCATCTCCATGTGTCAATTGTAGTTTGGCCCTATGCACTGTCCACTGCATGAGTCTAGGACATTGTACATTTTTTATTTAGTTCATTTGGATATCTAGGGACCTGCTCCGATTGTATATTTTTCTGGTTTATCATATTATGTTAGTTTTATTGAGGATTTCTTTCATTTCACTTGGGTATTTCTCGTGTCGTTGATCTGATGTTTGTCAGGCCTATCACGAGTTTACTAGTATGGTTCACACTCAATTTAGCAAACAAATTATAATTTTTTTTGCTTCTATGGTGCTCATGAGTATCTTTCCTCTGAGTTCCGTGACATTCGTGGGTACACTCTACCACATCAGTCGTGTCCTTATACACCTTGGTAGCTGAGAGGAAGCATCGTCACATCCTCGATACTGCTTGCTCTCTTTTGTTCCCCACCTTCGTCTCTTGCCGATTCTTGGCGGAGGCCGTCCGTACCTCAGTCCACCTCATTAACTACACTCCCTCTTCTATTCACTCCGGTCAGTCATCCTTCGAAATATTGTACTCCTCTGTCCCTCACTATCATGTCTTGAGGACCTTTGGCTCTATCTGCTTCATCTTGCTTCCTCCTGGTGAGCGGACGAAGCTCACTCCTCAGCCAGCTAGGTGTCTCTTCTTAGGGTACAACTCTAAGTAAAAGAGTTGGCATTCCTATGACCCTTCTGCTCAACATATACGTATCTTTCGTGACGTGACCTTTTTTTAGGATACTACTTTCTACTCAATGATTTTCATAGACCATGACTTCTCCGTTCTTCACCTTTCTTAGTCTTCCACCCCTCCTGTATTCCCTTTCGGGATCTTGGTATCTTTTCATTTTTCTGAATCACCAGTTACCTCGGACGCTCCTACTGGTCCTTTCGTACTTGAGCTCCCCCTACCAATCTTGTCCAACCCTCTGATGATGGGTTCTCTACTTCTGCTTCTCCATGGTGCTATCCGGAGTATGGACGATATCCGTCGGATCGATACGACTTCTCTCACACTGCGTCTTACTCTTCACATTTTAAGGACTTCCTTGTAGCTATCCACTTGCTTCAGTAGCCGCAGACTTACTGCGGGGCAGTCTAGATACTCATTGGTAGTAAGCTATGGATGAGGAGTTTTAGGCTCTTCAGAAGATTGGTAATTGGGAGCTCGTTCTTATCCTAGGGAAGGACCCTATTAGCTGTCGTTGGGTCTACCGAATCAAGGCTCTCTCAGATGTCTTTGTTAAGAGGTACAAGTCTGAAGTCCCGTCTAGTTGCTCATGGTTTCATCCATGAGTAAGGCGCTAACTACGAGGAGACCTTTGCCCCTGTTGCGAAGATGACCACTGTCTAGGCTCTCCTAGTAGTTGCCTTAGTTTGTCGCTGGTCGTTCTTCCATATGGATGTGAAAAGTGCTTTTTTTTTTCACGAAGATCTCTCTGAGGAGGTTTACATGCTACCCCTCCCAATCTTCCGACTCCTCTCTGGCATTTTATGGGCTCAAGTAATCTCCACAGGCTTCGTTTGAGCGCTTCAGTTCCTCGATGTTGGTAACCGGCTTTACATAGAGTATGAATGATTATACTATGTCCACTCATGCCTCTACTCGCGGACGCGGTAGTGCGATGTTACTTCTATATATTGCTTGCATGATCATCACTGGTGATAATACTACTACCATTGATTCTCTGAAGAGACACTTATAACAATAGTTTGAGATGAAAGACCATTGAACACATCACTACTTCATTGACCTTGAGGTTGCTTCCTCTCCTCGAGGATAGTTGGTATCTTAGCAGAAATTTGCTTTTGATGTATTGAATCGTGCCGAACTTACCGACTCTTGAACCGTGGACACACTGATCAAGCTAAATGTGAAGCTTTGTCCCACTGATGACGAGCCGCTTTTAGATCCCATTAACTACAGGAAGCTTGTTGGTGCTCTTGTCTACCTGACAATTATTTGACCAGATATTGCACATGCCGTCTGAGTTATTACTCAGTTTGTCGGCGCTCCTCGCTCGGCTCATTATGCCGCAGTACTTAGGATTCTTTCGTCATCTTCGAGGAACACTGACTCACCCTACTATTTTTGTCCTCTTTGAAGCTTCGCTCATTTTTCAATGAGGACTGGGCGTGATATCCCATTGATTGATAATCCACCACTGGCTTTTGTATTTTCGTAGTTGATTTGCTCACCTTATGGAAGTGCAAGAAGCAGGATGTCATTTCGCTCTCTAGTACTGAGGCCAAGTATCATGCTGTGACACACACTTCATGTGAGGTCATTTGGCTGTGTCGTCTACTCGGTGATATCAATATTCAGCAGACCTCATCGACTCTCCTCTACTATGACAACCAAAGTGCTATTCAAATTGTTTTCAATCCGGTGTTGAACGAGCACACGAAGCACATCGAGCTTGATTATCATTTTGTGCAGCATCACTATAAGGACTTCTTTACGAAGACACACATACCATTCAACTGTTTCGATATCTCCTTAGCAAACTCTTGGTATATAATCCACCTTGAGTTTGAAGGGGGGTGTTAGAGTCTGTTATATATTCTTAGTTCTTGTATTGGTTAGTAGCCTTATTGGGTTATGTTCACCTTGGGTGACTCCATCTTTTGTACAGACATATATAGGGCCATTGTCCCATTGAGATATAGTGCTATTGCCCCATTGAGTAATCGATTTTGAATTCTCTTTAGTATTTAATCTCTTTTCTCTTCTTTCCCTTTTAGGGTTATCATACTCAATTATATTTATCAGAACGTAGCATCCTCCATAAAGCATTTGAAGAAGAAAAATTATGATTGTGGTTGCGACGACAAATGGTACCAAGCAATTTAGCAAAAGATTAGAGTTAAATTAAGTACCTCTTTTTACCAAGTCGTCTCTATGGTTCAATATGACATCAAGTAGACCTTGAGCTCTTTACTGCCCATGCAATATGATTAAATTTAAATGTTACTTTCAATTTCTCAATTAAAAACATACAAAAATTGTATCAAGTGTAATTTTCCATTTAGCTATATCACCTTCAGTTTGTAACGAGCCAAACTGACATCAATTCATCACAAAGAACTTATGTCTTTGTTGGATTGATGGTTTTGCGGTCAAACTTATCATAGGAACCTATTTTCATATATATATATATATATATATATATATATATATATATATATATATATATATAATAGGGCTCGGATACTCTTTCTCGTCTTACGGTTACTCATGCAATTACAATGGTCTTTCACCTACATAAAGGTTTCAAAAAATGTTGATTTTATGTGGGCATGATATCTATGACAAGTTGATCATCTTCACCAAAAATCATCAAATTCCTAAATCTCTTGGCATAACAAATATGTTATTCAAATTAACAATTCAAATGGTTGGTTGGTAAAGATTCTAACTTTTGATGCCCCTAGAGGTTTCAAAATTTGATGATTTTTGGTGGAGATAATCAACCACGCCTATAAAAAATCTATAAATTTTGAAAACTTTACGTAGGTCAAAGACCATATGTAATTGCATGAGTAACCGTAAGACAAGCAAGAGTATCTTAACCCTTATATATATATATATATATATATATATATATATATATATATATATATATATATATATATATATATATATATATATAAGGTTCGAAATTTCCATTTCGGTCAATATTTCGACAGTATAGAAATATTGTGATTTTATAGAAATGGTGGAAATATTGATTTTTTAATGGACTTTTTCAGTGAATCTCTGCATAGTCATAAACCAAGTATATATACACAATTTGGAACACTCAGATAATATTTATACCCTATCTACGGGTGTAGAGCATCACAAAACATGTATTCTGCATTTGAGTCTGTGAGTCTTGTGCAGTCTTGTTTAGTCCTGTTTTGATCTATGTTTTTAAAATGGTTTTTAATCTTTTTTGTGGATAAAAATATTTTCAAAATAAAGATTAGGTGATTGTTAAAATAATGCTTCAAACGATTTTGAAAACGGACTTAAAACAAGAAAGTTGTGCAAGTTTGAAATCGTGAAAAAATTATGCTGAAATGTAAAACACTGTTTTTTACTAAGTCTGAAAAAATGAGTTTTTATAAAGAAAAGTTTTTATACATTCAAAATTTTCTTTGACGGACCATGGTTTTCTAGATGTACTTGTAGTTCTGCATCTTGTGGAATTTTTTGAGCTAAAAATGAGTTGATTTAACCACTTTTCTCAACATACAAATTTTATGAAAACCCGAAAAAACGGTTTTCTCCTACTAAAACTGAAAGCATACTTTTTGATTCACTTGATTTTTTATTTTTTTGATATTTTTATTGAAATCCAATGGGAGGGTATTTGCTTATTTATATATAATAACTTAAAGTAAATAGAGAAACATTTACTTAAATGTTATTATATGTAAATAAGCTATTAAGAATGAAACCCCCAGTCCCCT